>CM077284.1:75797257-75812257 GCA_039654925.1 Anguilla pacifica | reverse complement strand
ATTATAGGTAGAGACCTTGCACAAGCCCCTTAGCGTTTCTTGTCACTGTCCTGCACAATTTTCTGCTTACTATTCTTCTTTTCCTTTGGCGATTTTAAATTTGTGCAAATAAATGAAGAATTGAAGAACTAAAGAGCGGTGCTGTGTGACTTCACGGTCTGCGCTGAAAGACACTCTTTACTCTTCTTTACTCTGTATTCTGAACATTGAAAGCTCCGCCTTCTTTCTGCCGTGACCAGGTGCCATGCAGCTGCAATGGAGCAGCACCATGAGCTCCCTCCACTAACCTCAGTCTTGTGCGGTTCTGAAGAGGCCTTGACCATCAGGGGAAGCCTGTTCTAATATCTGTGGTGTAACGGTGTTTGATTGATTGTTTGCTGCCTAAAGCTGGGTAATTATATGACGTGTCCTCTTGGTGTGTGTGTGTGTGTGTGTGCATGTGCGTGTGTGTGCGTGTGTGTATGTGTATGTTTGTGTGTGTGTGTGCGTGTGTGTGTGTGTGTGCGCATGTGTGTGTGCGTGTGTGTATGTGTATGTTTGTGTGTGTGTGTGCATGTTTGTGTGTGTGTGCGTGTGTATGTTTGTGCGTGTGTGTGTGTGTATGTGTGCGCATGTGTGTGTGCGTGTGTGTATGTGTATGTTTGTGTGTGTGTGTGCATGTTTGTGTGCATATGTGTGTGTGTGTGTGTGTGCGCGTGTGTGTGCGTGTGCTGGGCGGTGTGTCCCGCTCTCTCACCGGACTGGTCCTCGGTGGTGTCGGCCTCGTGGATCTGGTTGTCGAACCACATGTGGGCCACGGTCATGCGGTTCTGGGTCAGCGTGCCGGTCTTGTCGGAGCAGATGGTGGAGGTGGAGCCCAGGGTCTCCACGGCCTCCAGGTTCTTCACCAGGCAGTTCTTCTTGGCCATGCGCTTGGCCGTCAGGGTCAGACACACCTGGGCAGGGCGAGAGTGGGCGGGGTTAAGGGACGCACGGGGAGGGTGAGTTGCCGAACACTAGGGGGCAGTCTCTGCACTGGTAGAGCCACAGGGAAAGCCCTGTTTGTAGAGACTGAGGGCTTTCAGTATTGTGACCTTTGACCCTTCACTATTAACGTTAGGAATGGGTGAGCTGACGCTAACAAAGGGAGCCAAAGTGAACAGAAAACCTGGGTAGAGGGAAGCACAAATTACATCATCATCCGAGGCACAAAGACACAGGTAGAGACACAGGTACACAGGTAGCGACACAGAGAAAGACACAGAGACACAGACACAGGAAAAGACACAGGGATAGACACAGATAAAGACGCAGAGACATAGGGAGAAACGTAGGGAGAGACACACTGTGTACAGGAAGCAGAGACACAGGGAGAAAATTAGGGAGAGACACACTGTGTACAGGAAGCGGAGACACAGGGAGAAACGTAGGGAGAGACACACTGCGTGCAGGAAGCAAAGACACAGGGAGAAACGTAGGGAGAGACACACTGTGTACAGGAAGCAGAGACACAGGGAGAAACGTAGGGAGAGACACACTGCGTACAGGAAGCGGAGACACTCACAGTGACCGTGGCCAGGAGCCCCTCTGGCACGTTGGCCACGATGATGCCGATGAGGAAGATGACGGCCTCCAGCCAGGAGTAGCCCAGCGCGATGGACAGGACGAAGAAGGTGACGCCCAGGAAGACGGCCACGCCCGTGATCAGGTGGATGAAGTGCTCGATCTCCTTGGCGATGGGGGTCTTGCCGGTCTCCAGGCCGGACGTCAGGGTGGCGATCCTGCCCATGACCGTGCGGTCGCCCGTGCAGACCACGATGCCACGCGCCGTGCCTGCGGGATGGGGGGGGGGGGGGGCACGGTCAGTACTGACGCCACAAGGGCCACAAACACCCCAACGCGGTCTGATACTGACACTTAAACTCCGGCAGGACAGACTGGCCTCATTACGTATTTATTTAAGCATCCTTTATTTACGCAGGGGAGAGATCCTTTTTGAGTTTGGCACCTTTGGCACCAAGGGGATGCGGTGGAGAAAGTAGTACACGCAAATGCAGTTGCACAAGAATACAGAAGACAGGGAAAAATGACTGAACAAAGCATTTCATCAAACCACATAAACCATTGACCGTTAACCACAATCAATCACACTAACATTTTAACAAAAGAGGGAGAGCAGGCTAGTTGAGCACATAAATGATTTGGTAAAAGGAGGGAAATTTAATCTCTGAATTGTGTACCTGTGCATTAGCTCCAATGTGCTGTGGCGTATGTGTTTGATATGACAGAAACCTGAGCTGGCTGGATCTTTTACGTGGACTTGTATCTCCCTCTGCTGGACACTGATGGGATTTTCTCAAGCTTTAGAAAAGGACTATTTCTTTAAAAAACCAATTTAACAATCACGCTGGGGGTGAGAGGGATCACTCAATATCACTCAGAGCAGCTAATGCAGAACTCCTCCAAAACTCATTACGCTGACAAAGGCATTTCTATCTGCCTGTCAGAGCATTTAATCATATCTGTTCATGATCCACTGTAAACACAAACCAGCGGTCACGCGCGCGGAGACACGGCGGGATCTCTTGATCCGGGCGGATTTGGAGTGATTGAGACCCCAGCTGCTGAGTAATTGAAGGCAGGAGGAGGGGATTGTCTCTGGGATTCTCAAATGTCCGATGACCGGGCAACCCACCCTGTTCCACAGGCTACAGAACACCTATCGGCCTAATATGTGTGTGTGTGTGTGTGTGCGTGCGTGTGTGTGTGTGTGCTGAAACAGTGCCTGGTGAAGGCTGTGCTGAAACAGTGTCTGGTGCAGACTGTGCTGAAACAGTGCCTGGTACAGACTGTGCTGAAACAGTGCCTGGTACAGACTGTGCTGAAACAGTGCCTGGTACAGGCTGTGCTGAAACAGTGCCTGGTACAGACTGTGCTGAAACAGTGTCTGGTACAGACTGTGCTGAAACAGTGTCTGGTAAAGGCTGTGCTGAAACAGTGCCTGGTGAAGGCTGTGCTGAAACAGTGTCTGGTGCAGACTGTGCTGAAACAGTGCCTTGTACAGACTGTGCTGAAACAGTGTCTGGTAAAGGCTGTGCTGTGAAACGGTGTTTGATAATAAATCTGAAAGCTTATGCAGGTATCTTCTTTTCCTCCGCATTACTTTACCATGAACCTGAGTACATGTCACTGGCTCAGTTGACCAGCACACACTGTGCAACATGGCGGTTGAGTCCTGCCTGAGCAGGCACAGAGGCCTGTCAAATGAGCCCCCTGGAGAATGGAATTATTAAGAGACCAGGTGCTAATGTTAATGCTGTGGGAGGGGGGGACAGAGCAATAGAGAGCCAGAGGAAGAGAATGGGAGAGGGTGAGAGTGGGAGTGACAAATAAAATCAATCAGGTGGGTGTTGCCACGGCAGCGCCAGGCTCTCTCCGGCTCTCACAGCAAAGCATTGTGGGGCATGAGGGCAGAGAGAGCAGGCAGCAGGATGGCGACACAGCACACGGTTGTCGCGGCAACAGTACCTTCTACACAGTTGGTGGAGAAGAAAGCTATGTTGCGAGTCTCCAGGGGGTTGTCATGGGTGCAGTCAGGTGACCGAGTCTGGGGCTCCGATTCGCCAGTCAAAGAGGAGTTATCCACCTGTTGGACACACAATAATAGGTCAGAGTTCACCAAAGCACATATAGTCTGGACAGAGCAGGATAGCAGTGTATGCAGTACATAATTTATGACATATGAAATTTGTGACTGTATAGAATGGGTGTAAAATATCAGTATAGCAGAGAAAGTGTAAAATGGCAGTGAACAGAGAGAGTGTAAAATGGCAGAGTGAACAGAGAGAGTGTTAAATGGCAGAGTGAACAGAGAGAGTGTAAAATGGCAGTGTGAACAGAGAGAGTGTAAAATGGCAGAGTGAACAGAGAGAGTGTTAAATGGCAGAGTGAACAGAGAGAGTGTAAAATGGCAGAGTGAACAGAGAGAGTGTAAAATGGCAGTGTGAACAGAGAGAGTGTAAAATGGCAGAGTGAACAGAGTGAGTGTAAAATGGCAGAGTGAACAGAGAGAGTGTAAAATGGCAGAGTGAACAGAGAGAGTGTTAAATGGCAGAGTGAACAGAGAGAGTGTAAAATGGCAGAGTGTACAGAGAGAGTGTAAAATGGCAGAGTGAACAGAGAGAGGGTAAAATGGCAGAGTGAACAGAGAGAGTGTTAAATGGCAGAGTGAACAGAGAGAGGGTAAAATGGCAGTGAACAGAGAGAGTGTTAAATGGCAGAGTGAACAGAGAGTGTGTTAAATGGCAGTGTACGGGGACCTCCGCCTGGGTACCTTGCAGCCGTGAGAGGAGACGATGCGGAGGTCAGCGGGGATTCTGTCTCCACCCTTCACCTCCACCAGGTCTCCGGCCACCACCTCCTCAGCGTTGATCTGCATCTTCTCCCCCTCCCGGATCACCAGGGCTTGCTGCAGAGAGAGACCCACTGGAGTTACTGCTGCATACAGGCACACACACACACACACACACGCACACACTCGCACTCACACTCACATGCACACACACATGCACACATACACACCTGGGGCACCATGTTCTTAAAAGACTCCATGATCTTGGAGCTCTTGGCCTCCTGGAAGTAGGAGAAGCAGCCGGTGATGATGACCACAGCTGACAGCACGATGCCCAGATACAGCTGTGGGAGGAGAGCGGACACAACGACCATCTCAGAGACACACATCTCAGAAACGCACGAATGCTGTGCTTCACATCTCAGAGATGCACACAAGCGCTGTGCTCCACACCACAGAAACACACACAAGCGCTGTGCTCCACACCACAGAAACACACAAGCGCTGTGCTTCACATCTCAGAGACGCGCACAAACTCTAGTGCTCCACACCACAGAAACACACACAAGCTCTGTGCTCCACACCACAGAAACACACACAAGCTCTGTGCTCCACACCACAGAAACACACACAAACTCTGTGCTCCACACCACAGAAACACACACAAACTCTGTGCTCCACACCACAGAAACACACAGAAACTCTGTGCTCCACACCACACAAACACACACAAACTCTGTGCTTCTCACCACAGAAACACACACAAACTCTGTGCTCCACACCACAGAAACACATACAAACTCTGTGCTCCACACCACAGAAACACACACAAACTCTGTGCTCCACACCACAGAAACACACACAAGCGCTGTGCTTCTCAGAGGTTCTGATTGACCGATAATAAATTGAACGATCGGTTATATTCTGGTGCTGTTGCCTTTGAGCTTCGAACCCAAGTGAAAGAACATTAAAATAAACGGTAAGATTCTGATTCTGGATTCTGGGGGGGGGGGGGGGGTCACGGCGGACGGGACTCACGTTGTCCCCGGCGGGGTTGTCCTCGGTGGCGGCCTGGATGGCGTAGGCCAGGAAGCAGAGGATGGCTCCGAGCCACAGCAGGATGGAGAAACCTCCGAACAGCTGGCGACAGAACTTGACCCACTCCGGCGTGGTGGGAGGGGGGGTGAGGGCGTTGGGTCCGTCCCGGATCAGATACTCGGCCGCCTTGGCATTGGTCAGACCCTGAGACAGACAGACAGCCAGACAGAGAAGGGACAAACGGCATTAGCATATCAGCTAAATGAGTCTGAATGACCCTGTACACTGTTCTGTGACAGTATGTTGGATAGGCAAGTACAATTTGGTCTCTGTGTATCTTTTTTTAAAGCTGAGTCAGTTTTATGACGTTGACTGCACAGTGCCCCCTGGTGTCTGACCGGCGGAGGTGCAGCTCCGTGTCTCACCTGGACGATGTCGGTGTTGAATTTCCGGCAGACTTCTTCCACGGACATCTTGTGCTCCGTCTGAGAGGAGAGAAAGGCAGGGAGGCAACATCAGGGGGCGCACAGCGTCAACATGGCCGCCTGCGATCGCGTGCCAGTGACACCGGCCTTTCATCGCCGTGAAATTCTTTACTGCTATCTGTTCATGATGTCACAAACAGCACCCCCCCCCCCCCCCCCCCCCCCCCCCAGACTGTTGTGGATGAGTGCTGAAATGGGGGTGTAACTGAAGATCCAACTCGACACTTTGCTGTGTCTTGGATTCTCCTCTCTATAATCATCCTTTCAAGTTAGAGACCAATTATAAACGACCTTGATGACGATTAGTCCATTCTTCAGTCTGTAATACAGCAATGTGATACTTTTGAATTGCACACTCTCATTAACCAAAGAGCAACTGGATCTAAATTTAGCCTAGCTCGTTTTGTTTTTTTTGTTTGTTTGTTTTTTTTTTCACCAGGAACCCTTTTATGCAGAGGCAGCTCCAGGATTTTGGGGGCCCTAAACAATAAGTAACCAGGGGCAACATCTCAGACTGGGCGGGGGTGGGTGGTGGATTTGTTGCTAATTGGGGAACGGGAAACCTGCGCAGGAACAATAGCACTGAGAAAGCTATTTACTCCCCCTGAATGCTGCACAATTACAATGTCTTTCAGAAGAATAAAAACACTTAAAACCCTGAATTGCGTGGCCCACTCTTGGCTGTGGCCCTACAGGACTGCACATGCTGTTCATGCCAGCAGCCGGCTCTGCCCGTGTGATACAACGGGACCTTCGTGACACGGTACAGGATTTCAAGCGTGAGCCGCAAGTCACGTGACATTTTCCATGGAGTCTATTTGCAGAGGTCTGGAGCTGTATTTGAACAGGTGCCGATGCAGGACCCTGATGCTGAGTAGGGTGGTTTTGTGTGTGTGTTGGTATAACTTAGTTTAATGTTCAGTAGGGTTGTTTTGTACTTGCTTATATAACTTAGTTTAATGTTCTGTAGGGTAGTTTTGTGTGTGCTGGTATAACTTAATTTAATGTTCAGTAGGGTAGTTTTGTGTGTGTTTGTATAACTTAATTTAATGTTCTGTAGGGTAATTTTGTGTGTTGGTATAACTTAATTTAATGTTCAGTAGGGTAGTTTTGTGCTTGTTTGTATAACTTAGTTTAATGTTCAGTGGGGTAGTTGACAAGTCGTAAATCAAGCGTGCACTTCTTGCACTCGCTGGCTCTCTTGGGACTGTAACTTTTCCTCCTCTTGGGAATGTCTGCCCTTCGATCCCTGATCCTTGCACTTGTGTTTGCATTGTAAGTTTCTCCGGATAAGAGCGTCTGTTAAACTGCAGTAAAGATGTGTGCGTGTCATTACATTGTTATGTGCAGTATGCACGTTGTTTGGATTGAGGGATCAGCTGTTCTGCGTGTCATTGTGTCTCCCTGTGGTACAGAAGGGAGACTGGCCAGGGTCTTACCAGTGGTACTTCTTTCTTCAGATCATCAAGGTCTTTGCCCCCCTTGTTCTTCTTCTTGGGAGAGTCCTTGTCATCCTTGTCTTGCGTGGTGGCCACGCGGTAGCTGTCTGACCGTCCATACTGCGAAGGGGACAGACAGACAGACGCAGTCACTACGGGCTCAGCCCGTGACCTGCCGTCACTCATGACATCACCAGTCATGTGAGTCATATGACATCACCCATGACATCACCAGTCATGTGAGACATATGACATCACCCATGACATCACCAGTCATGTGAGACATTTGATATATTTTAAGATACAGAAGGAAAGCACTTAGACCAAGGGATGTCTCTATCTCTCTCTCTCTCTCTCTCTCTCTCTCGATCTCTCTTGCGCACACATACACACGTTTTCTTTTCTCGTTTTTTTGTGTGCCTCCGTCCCTACATCACTGCACACAGAATGTGTCTGACTCACGGATCATCCTTGTTAGACTTGAGCAATTGAGGAAGAAAAAAGTTTTTCATTACAGCTGCTTTCAAAGTCTCAGCGGTTCATCGGGCGCAAACCTTTCGACCAAACAAACAAAAAAGGACACCCCAATTCCTTCTCCACCTTCTGGCTCTCCTTTCTTCAATGCACATTACCATCTGGTACCACCACAAAACTGGGAAAACAAATGTTTTTTTATAGACAGATATTAAAACAAGTAACCAAACTAAATAACAAGTCATTCAGACAGGACCCCCACATCAGAAGCCATTTTCTTCATTTTCACAGCCTCATCTATAGGTGGTGCTCTGAGCTCGATTGCATTAGACTGCAGCTCAGCCGGGTGAAACTGATGGAAGCTACTGGAAGCTTCAAGGGTTTGCGCAGAATCTAGACTCAAGTCATTTCAATACAACAGAGGGTTTCTGTAACAGCATCCTGTACAGATCAGTCAAGTTAGGTTTTTTCAGAGTTTTTTTTATTGGTTGTATTGGTTCCTGGAAATTTCACAGGGTTTGAGGAGATTGCAGGAGATGACACTCTGGACCGGTCTGTATTTCTGAGTGTCCCTGTGTGTCTGTGGAGCAGGGACAGAATTCTCCCATGATGCTTTGGGCGGTCTGAGTACAGGGGACTCAGGAGGAGGTGTGGGAGGTGCAGGGAGCAGTCGGGGAGGCGCAGAGAAGAGTGGATAAGGGCTTTCAGTGGAGTGACAACCTGACAATGTGTCAGAAAAGGAGAGCAGACTTGGGGAGAGAGAGGAGGGGGGCATCTGATCAAACCAGGCCCCTGCTGAAGAAGCAGGCCATAGTCACACACATGTACCACACATGTACCAACACTCACATACTAACACAATTACGAATACACACACACCCTAATAAAATGCATGCACACAGCCTAATCAGTACACATACACACACGCACACAGTGACACACAACAGCTCCCAGGCCAGCTTGGACTTGTCTCTTCTTGTTAGTTGTTTTTTGTGTGCGTGAAATCATTACCTGTGCCAGTGGAAGGCTGTTTGAAATATTCTGACAGTGTGTGTGTGTGTGTATGTTTCGTTAGTGTGTGTGTGCATGTGTTTGGGTGTGTGTATATGCATGCATGTGTACATGTGTGTGTGTCCGTGCATGTGTGTGTGTATGTGTGCGTGTGTGTGTCTGTGTGTGTTTGTGTGTGTATGTGTATGTTTGTGTGTGTGTGTGTGTGTCTGTGATGACATTCAGTAAGTAAGGCCACAGCACAATGCCTGTGGGAAGGTCTTTAGCAGGAGGCTGAAGCTCATCCCACACTGCTGACTACAGCAAGACCAGGCAGGCCCAACCAACCATGCCCCCCTCGCCCTCCCTCTCTCCCTCCCTCCCTTCCTCTCCCCCTTCCTCCCTCCCTCCCTCCCGCCCTCCCCCTCCCGGTCCCTCACTTCCACTCCCAGTCCCTCCCTTCCTCCAATTCTCCTCCCGAGAGGTGAGTGACAGGTGGGAGTGATGGAAAACTACAGCTGTAACCGTGGAGACGGAACTGGTTACACCTGGTGGTGAGCTGTGGTGAGCGAGTGTACCGCTGGGGGGTGCGTGGGCTAGTGTTTGTAGTGCCGGCACCCTTCTGCGCCTGCTAGACGCCGTACGTCCAGAGTGCTAAAATATTCTCTCCCTCCTTTTTAGTGTGTTTTCATAAAAGAGTGACATCGCTTTTCCCCCATCACAGTAATAACGTCCCGTTTCAGATGGGGATTCATGTTTAACCATGTGCGCAAAACTGTTCTCCCTGCCGTGCGCTGTTATGAAATCTCTTACGGTTCCATTGTGCAATCGATGTAGCGGACAAATCATTTAAGTGTTTCCAGATTGTTATGCCGCAGTACCGGTTTAACAGCATTCATGTCCCATGCGGTCATCACTCCCTGTATTTGGACTGTATGTTCTCCTAATAATGACCGGGTTTATCGAGTACAGCACAGTTTGCACAAAGACATCAGTGTGTTGCAACAGAGTTTGGGCTCAAATGTATTATTCTCGTTTTTAAGTGAATGCCTTGTTTGAGGCAGAGGAGTAGCTGGTGGATTGGGAACATCCTTTTTGCACATGCTGTACACATTCCTCATACAGATTTGAAACATTAGTTGTGCATGTGTATGTGCACGCATGTGTGTGTGTGCGTGTGCGTGTGCGTGTGCGTGTGTGTGTGTGTGCGCGTGTGTGTGTGTGTGAGTGTGTGTGTGTGTGTGTGCGTGTGTGTGTGTGTGTGTGTGTGTGTGTGTGCGTGTGTGTGTGTGTGCGTGTGTGTGTGTGTTGGGGGGGACACGTTTCACACGTCTCAGACCTCAGCTCATCAGGGAGGTTTGATAAGAGCCGACAGCACACCTGCGCTCTTGAGTGAGCTGCATTCACCCCCCCACCCCCACATCTGCCCCCATGCCCATCCACCTCACACTTCCACCCCATCCCCCCCTTTCACACCTGCAGAAGGGAGAGACAAAGAAAGAGGGAGAGGACGGAGAGGAGAGGGAGAGCGGTGGAGGGGCCAGGTGATGCTGATGCAGATAAGCCAAGGTGCGCGATGAAAGAGTGCGGGGGTTATGGGAGAGAGGGGGGAGGACAGATGGAAGGAGAGAGACCATGTGGGGGGGGGGGTGAGTTGACAGATTGACAGAGATAGAGAGACAGGACCCGGGGTTTAGAGGGAGGGGCAGGCTGTCACGGTGATCCGGTGCTGATAATAGATATCGGCTGAGGTGCTATCTGTTTACAGGGACGGTGCGATTAATGCCAATTCCATTTAGGGCCTTTGTCCAGCTCCCCCCTGGCCTCCAGGCTCCGCCCCTTGACCCTAGAATCCCATGGAACAGCGCCCGTGGCCACAGGGCCCCTCCCATTGGACAGCTGGGCTCTTGCATCGCGCCCAGGCCTTAACGAGTTCTCTCTGTAACTCATCCATTAAACAGCAGGGGAATCCAGGGGCCCCTCAAACTGCTCTGGGACCCCAGGGGGCCTGTACTCTCCCTGACGCATAATACAGCGCGGAGTCCTGTGAGCAGCAGGGGACAAGACAAATGGATATGCCTGCACCCCCTGAAGGGACTCCGCCTCAGTCCCCTGTCCCCTGCCTGTCCGTGTCCATCTGTCCTCCACCCGTCCCGCTCCCCCCCCCCCCAACTATGAGCACTGTGCTCATTCACCACACAGAGGCACCTGCTGTAGACTCTAGCTGACCCTACATGGGTTACTCTGATACTCTGACACTGCTTTGCCCTATTCAAATAAACAATGAATGCAATGAGTATCATTGCATATTTAGTCTAAAAAATATGGACTACTCCTATAACGACATTCAGTCAGCGAAACTTAACTCTGTCTAAACCCTAAACTCAAGCGACAGATCACCAATAACTGCACTGCCTTTAATCGTTCATTGCAGGATAAAGACGCGCTAAGGCAGCCATGACTGGCAGAGGTCCTACCTGTGTGTGTAATGTGAGTAATGCAGGTGCTAAGCTATAGGCTACGTACATTAGCGTACACCAAACCCATTAAGAGGCCGTGGTCATGTGAGTCCAGGGGGGGATGTTGTGTATTCCCTCTTAATGAGGGGGGAGGGGCTATAGCTCCACACGCACCCCAACACCGAATCTACAGAGTCTGTGGTCACATGGCACAGAGACTGCGGTGTTGCGTTTCCCAGAGGAAGTGAGAGGGACTGACGCTCACGGCCGTCGTCTTAAAAACCGTCCTGGCTAACATGACCTGTCCTCACAGCACCGTGCACTGAGCTGCCAACGTTTCCACACTAACGTTAGATATTTTTTACATATTTCATTTTCATTTCCATAAGGGACGGGTAACACAGGACACCACACACTCATTAACTGGGACTCGGGGTTGGAAGATCGATATCCAGGTGTCAGTCTAGGTTTTGGAAAATGGCTGAACAGTGAGGACACGAAGCCTTGCCAAACGCTCGGGCTGGGTCTATGAACTGCACATAAACCGCACAGCTCAGCTGATGGGTAAATTTCAGAATGTTTCCAGGAGATGGACAGTCATAGTAATGTCATCAGCAATCTATGGGAAAAAGAGTCTGCATTTTCTGTATCCATCATTTTGAGTTGACGATAGGTAAAACTTTATTTGTGTCTTTCTGATGGCACACCCTGAAGAATATCACAAAATGGGGGAAAAAATTATTTATTGTTCATTACCTTAACTGAATGAAACACATCGCCATCATCATCATCATCAAAGTTGAAACAAGTCCTCTAACTTTCTACTTTTTACTTGTGAGTGTGATATGTGCCCTTGTCAATAAGCTAGTATTCCTGTCTGTGCATGTGTGCACGTATGGGTTTGTGTGAATGTGTACAGTGTATGTGAGTGTATTTGTGTGTTCTTGTGCATGTATATATATTTATGTCTGTGTATTTTTGCATGTGTACATGTGTGGGTCCATGAGCACTTCTTTGTGTATGTGTGTGTGTGTGTATGTAGGGCTGTATGTAGGTGTGTGTACATGTGTGCGCATGTGTGTGTGTGTGTGTGTGGGTGTGCATGGCACTGGCAGTACTTGGCAATACTCACTCCTCAGAGTGAGAGGTTTTCTGCTAAGTGTAATGACAAAGTGTAATGTGGTCACTGCTGGGGGGGGGGGGGGGGGGTAGGGACACCAGGCTGGAATTACACACGCTGGGGAGGGACAAACAGACAGCAGCCCCGCTCTGCATTATTCACCATCCTGCTACAGCACCCGCTGTACAGCAGCCATCAACAGCACCTCCCATCAGAGCCACTGGAACCCCTCCTACAGCACATCACCACCATCACCACCCCAACCTAACCCCCCTACACCACATCCCCACCACTGCTCCACTGCAACCCCCCTACACCACATCACCACCACTGCTCCATCCTAACCCCCCTACACCACAAAACCACCATCACCGCTCCACCAGAACCCCTCTACACCACAAAACCACCACCACCCCACCCTAACCCCCCTACACCACAAAACCACCATCACTGCTCCACCAGAACCCCTCTACACCACAAAACCACCACCACCCCACCCTAACCCCCCTACACCACAAAACCACCACCACCCCACTCTAACCCCCCTACACCACATCCCCACCACTGCTCCACCAGAACCCCCCTACACCACAAAACCACCACCACCACCTCACCTGAACCCCCCTACACCACATCACCACCACCGCCCCACTCTAACCCCCCTACACCACAAAACCACCATCACCACCCCACCCTAACCCCCCTACGCCACATCCCCACCACCACCGCCCCACCAGAACCCTCCTACACCACAAAACCACCACCACCCCACCCTAACCCCCCTAGACCACAAAACCACCACCACTGCTCTACCAGAACCCCCCTACACCACATCCCCACCACCACCGCCTCACCAGAACCCTCCTACACCACAAAACCACCACCACCCCACCCTAACAACCCTACACCACAAAACCACCACCACCCAAACCCCCCTACAGCACATCGCCACCACCCCACCCTAACCCCCCTACACCACACCACCACCACACAGCCCCAGCAGAGCAGAGCACTTCTGCTTCCGAGCACCTCCAGGAACAGATGGCTCCTAACAGAAGCTTCCTGATGTTGATTGAGCACCAAAACATGAGTAATCTCTGAACTGGCTGTCCCCCCCATGTGCAGGAACTCGATGTACGGAGAGGAGGTCACATTTGAGGGCCGAACATCGGTGCGACAGGAAGCCCAATCCCCGCCAGTGTGCCGGCTCGTTTCGATCGGTGGAGGCCTGCCAGAATCTTGATTCTCGTTCTCCTTGCACACTCCTGTCACAAATTGCTGGTGCAGCTGCAATTGGATTCATTTCAGCACCTTGGCCAGTGCCTCCAATTACAGACTCACTAATTATCGCCAGGGCGGGATAAAGCAGGCTGGCTCATAACTGGGCCTGATGTGGAACAGCACAGCCTACACATGTGAGTGAAAGGGACAGGAACCAGGACGTTTAACAACAACAGTCATAGCTACACCTATAACCAGTGAAATAAACAACCTTTACAGACAGGCAGTGAGATAGACAGCTCTTACAGGCAGGCAGTGAGATAGACAGCCCTTACAGGCAAGCAGTGAGACAGACAGCCTTTTCAGGCAGGCAGTGAGATAGACGGCCCTTACAGGCAAGTAGTGAGATAGATGACCTTTTCAGGCATGCAGTGAGATATACAGCCCTTACTGTTATAGGCAATGTGATGGACTGCCCTTATAGACAGGCAATGAAACAGATAGCCCTTACAAGCAGCGAGATAGACAGCCTTCATACGTAGTGGGTTAGGCGTGGAGATGTGAAAAACAGGGAAAACATGAAAAAAGCAGATGAACAGCCTTTGTAGTCAGGCAGTGCGGTAGCCAGCTTGGAGAGCCAGCCTGCGTGCCCGCAGCATCTGTCTGCGCAGAGCAAGAACGCCCTGGCAGATTACGCAGACACAATGCGGCACAAGAACAGCTGAGGTAGCGTAAAATAGGGCACAGGAGGAAAGTCACCAGGGAGACCGAGAGAGAGAGAGAGAGAGAGAGAGAGAGAACAGGACAACGAGTCTCTCCGAAAAGACAGCGGCCGCAGGAAGGGGAGGAGCAAACTCTGCAGTGCGCTACGGGCGCAGTCACTCGGACGTGGGCACGGCCGGGGGCCTCGGCCCCAGGGGGGAAGGAAGGAGAGGGTCACTCCTGCTGGCACAGAAAGAGGAAGGACACAGCATCTCAGATTCAGAGAGAGAAGTGAGGGCCCTGATGGTTCCCCGGGACTCTTCCCCTCTTTAGAGGAAGTGTGGCGGAGTGGTTAGGGAAGTGGATATTGCAGCTGTCTGCCAAGCAGGTTAGCCAACTGAGTCACAAGCCCTCCACCTGAGTTGCTTCATGTCCAGACACGCAGCACGCAGTCCAGTACACACACGTTACCAGTCCCCACATCCCTCCAGGTGCAGGAAAGACACATGTCCTACCATGACTAACAGCACAGGGACTCAAACAATACGCTCTTATTCAGGTTTTATTAAATAAGGCAAAGAGACTCTTGTTTTTAATATTTAATATTGCCACAGTGACAGCGGTGGTCTGGCCAGTCAAAAATGCATTTGTCTTCGTGCCTCTGCTGTGCCCTTCCTCAAGGCAGGGGAAGTGACATCAGAGTGCTCGACATGCAGCGGACCCAAGGGTCACCCAGGTAAAT
>CM077284.1:75729757-75789757 GCA_039654925.1 Anguilla pacifica | reverse complement strand
AACGCTTCAAAGGTGTCACTCGCTTGAGGTTGAAATTCTTATAAGAATTTAAATCTTTACAGCAATAATCAAGACTGATACTGCCTTCTGAAGGGTTTTCAAAGCTATTTTCACTCAGCTGCAACTTATGAACGAAGTTGACAGTTGGATATCTAGTTATGATATAAAAATAAAGTGATTATCTTAGATTTCGTCTGTGAGAATTACAGGCGATACAATATTAAAAAGACTATATCTTTCCCATTCAAACCATTTAAGAGATTGCATTTAAAAACATGTCTATTTTATTCAAATAATCACAGGCGGTACATCAAGCGAGGATGTAGATCTCTTTCGCCGGTCTGTGAGATTTGCAGTGAAGCCGGAAAAACTAAGCAGCCGCACCGCATAGGGTTTTGGGGATTTAGTCTCCCTCCGCTGCACCGCCAGCTGCCGCAGTACTCTCCCTCCTCTTTCCACTACTCCGCCCGTGGAAGAAGCGCCGGTGGGTGTGAGTGATGCGCCGCTCCAATCTGATAAAAGGGTTGCCTCTACGACCCGCCCACAGACTAACCTTTTTACCAATAAGGAGACTGAGCGCTATTTCACTGACGATTTAGTTGACCAATAGTTTTAAAGGAAACTGTGAGATAAGCCTATCCAGAGTTGTAAGCGCCCCACCTTCTCTACTGCAGAATCCAAGGGCTGCCAGGATCTCTGTATCTTAAAGTCTCAACAGCTGATGCAGAATTGACCCAAAGCCTTGACCCAAACTTATAGGATGCGAGGAAGTTAAAACGGCTCCAGTGTTTCAATTTTAGAGTAGAGTTTACAAAACAAGTGTATTGCATGCTTATAGGCAGCAGAAATGTGCAGCATTCCAAATTAGCCTATAAGCATTAGTTGGACATCATTGTTACTTGGTGAGCACTGTTATGTGGTTACTAGTGTCTCTGTATCTGTGATAGCTGTAATTATGCATTTAAGTTATGGCATGTTTTAGGTCTGAGTACAAAGTAAAATGGTCACTGTTAATTGAGATCTTATACGAGTTTATAGACCAATAGGCATTAGATGAGCTGTCAGAATAATATTTGCTCTTGAGCTGATCAGAGTTTATTTCACACTGAATATTTTAGTTCTGCTAAACTGCTAGTTGACTGACTAGTCTGATTGTTTTTTTTTCAGTTTGTGGAAAATGTTTCATAAGGGATTTTGAAATATATTAACTAATATATTTTAACACTGGCTCAAAATATCTCTCACCCAAGAGACAATCTTTGGTAAGATAAATTCTGAACATTAGCCAATACTTCCTTCATATATATTTAACAAGCAAATACATTTATTCTGCACTGTCTGGAATTGTTCAGAATTGATTTATTGACTTTAATATGTACTGAGTGCATGCTGCCCATTTCTTTTGCATCTTAAAGTTCTGGAATAGCCTTAGCCATTAGCCATATGAGTACTCCATGACAGGAGTTGAGGAAATGTGTGGGTTTAAGGTTCCTGCAAGTTTTAAATGAAAGATCCTCTTATTTAGATGTATAGTCTTTGCGACATACGCTATTGTTGAAGTTCCTGCTGAAAGTTCCAGTTATCCAGCTCAAACCATAGGGTTCCTGTAGAGCAGAACCGAGAGTTTGTGTTCTCGAGAATTAAGAGTTTCTGTTATTCTGAACAGGAAGTCCCTATGTCTGGCTTTTGAGAGATTCTAAAGGTCAAATGACAGAGATCCTGTTGCGTATATCAGAGAGTTCCTGTACTGGGGATCTGAGGGTTCCAGTGGCATTATGCAGACTGTTCTTGTGACTTTCTTGTGTTCTCGAGAATTAAGAGTTCTTGTTATTCAGAACAGGAAGTCCCTATGTCTGGCTTTTGAGAGATCCTAAAGTTCAAATGACAGAGATCCTGTTGCGTATATCAGAGAGTTCCTGCACTGGGGGTCCGAGGGTTCCAGTGGCATTATGCAGGCTGTTCTTGTGACTTTCAGGGAGATTAAGCGATGTGATGTCCTGAGTCAAGACCGTAAGCTGACACCCAGAAGCCCTGGACGCAGGCACAAGATCAGGTTCCTGTTTCCAGCCGTGGAGGCAGCTGAGCCAGTTGTGTTGTAATGGCAAAAACCTCTGCTTCAGTGAGCTGGAAGCAAGCCTCTGGTCTTAATCTCAAGACCCTTATGTTCTACTATGCTGAAACATACACTGCATAGAACATCCAATAATAATAACACAAACAATATTTTGAAAAATATTGTTTTTTCCTTCCAAGATAACTTGTATAATGTCAAAAAAATTAAAGTACTTTTACTTGTTTTTTTTTTTTTTTTCTTCTACTGGGCCTCAGGCGGTGAATGCAGTTATGCAGCCCATGGCCTGGAATGGATGCTCGCTGTGCTGTGGTGGCCTGTGGCTGGGAGTCCCGTAGAGTGATTATAACAGAATACAGCATCGCCCAAAGAGGGGAGGGTCAGGCAGCGGGACATTCCTCGCCTCAACATTAGACAGGGAGGCCTGTGATCGAAGGGACACCTGCAGTCTCCTGGCAGTTTGCATGTGGGGGGGGGGGGGCACACGAGATAGACAGATAGAAAGAGGGGAACTTGGAAGAACCAGTGTTTTCCTTTTTCTGCATGTGGGCACATGTGTGTGTCTGTGTGTGCGTGTGTGTATGTGTGTGTGTCACACAATAATAGAGATAGAGAAAGGAGCAGAGGGAGAGGTAAGTAGAGAGCTCTGGAGGGGAGGCGATAAGGAGTGGTATAAAGGGAAAGAGAGAGTCACAGGCATTATCATAGTCTGACTGATAAACAATGAGGCAGGGAGAGACATCATTTGATGTCTCCCCCCCCCCCCCCCCCAGACAGAAAGAGTCCTGCTCAGCTGCTCCTGAGCCAGTCAGGCTGTCTCTGTCATGCATCGTGTCTTCACTCACGTTAGACGCACCTGTGTGTCGCGCGGGTATCTGCGACGGGCGTCTGTGAGCGCACGAGAACGCAGACACGTGAAGGCACAGATAACCAGGCACGGCTGGATCTGACCAAAGGCACGGCAGGCTTGGGAAAAGGGCTGCGGAAGTTTTAATGAGTGGCCCTTAGCTTCAGCCTGTCTGGGTGTACCTTTGCATCTCACTGTGGAAATAGAAATTCAGCCGCCGCACAGTCTGCGATGGAAATAACCACTGGAGCGCAGCATGCTTTTTCAGCCCAAATTGTAATGGAATTAGGATGAATCGGGCAGGGCCCGGGGTTTGCTTTTTGGCTGTGCGTTTGCGTGCGAGAGAGCAATTTCCCTGCCACCAACGACAATAGATCACCTCGATTTTTGGATTCCAACCGTACGGGCTGTTAAAACCGTGTTATTGTAAAAAAAAAATCAATAACCGCACATTGCCAGATGCGCCGGCGCTCACGGCGAAATGTTTCAGCGTAAATGACTAACAGAACCCTAACAGAGATTATGAATCTAATAGGGATTAAATGTACTGCAGCACAGTTGATTTAACGCTGAACGATTTACTGCTCATAAATGCAATCAATGTTGTCTGTTATCAAATTAGCTAACTGCCTTCTTGGTTAGTTTGCCAAAGATACGCTACATGATCAAAAGTATGTGGACACCTGACATCGAACATCTCATCCAAAATTATGGGCCTTAATATTTATTTGGTCCTCCCTTTGCTGCTATAACAACCTCCACTTTTCTGGTTTTATGCTGGATGTTGGGGCAGGGATTTCCTTCAGCCAGAAGAGCATTAAGCGAGGTCGGGCACTGATTGAGCAATTTAGGCCTCCCTCGCAATTGGCTTTCCAAAGGTGTTGGATGGGACGCAGGACAGGGCTCTGTGCAGGCCAGACAAGTTCTTCCACCCTGTTCTCGACAAAACCATTTATATATATAGACCTCACTGTGTGCGCAGGGGCATGGTCATGCTGTAACAGGAAAGGCCCTTCCCCAAATTGTGTGTAGCATTAAGCAGCGTTAAGATTGGTCTTCCCTGGAACTAAGGGACCTGGGCCAAACCACAAAATACAGCTGCAAACCAAGGGGTGTCCAGATTTGGTCATGTAGTGTATTTTGTTAATTATATATTATATGTATTTTATCTTTGTTATGGCAGAGGAGTGCCAAAGAGAATTTCAGTTACCGGTCTATCAGCTCGACACATTCGAACATGAAAAGCTGCAGCATTTCTGGTCTTTCATCACCCCCCCCCCCCCCCCCCGGGCGCATAGTCTCTGCTTCCAGGGAGACGACGACGGTGGCAGAAGGGAAGGCGGGACGGTTAAGACGGAATGTTCCCTGACGGCACGCCAAGAAACGGAGACGCGCATAAGATGAGCTGACGTCCTCCGGTGCGCGTTGCTGACACGGCAAAGTGAACGCTTTGCCGAGCCAGGCCGGGGGAAACGTCCCACGAGCCCCAGAGGCGGAGCAAGTGTTACCCGGGAAATGAAATGAGGTTGTCGGATTGCGTAAGAGAAAAAAAAAAACGGGGACAGGGCGACACGGTGGCGCGGTGGACAGCGCTGTCGCTGCACAGCAGGGAGGCTTGCGTGTTTGAATCCTGGCCAGGGCATTTCTGTTTGTATGTTCCGCGCATTGTCCACCTGGGCTTCCTGCAGGTACTCCGGTTTCCTACCACAGACCAAAGACACGGCTAAATTACCCATAGGAGTGTGTGAGTGAATGATGTGAGTGTGTACGCTGAGAGAGATTGGCAACCTGTCCGAGGTGTATTCCTGTCTCATGCTCAGTGCATGCTGGGATATAGGCTCCCTACCAAGAATAAGTGGGTAATATTGTGGGATTATTGATGGATGGATGGATGGATGGATGAAAAACAGGGACACATTAAGAAGAGGGATATGGTAAATGAGGGAAAGAGGTAAGGAGATAAAAGAGAAAGAGAGAGTTCTAGAAGCAGATAGATTACCATACGTATAATGTGAGACATTCTGTAAGCATGTGATCGTTGGGGAACTTTGAGATGTGGAACGGAAGGCGGTCATACACACAGAGTCAAAGTGAGGCCGTTGGCAGACCAGAGGAACAGACGGCTGTCTCCCGCGCTAATCTTTCCCTCTCGTCTGATATTTTTTGCAGTATCTTTCCTATGAAAGGCAAATTAGACGCATAATGCAGAGCCTCCATTAAGCTGATTTGCAAGGGGAACCACTCTCGCTCACACTTCCCTAGTGGAGGTCAGCTAAAAAACTGTCACCTTCATCCCAGATGGTTAAGTCTGTCTATGGCCGAATGAGATCAGGAATGAGAATTAAATGCATATGCAGCTGGTGCACCTGGTAGCACTTAAGAACTAAGATTAGGACTGCTGTAGGAACCCCAACACTCTGCCGGTTAGAGCCTTAATGGCAGGTGAAGGTCAGGTCAGGGACATCGCGACACAATGCAAGCTATGGCTACCAAAAGAAACAACACAGTGGCAAGGCACGTGCAGATGGGCCAGCAGCTCAGCCGGCAGGCTACCGTGACTCTGTTACACTGGGTGAGTTTCACTCTGGGTTGGGTTACAGGGGAGTCTACTGTTTCACAGATGAAGGGGGACAGCGAAAGGATCATACCAACAACATGACCAACAACCAAGATGATGTGTCTGTGTCTTGCAGAAGACATATGGGTCATGGCTGTCCATTTGAAAAAGTCTTTAGACATTTTAGTTTCAGTTTCCAGAATGCTTTCATTGTGCTTCTGGTGTGTCATGGATCGAAGTAGACCTAATTAAACTTCAGACAGTTTCAAGTAAATTTCATTTGAGGATTTTACGTGCAACGGTTGAGAAACTCAGCTCCATTTGCCAATATGTGTCAGTTCCTATATGTCTAATAATGGCTTTTGAGAGTTTTAATTTAATGTCTGTTTCAGTTGTGGCTGTCCACAAGAGTATGCTGCCAATAAAGTTTGCCCTAGAATAAACAAAATGGCTGACACCATGCGAGTGATATCCGTTCTTAACCTCTGCCACCCATTCCTTTTTTTTGTCCTGCGGTATGGGGAGGAGGAGGAAAAAAATTCAAATTCCTGGTCTCCAAGGTAACAACAGTCAGGTGACCTTGTCTGCTAATAATGCTGACTCAGAAATGGAGGACGGAGCCATAGAAACTGAAATGGTGATGAAGAGAGAGGGAGCGGAGATGAGAGAGCGTGGAGAGGAGAGAGAGAAGCTCATTGAAAATGCGTATCTCATACTTCTGCTGGATGTGTGAATGAACTGACGGAGACAATGCTGTGTCATTGTTTTGCTGTCTTCCCAATTTCTCCCTCTCTCTATCTCTCTCTCTCTCTCTCTCTTTCTATCTCTCTTGCTCATTCTCTCTATTCCTCGCTTCCCCTCCCATTCCTCTTACCTCCATTCTGTTAAAGACACATTACCCTTCAAAACTGTGAATCGATTTAACACATATAGTTCAGATTCTACTCTTATGTTTGTGTGCAAGGCAGAGAGACAGTGAGTGTATATGACATGGCAGCATGTGTGTGAGGCTGTGTAGGTGTTTGCAGTATGCGTATGAGGATGTGTCTGTCTTTGCAGCATGTGTGTGAGGCTGTGTAGGTGTTTGCAGTATGCGTATGAGGATGTGTATGTTTTTGCAGCATGTGTGTGAGGATGTGTAGGTGTTTGCAGCATGCATATGAGGATGTGTCTGTCTTTGCAGCATGTGTGTGAGGCTGTGTAGGTGTTTGCAGTATGCGTATGAGGATGTGTGTGTCTTTGCAGCATGTGTGTGAGGCTGTGTAGGTGTTTGCAGTATGCGTATGAGGATGTGTATGTCTTTGCAGCATGTGTGCGAGGATGTGTAGGTGTTTGCAGTATGCGTATGAGGATGTGTGTGTCTTTGCAGCATGTGTGCGAGGATGTGTAGGTGTTTGCAGTATGCGTATGAGGATGTGTGTCTTTGCAGCATGTGTGTGAGGCTGTGTAGGTGTTTTCAGCATGCATATGAGGATGTGTATGTCTTTGCAGCATGTGTGTGAGGCTGTGTAGGTGTTTGCAGTATGCGTATGAGGATGTGTGTGTCTTTGCAGCATGTGTGTGAGGCTGTGTAGGTGTTTGCAGTATGCGTATGAGGATGTGTGTCTTTGCAGCATGTGTGTGAGGCTGTGTAGGTGTTTGCAGTATGTGTATGAGGATGTGTATGTTTTTGCAGCATGTGTGTGAGGCTGTGTAGGTGTTTGCAGTATGCGTATGAGGATGTGTATGTTTTTGCAGCATGTGTGTGAGGATGTGTAGGTGTTTGCAGTATGCGTATGAGGATGTGTGTCTTTGCAGCATGTGTGTGAGGCTGTGTAGGTGTTTGCATTATGCATATGAGGATGTGTGTGTCTTTGCAGCATGTGTGTGAGGCTGTGTAGGTGTTTGCAGTATGCGTATGAGGATGTGTATGTCTTTGCAGCATGTGTGTGAGGCTGTGTAGGTGTTTGCGTGTCTGTTGCAGTTTCTGACAGACTGGGGGCTAGTGTGTGTGTGAGAGTAATTGAGTGAGAGAGAGAACGTGAGTGAGTATTAAGAGCTATTTGTTTCCCGATCAGACAGAGTACTTGTGCATGTGTGTGAGAGAGAAATAGAGAGAGAGAGAAAGAGAAGAGAAGGAGGCCATTTACGTGTGTAGATCAGGAAGTGTGTATGAACCCATCTGAAGGTGATCCTCTCTAATCCACTGTTATAAATGTCTGACATAATCTCTCCGCACACTGCTGTCTGTGCCGGGGCCTGGGTCAGGGTGCGTGTGGGTTAGAGTAACAGGAACATGGGGAGGAGGTGGGTAAATACACAGAAACGGGGAGAATGTGAGATGAGGAGAGATAGACGGGGAGAGAGAGAGAGAGAGAGAGAGAAAAGCTGAATCAGAGTTTGGTTTGAGGGAGGGAGGGTGAGGAGAGAGGGAAAGATGCAGAGAGAGCAAAGCAAGAAAAAGCAACAACAGAATGAGAATAGAGCGAGTGAAGGGGGGAGAGAAAGAGAGAGAACACAGGAGAGTAGCGGGCAGTGAGGAAGAAGGGAGCATGAGAAGAGAGGGAGGTAGATGAACGGAGCCTCAGAGGGAGGTCGGGGACCGGTATGCGCAGCACAGAGGAGATTAAAGAGCATTAAAGAGCAGAGTGCATGCTGGGCCACGCGTGGAGGACTAATCAGCGAAAGACGGCAACTTCCCTTCTCCCAGACTCCCCGGGGCTCTGCAGTCACGCACAAATCTGGAACCGCCCTGTCTGCCTCCTGCCGACCCTGACTGTATAATTCCCAATGTTTCTGTATTTCAAGCGCCGCTTATGAACCTTAACCCAGGGAATATGATTGGTTGGACATACAGAGCAACTCCTTCCTGTGTGGAGCATCATTTGGATCATGACTGGTGCCTGAATGTAATTTCAACATTATTACATTACATTACAGGCATTTAGCAGACGCTTTTATCCAGACCGACTTACACAACTTTTTTTTTTACATAGCATTTTACATTGTATCCATTTATACAGCTGGATATATACTGAAGCAATTACGGTTAAGTACCTTGCTCAAGGGTACAACGGCAGTGTCCTTACCCGGGAATCGAACCTGCGACCTTTCGGTTACAAGCCCAGTTCCTTACCCACTGTGCTACACTCTGTCCATGCGTGTTGACTGTAGTCTTAAAGGTTAAATAACACTTTAGGGTGTAAGATCACAACTGTGATTAGAATCTTCTTACTTGAACATTCTAATGCTGTTGTGACAACCACAAGTGGTAATTGAAAGCCCTTGACAGAATTTTTTGAGAAGTGCACTCTTTCCCATGCATTCTTGAGCAGTATACTTTTGCAAAGACAAAATATCATATCATATTCCATTGCTGCATGCTGTCAAAGCTTGATCTTGGATGCTTTGGAAGTGCCAATATCACATTTGGTTGCAGCAGCGTAACCAAATGTCCACTGTTTTTTTCAGTCCAGTTGCAGAGTACTGCTGACATTGTGTCTCTGAATGCACAGGAAAAAGAATTACAGTGTTTCATTCTAGATAGAAACTGTGAAGCAATTGTGAAACATGAACACAAACAACAAGATACCTTTTTACAGAATATTACACTCTTTCTCTCTCTCTCTCTCTCTCCCTCTCTCTGCTGCTAGTTACCCTGCGGATTCCCTTTCTTCCGACAGCCCTCCCCCCCTTCCTCTTCCTGTCGCTGTTCTTTCAGCACCACCCCAGGCCTGAGTTAGCATTGCTCCCTCCATACAGCCAGCAGTGAACAGACAGAGAGAGAGAGATAGAGAGATGAAGGAAAGAGGTGCACCCCCATCAGCTCTGTTATATAAGCAAATGCAGTGGAGTTGGGTTCGTTCTCAGAACACACCAGCGCTTAACCGACAGGTAAAGGAAGTGAGATACCCACAGGTTAACGATCACTGGTCACATTGACCTTCTCTATTGTTTTGCTTGAAACTGTGCATGAAGAAGATTGTTACATTATGCTTGTTTTTCATTAGGGAAGTGAATCTAAACTTTTTTTTTTTTTAAATAGAAGCTTATGCTTTTTCAGAGAACCGCCCATAAAATGCACGTGTTAATACATTTCAACGACACGCTGATAGGTGCATGCATTAAATAATACCTTTCTTGGTTTGGTTTACAAGTGTTTTATATTTGTTTTTAAATATTGTAAATAATTGCTAAATCCGATGATAGGCTATATCTGGTTATGATGCTAACTGTAAGAAGATACAAAGTACAAATCTTGTGATAGAGGACTGGTATCCAACCAAACACAGTCCGCCAGCTGTATTTTTCAGAGGGAAGGCATTGCTGCATATGGATCCCACTTTGCTTTCTTACTTTTTTAATGAATGAAACTATATAGCTTTTCTATTTTAGCGTTTACTTCTAATCAGTAAACTTGACTAGCAGTCAGTCAGCTTCTCACCCCGAGATCCTTGTGACTGCACCCAGCCCGCTCAACCAAATTTGGAAAAAACGTAGCTTCATGAAAACTCCAGATCATGGAGTTCATCTCAGATAGGGATCATTCACCCTGCAGCCGTCAGTGACTCACCCTCCAGCCTGCAGTCAGTCACCCCGCAGCCTTCCATACTGTCTGATGCATTTGTGTACTTTCCCATGTTTACCAAGATCCCCAAATCACATCCACCGAATGGATTTCACCTCATCCAACCAGGCCCTGTGTAGCGAGGCACTATGAGCAACTTGTTTTCTCATATAAGAAAATGTCTTATTTATTATGTCTAAATTATTATTATGGGTTATTTTTTAGATGTTTGGCATATGTTTAGAAAGTGCGTAAGACAGGGAATATACCAACTACACGAAAACGTGATTAAAACCATGCTGGGAATTATCATAACTATTTTGTGTATTTGGCTTCGAGCTCAACAACAGAAATTTGAAGTGTTTCTTGATAGTACTCTTTTATTGTTTTATTTAGAGGATGAGTATCTTTGTAAAGAGTTTCACCTGGGCTGGTTTCCCATGGATCAGTGCCTTTAATGTCAGTAATAATGCATGACCCCACTCTTGCGTGTAATAAGATAATAAGACCCCCCTCTCTCTTTCTCTTTCTCTCTCTCTCTTTCTTTCTCCCTCTCTCTCTTTCTCTTTCTCTCTCCCCTCCTTTCTCTCTCTATCTCTCCCCTCTGGACTTTTGTTCCTGAGTGTAATATGATGTTCTAGTTTCCATCTGACACAGGACTCACAAGAAAGTTTAAAGCAGAAACTCGTAATCTGTATAATGTCTATTGCAGATGTCTGAGTGATGAGGTCTTCTCTTTTTGTCATGGAGCAAACCAAAAATGCGGCTAGCTCAAATGGAGCGCTGTGCCTTTAAGGCCCAGCGACCAATCAGGGAGGAGATGCTGAGATGAGGCCGTCCTTGTGTACGACCTTGCGGGGGGCTGAGAGTTGGGGAGAACGGTAGGGAGAGAGGACACAGAGAATCCCACTGTTGTACAAACTCCAAACGTGTGTGTGTGAGTGTGTATGTGTGTGTGTGTATTTGTGTATATACTGTATATATGCACAAGAGACAGAGGATTCCTGCTGCAATGACACCACGCCAGATAGGTACAGAAGGTACAGAGGGAAGGAGATACAGATCAGTGGAGGGCACAGCTCACTAAGAGGATTGTGGGAGTTTAGTGTCTTCTTCTCGGATAGATATACCCCCCCCCCCCCCCCCCAGATTAAAATGACCACACGGCAGCCTCACACATTGCATAAGAAATTTGTTGAATGCGACAGAGAGGGGGATCAGAATAGAGAGGATTTAGGAGAGGGTAAAGGTGACGATTAAGTTAGACAGGAGAGGGATATTGCGCGGGGGAGGGGGGGTGGGGGCAGATGAGTGGACAGCAAAAGGGTTATATTTCATAGGAGGGGAGAAAATGTTGCGGAAGTGTGAACTTTATCAAATAAATTAAATGTCAAATTAATAAAAATGTATTTAATAAAACAATTAGTCAGAAAGTACAGATGTGTAGCCACCTGGCTGTCGTGTGTATCACAGTTATTATGAATGTATCTTCCTGTGTGTTTCCTTGAATTCAGGTGGATATATGTTGTTGCTCACTGAAACTCTCTCACACGCGCATCCGCAGACTGTGTCTGTCTCTCTTGCCTGTGCCTTGTGTCTCAATGTTGTGGTGAAACTGAGTGCCTCTTCTGTACCCCCGTCGCTATTCTTTGTGTGTCCTGCATACACCTGCTGCAGCGCCCTGAAAAAAGTATTTGCCCCTTCCTGTTCTGTTGCCCGTGCTGACTTGCCTCCAGGGCTCAACATTAACTGGTTTTCCAATGTCTCCAGCCACTCAGCATATTCACCGGCCAAAATCGCTTTGCTGAGCTATTGTTCTTTTCTGTTTTGGTGCACAGTCATTGTCAGTTCCGTGTTTTCTGATCACAGCTGCAGAATCTGAATCTGTGCTCTCCACTAGTATGGAGTGTGAAAGTAAATGAAAAGCCAAAGGCCACAATGAGTCTACACAGTTTGTATGCAGCGCCATGTTTGTCGGTGGTTCGATTTCGGCCGAGCTCTCCTTCTTATCAATTATACTCCGAGCTCGACTGAAGAGGCAAGGCGCAAGAGAGCAAACAGGATGGGCAATGAGATGAGCGCACAGTGTGCACCCAGCGCTCATGGGAGTTGCAGCGTCACTTCAGATTGACTGAATTATTTCAGCTGCCTTTTGTACACTACAAAGATTTTTTTTTTCAAAACGCTATCAAAAGGTCACCCGCCAAAGTGGCTGGTAAGAGTGACAGAGTTGCACGCCGCTGCTGAATCATTTGGTGGGTGGCGGGTGTTAATGCCAAGCCCTGCCTGTGTCTCAAATGCGAGCGCAGGTTTGGGCCTGTTCTGTTGGCTGTGCTGTTACCTGTGTCCCCTGACGGCGGCGGGCACAGGTTGTGCTGCGCTGTGACAGAGCGGCGCGGCAGCAGCCGTGTCGCTGGGGGTCACTCGCTCCGGGAGTCACGATGACGAAGAGCCTCATTTCCCCGTTCCTGCGTGGTCATTACTCAGCCTGGCCTACTCGCGGGCGCTGGTCTACTCCAGCGGCACTAATCAGGGGCCGAGGCGCACGCACCCCCTCCCTCGCCCCGCCTTCGCCCCGCCCCGCCCCTCGTCCTTCCGGTAACTTCCACGCGCAGCCCTTATCTGTCAAGCACCAGCACTACACAGCTATCATTACCGGCAGTTCATACTCCCCTCTGCGTGAGGGGCTCCGGCTGATAGGGACTACTCCTCGTGACAGAGAAGCCGGGGGGGGGGGGGGGGGGGGCGTTTATTTCCGCGCTGGGAGGACTCTGCAGGGCCTGTGCCAGCCTGTATTCAGGATACAGCGGGCACAGCTGTGCCAGGCTGATTACACTGCCCAACGCCCGCCATCCGACAGCAGACCACACTTAACATACTTCAGTGTGAGTCTTAGCACAAACATCTACATGTAACTACAGCCTGAGATGCACAAGAGGGGTGCTTTCATATCATATCCCACAACCCCTGCTCACTTATATCCGTCCCCTCATTCCTCTTCCCCTTTCGATCTTCCTCTCTCCTCTATTCCTCTCTCCCTTTCTCCTCCCTCTCTCCCTCCTCCCCTCCCCTCATCTGACCTCCTCTACTTCCTGGCTTCTCCTCCTCCTCCTCCGCCTTCTCCTCCTCCAACTCCATCACTCCCTTCGTCACTCCCGAGAGTGAACCCACTGTACGAGAGAGAGAGAGAAAGAGAGAGAGGGAGGGTGTAATTTTAGCAGGGGTACGTCAACACTTTTCCTTTATCAGCACTGCTATTTGTGTCTCACGCACACTCCCACTCACTCCCCCCCCCCCCCCCCCCCCGGGATCTCTGGCTGCCTGCTGTGCTATGTTACTGCAGGTGAGCCTCAAAGATGCCTAGAACTCAGCAGCCGTCCTACAATTTGGATCCGAGCGTGTGGCTGCATCGCCGATGTGGTGATGATGTTGACGGTTCCTGCCAGTCCCATGTGTATTCTTATCAGATACGCCGCCATGCTGTCGATGGCACGGTGACACTGTGAATTTGCTGCGGTACGGTCAGTAAGAACAGTACAGGCTGTGACAAATTCACTGCAACCCAAGCATTTAAACACACACACTCACACAAACACACACACACACACGCAAGCACACGCAGGAACGCGAACACACACACACACAAACACACACACACGCAGGCACACGCAGGCAAGCACACACACACACACACACAAACACACACGCACACGCAAGCACACGCAGGCACACAGGCACGCACGCACACACGCACACACCACCACCACCACCACCACCACCATCACTCAGAATATATTGGAATGTCATAGTATATCACTGCATACAGTTTGCACATACTGATGTTTTCCAATTTTTTTGCCATATATATTTTGTTAAGAAGCCAATGAGACTGCAGGTCCTACTGCATAGTACACTCTCAGATGAAAACTTCTTCCTGAGTCATACTTTATACGTGTGAAGTATCTCTCTCTGGGCTTTGGCTTATGACATCATCATCATTTGACCGTGTCTGACTAGGGAAAGGAACTTGCCATAGTGCTATTCTAGACAGTAGTACTGTCAATTTATGCATAGAAATTCAGAAAGTACGCAGGATATTACATAACAGAAGGACTGAACTGAAGCTTTTAATTCCTGAAAAGCAGATGTGACTCTTTAAAAAAAAACGCACCAGCCCTTGCTCTTATCAAGGTAGCACACTGTACCGTTATGCAATATTCAAGCCGCATGCTGTTCTGGGATCAGGTCGGGTCACAATGCCGGCTACTGCAGCAAGCGCATCAGCAAGGTAATTAAGTATGGCACATAGCTTTGAACTGGTAGACACAGCCCAAGGACCAAAAACCTACAGAGGCACTCATTATGAAGCATTCACTTCACATTACCACACAGTTCTGCCATGTTAATCCCCAAGGGCTCTTCTTCTGACCTTACAAAGGGGTCATTTACAGTCACTGTGTTTTTTTTTTAACTGTAGTGAACTGAAGGAGGAAAAAACTAACAGTAGAATCATACAAAGAAAAGCAGGAGGTGTATTCACTGCTGCAGAGCAGAGGCAGTGCTTTAAAAAAAAGAAGAAGTACAGCCATTGTAGCCAGGTGCTTACTTGCTGACTGGGCTGAGAACTTAACCCTGGATACTCACAGATTTCGTCACCACAATTCACCCGCCCCAGTCTGCTAAAATGGATGAACAAGCAAAGGAACATGCAGTCAACCAGAAATAACAAACAGGTAAAGGCCAGAATCAAAATGTCTGGGAGCATTCTCGCTGGCATCTGCAGTGCATTGCTTGCGCTGTGATTGGAGGAGAGGCAAAATGTTGAGCGCTGTGATTGGGGGCCCGTTACCATGGAAATAGCTGTCACAGCTTCTGTTTCTCACTGCTTCAGATGAGGATGAAAACGAGAGAGAGGAAAGCAGGAGAGAGAGGGACGGAAAGAGGAGGAAAAAGGCCTCATTTTTTAAAAAGACGACAGGAAGTCCTGAGTAAACAGAAGTATAAATCGCAGAAAGATAAGACAGAGATGAATGAAAGAGAGAGCTGCAGAACGAGAGCAGACAGGAAAAAGATGAGGGAGGGAGGGAGGGAAGGCAGACCGTTTGGGCTGAGGTTCACCGGTCTGTCCGTATCTGTCCTGTACAAGAGCATCTGTCTGCCTGTCAGTCTGTCTGTCTGGTTCCCGGCACAGCGTAATAAATGTCAGCCAGCTGAATCGGACACCTCTGCGCATATTCAGCTGCAGCAGGAGCTAATCGGCTCATCAGCCGCTACATAACGGCTAAGCAGTGTGGCCTGAGCCGGTGGGAGATGAGTCTGGTGTGCCCGTCTGCTCTGATGTGTGAGTGTGCCCGTCTGCTCTGGTGTGTGAGTCTAGTGTGCCCGTCTGCTCTGGTGTGTGAGTCTGGTGTGCCCGTCTGCACTGGTGTGTGAGTGTGCCCGTCTGCTCTGGTGTGTGAGTCTGGTGTGCCCGTCTGCTGTGGTGTGTGAGTCTGGTGTGCCCATCTGCTCTGGTGTGTGAGTGTGCCTGTCTGCTCTGGTGTGTGAGTCTGGTGTGCCCGTCTGCTCTGGTGTGTGAGTCTGGTGTGCCCGTCTGCTCTGGTGTGAGTCTGGTGTGCCCGTCTGCTCTGGTGTGTGAGTCTGGTGTGCCCGTCTGCACTGGTGTGTGAGTCTGGTGTGCCCGTCTGCTGTGGTGTGTGAGTCTGGTGTGCCCATCTGCTCTGGTGTGTGAGTGTGCCCGTCTGCTCTGGTGTGTGAGTCTGGTGTGCCCGTCTGCTCTGGTGTGAGTCTGGTGTGCCCGTCTGCTCTGGTGTGTGAGTGCCTGCCTGCTCCATGGCACACAGTGTACTGCACCCAAGCCTCACCCTCTGAGCAGTTACGCAGCTTTTGGCAAAGCATCAACAAACATGATTAGTGGGCTGGTCATCCGATCTGATTGCCCTCTTCAGAATTAACAATATGATGGGAAAGACCAATGCTGGAGCTTAAGAGGCATATTCTTTGATTACTGTTATTTTTATTTATTTTATTTTACTATTTTTGTCGATTTTTTTTTTTTTTTTTGGTTTATATAGATTTTTGTATCATCAGCATAGGTGGATACACTACGTGGGTGTGATGACGGCCTTGGATTTGATTGTTTTTTTTCATGGTTGTACACAGTTTCTATACGTGGAACCATCTGTAGTTTTAAGCTGAGGTGCAGCAATTGTTTTGTCAGCTGTTTCTTTTTTAAATGGCCGAAGAATTTTCTCTGTGGTTTCATATTTTCGCCATCCGTGGCCGTCGCTGACGGCCAATGATGTGACACAGTGAAGCTGCCCTTGCCATACCTTTACACTCTTACATTCTCCACCAAGCTCATTTGTCAAATAGGCCCCCTCTCTCTCTCTCTGTCTGTCTCTCACCCCTCCTTTATCTCCCACTTCCATCCCTCCCTTCTTCCCTCAGACTCCATCTTCACAGACTCACTCACCGCGTGGCCCAAGTCTTCTCCTCCCCGCTGCGGTTTCCTGAAGCGGGTCCTGCTCGTCTTTGGTTGGCCAACCCGGGCAGGAAGTCAGGCAGGAGGGCAGGGAGGGAAACCGAGTGTGACACAGGCGCATGAGTGACTCAGGAAGGACAAGAGAGACGGTCTATCTTCTGGACAGAAAGAAGGCCTCTCTACCATGCAGAGTTAATCTCCTTAAACAATTATTAAAATTAATATAAACTCCTTTTCTCTTCTTTCCACACTCAGACATCACCCATCCCCGTGCACTGAATGGCAGTTATCTTTCCTGTTCCATGATCTCAGATATCTGAAGAGGACGGGCCAACATCTAACTGTGAGACATGGGAGACCAGTATCCTTATCAGAGGCTGCGTGGGTTTGTGTGGCAAAGCGGCAAGTGAAATGCTCCCCATTTAACAATAATACCGCAGTTACATACGTTCTCATCGCTAGCACACCTATGCAGGTGACCAAATACTCACCAGCCAAGACAGCCACGCGCACGCACACACGCTCAACAGTGTCAGACACATCTGGGAGAGGTAGGGAGTCAGCCCATCAAGGTGGAGAGGGTTCGAGAGGCTGGAACGGCTCTGCACTGGAATAGATGGCCTCTCGATGCTATAAATACCCAGGCCTGTGACACAGTGCGGTAGCTCATTGGAGAGATTAACTCCCTCAAATCTCCTCTCCTTCATCCACACTGCTCACGGCCTCTCCTCGTAGGCCTTTAGCTCTTTGTTCACTTGTAGACTGCAAGTCTGTAAATGGAGACTGTGGCGCCCCCGTCTGGCGGAGTAATTAACCTTTTTCTATGAATATCAATACAGAGATTTATTTTTCTCTGCTTTCTGGCTTTACCAACAGTATGACACTGAACAGGGACTGTGACTGTCACTCACGCAGTGCGGGAGACCTGAGGAGAGTGTGTGAGTGATAGGCATTTTTAAACCTCCTGTTTTTCTTCATACAAACAAAATTTCTTCATACGGTGTAGTTTTTACCACTGATTCTGAGAAGGCCACTTCATCTTGGGAAACACAGGTACGAACAGGTGACTGTTCAGACAACATATGCCAAAGGATCTGCAGCTTACGTCTCTGGAATGTCTTCAGTGCCCCGAAAACGTCACTGTCAATGTGTTTCGATTGGCTCGTTGCTCAGAGCTCTCTGTACTCAGTGCTGTACGGAAGCTGCAGGTTGAAAGACATTGGAAGTCTGCTTTAAAGCATAACAAAGACCCCTCTGAAAGGGCCCGGTCTCAGCGAGTGCAGACCGGGCCCTGTAGGCTTAGACATCCATAGTCCGGGTTGTTATAAAGCCATTAGCTGACTTTAACTTGGGGCCCCCGGCATGAAGACGCAGCTGCCTTCTGCTGTGGAACGGGGTGTTGGGAAACAGACAGTTTTGTGTATTCTTAGTCCCAGTTTGTGTATTCTAAGTCCCGGAGGAAGGGCCACCCCCATGACCATATATGGGCCTCCGTTCCTGTCGGTTTCGAGGTTTCCCCTCCTGGGAATTTCCACTGGGCCCCCCATGACCATTATGGATTTGAATGGTCCAATCAGAAGGAAGCACGGCCCCTTATCACCAATCAGAGGCAGTGCTCCCTTTCAACAATAGAATTCTACTATATGCAAAAATCAATCTACTGAGAACTGTATAAAACTAATTACCCACCAATACCTTTTTGAACTTTCTCTCTGAGTTGTTCCCGTAGCCAGCTGCGTAATAAATCTTCCTGTTTTTACTACAAACTTTTGATCTGCTTCTTCCTGGGATAACAGTCATTTTACTTGTTTTTGGTAACATCTTGAATTACCAACAGGGGGAAACGAGTGAAGACAAATTATTCAGGTAACTGTGGTATATCTGCGTCCCCTAGCACAGGGCTGCCCAGCCCTGCTCCAGAAAACCTAAATATCATGTAGGTTTTCACTCCGACCCTAATTCAGCACACCCGATTCTACTAATCAGCAGCTCAGTGAGATCTCGGGCTGTTGACTGAGGTGGGCTTTGTTAGGGTTGGAGTGAAAACCTACAGGATTGTAGATCTCTAGGAACAGTATTGGGGAGCCCTGCCATAGCAACTCACCAGGGCCCCACAGGTTGCCATTCATCATCAGTGGAACAGGAACATCTCCTCCAGGAGTGGCGCAGGGAAGGACCGTGTCCGTTTCTGGATTTCACGCCAGCTTCCTCTCTCAGTTATTTACTCAGCCCAGTCCTCTGTGTGCTCTAATATTTTCACTACATTTCTTGGCAAGCTTGTGAATGACTGCTGAAGACTGCTTGCATACCACAAATTAAATGCTGTTACTGTGATCTATGGAACGACTTGGGCTGGTGTGGGCCAGTGCTGATATTTAGCCAACTGAGCCTGTGCGCTTGGTTCTGAGAACATTTGAGTGTAATCTATGAGATATTCAAACCCACATTTTAAATAAAACCCATTTATAATGTGCTTAATTTAAAGGGTGATTCACCTGATTCATCTGGATATACACTCACTGGCCACTTCATTAGGTCCACTTGTTCAACTGGAAACTGCACCCGTTAACGCAAATATCTAATCAGCCAATCACGTGGCAGCAACTCAATGCATTTAGGCATGTAGACATGGTCAAGACGATCTGCTGAAGTTCAAACCAAGCATGGTTGTTGGTGCCAGACGGGTTGATTTGAGTATTTCAGAAACTGCTGATCTACTGGAATTTTCACGCATAACCATTTCTAGGGTTTACAGAGAGTGGTCCGAAAAAGAGAGAATATCCAGTGAGCGGCAGTTCTCTGGGCGAAAATGCCTTGTTGATGGCAGAGGTCAGAGGAGAATGGCCAGACTGGTTTGAGCTGATAGAAAGGCAACAATAACTCAAATAACCACTCGTTACAACCGAGGTATGCAGAAGAGCATCTCTGAAAGCACACCACGTCAAACCTTGAAGCAGATGGGCTACAGCAGCAGAAGACCACACCCGGGTGCCATTCCTGTCACCTAATGAAGTGGCCGGTGAGTGTATATGTACTGTATAGCTACACAAATAGTTAAAGAAGTGTCATTTGATGATAGCAAAATCCCATGAGGCACAACAGAACTTATAAAAACTGATCATAACTAATCATCAATTATTCACAAGTAAGATTGCTTGATCATTTAATTTTGTCATAATTAATTCCACTCATAATTGTCGTATTGCGTATACAATGCTGTGTAGAGTAGTTCCCATTTTGTGTAGAGTAGTTCCCATTTTAGCTTTATTTACAGCTTCACACTTCCCTGACACGCTGCAGTACAGAGCATGAGGACACTCCTGGAGCAGGAAATCCCATATGGTGTTTACAGTGACCCAGAGTTCCTACTGGGTTCCCACTGGGTTCTCACTGGGGTCCTGCTGGGTTCCCAGGGTTCTGTTTACGTTCCCAGCTGTTCTTATTCAAATCTGAGCCAGGCGATTGCAAAGGACATGAAAGGAAAGTTCACAAACGCAGCTCCATCCTCGTGCCACATACTTCATACTGCCTGGACTCAGTTCTTCGGAGTATCCCATTCAAAAGGAACTAGATCCACTGAGTACTTCTTAAGAAACAGCACTGCCATATTAGGATGTGAAGGGGTAAGCTGTGGTAACTTTTTAAAATAATGTGTAATATCAGACTTAATGTGTGTCACCGAATCAGAATATCAGGAACCCGTGCCATTTGGAACAATTGTCAAAAACAGAAACAAAGGTTTGCAATGCTGTGAATAAGAGCAGTTGGGTGAAATCCTTCTCAAAAGAAAACATCAGGGAATTTTTTTTTTTTTTTACTGTTCAGAATATTCTATTTAATTACTATGGGCACCTGCATGTCACTGCTATATTTTTGTCTGCAAATATTTCAGATACACATTTATTTCTGAATAAATAATATGAATAACTGAGCTTGCACAGTGAAATGTTCATAGTGCTGAACCAAGGAGCTCTTCTCTCTGCGGCTCTCTCTAGCCCAGAAAGCTGAGACGGAGAACAGTCACTAATTCCCAAGTGACAGTCACGCCTTCGTCACCCGTGATGAACATCCGTGAAGGCAGTTGGTCATCATGAGCGACCCAGGGCTGGTGTGATTCAGTGTGCTTTGTGGAATGTGTGTTTTTACGTGCGTTTCTGCGCTTTTGTTCACACAGATGTGTGTGGAAGTTCTTAATACACCTGGCAGGAACCAATGGCAAAATTTTCAACAATTCAGAGAATTTTCATTTTAGGGCTATTTTTTTTTTAGCAAACAACGGCAAATTTGAACTGTATGTACAGTTGAATGCATGGTAGATCTAGGCAGCCAATGTGATCCATTAGCTTTAGTGCTGCGGTTAGCATGGCTAACTGTCAGTAGACCTGCTGTAAAAAAACAAGCCCTCTTTCCTGTTTCAAAATTAGCGTCCCCAGCTTTCTTTTATGCACTCAGATCGCTTTTGAGTGCTGAGAGGTTGAGGCTGAAAAGGTGTTTGACAGCAGAAAAAAGGGGCATGAGCGAGCCTTAATTATCTGCAGGGCACAGGCCTCCGGAAACCTCCGTGACTTCCTTTTTTTGGCTATTTCAGGCCTAAGTGCGCCCTCTTCTGGACTCTACTATGTATAGCAAGTATTTAAAATTCTCTTTACTTTCAAGTTTATGTTGGGATCAAGTACTGAATGTATTTTCTTTTCAACTACTAAACGAGCGTTTGCCACAACTACACAGTAAATATTCCAAGCGATATTGGACTGAACACACTCTCTCCGTGACAGTAGTTCACAATCTGTCAAAATATGAACCACAGTAGTTTTTGTAAGTGCAAACCTTTTCCAAGTATTATAGATATATTTGAACATAATTTCAAGCTGATGTTTCATTTGAAATTTTTTCAGCCATTTCGGAAATTTTTATGAGCAAGTGAAAGAAACAACTAAAAATCTTTTACAGAGATTATTTATTTATATTGCGGTATTACCTGCAGTACAGTATTGTCATGTTAATACTTTACTTCTTTTCATTTCTTTTTTTGTGTTATTACTATATCTTATACTCATATACACATACAATACTCTCACAATTTGTGGACATAATTCTGTTCATGTAAATTTTTCTTATTTTAATTCATCAAAATTAATATTTATGTTATATGCTTTGCTTTTAAGTATTTTTATTTTTATTTAATTTAATAAACTTTATTTCCTTTACCGGCTTACTCTCAGTTATTTTGCTGCCCTTTGCTGTTGTGCATTTTGCATGTATGTGTACGTGTTATGAGAGCCAAATAAGAAAAAAATCCCTGTATGTGCAAACTTACTTGGCCAAAAAATCGGATTCTGGTTCTGATTCCGACACGCGCTCAGGCCAGAAGAAGCAGCTGCCTGCCGCTCGGGGAGATGAGACAGCCAACCGGAGAGAGAGGCCACCCAGCAGAGAGGTCTGCTTGGGAGTACATGGGGGTGAATGCTGTCTGAAGATAAGCTGGGCCAGCACCATTCGTAGCTCACTACGCCATGGGGATAGACCTGAATGGAATGAGGAGCAGCCAGAAGAGACCAGCGAAGGCGTTCAGAAGTGACCTGGCCTGAGTGATTCGAGGCAGGCCGAATCCCAGGTGGGCTGCACCCTTCTGTTCCAGTTGCAGTGGTCAGACGGTGCAGGCCAGTAATTTGGGTGGAAGGGTGTTGCAATAGCCCACGTGAGAAATAAAAAAAAAAGGGCATGGATGAGTAACTGAATGAGCCCTTAGGTGAGGAAGGGGCAAAACCACACGAATACATTTAGACTCGTTAGCCACTTAATTAGGCACACCTGCTCGTTGAAACCAAATAGCTCACTCCACCAAACAGCGAATCATGTGGCTGCAACTCAATGTATAAAGCGTGCAGATGTGGTGAAAAGGCTTTATTTTTTTTTGTTTGTTGTTGTTTAGAATGAGCAAGACGCATAATCTAAGTAGCTTTGATCGGGGTAATGATGGTGCCAGACATGGCGGTTCCAGCATCGCAGAAACAGCTCCCCCTCCTGGAATTTTCATGCACTACTAAAGTTTCTGAAATCTGCACAGAACTATACTTATACCCAGTAAAGCATAAAGTTTTAAAGTTTATGGAAAGCTTCTTCTGAAATTTAAATCTGATTCCATCCTTTTCCTGAGTAGCAGTAGGCACAGCTCTGAATTTAGTGCAAGCGCTCCCTCTAGTGGCCATTTCTGTCAAAGGCGGCGCTCAATATTATCGACGGGGAGGAGAAGATCAACAAACCTGGAATGGGAGGAAATTTTAGACAGGGAGTTATTGATATACCAAGTTCTTTATGCACTGCATGTGGCATGCAGGCCAATAATGGAAAATAGCCTATTCCACAGAAGAGTAGCTGTGTACAAGAAAGTGTCCTTCCCCATGCAGCTGTTGAATCTTTGTTGAGCCCCCCCTAGTGGCATGGCTGTGGTTTTCCCTAACATGGGTAAAATAATTACAGAGGTACTTAGGGACAGCATTCTGCATAATCCTTCAGGTAGGTTCTGTGTAAGGTGGATCTTGGTGCAAAGGAAACACTTGACTTGCTTTCAGGGGCTTCTAAACAGTCCAAAAGTCATTTTTAAAAAACGAGAGCGATAAAACAGCGCTTATGGCTCGAGGCCAGGTTCTGTCCCAGTGGAACAGTAAAATGGACGTGAGTGTGGTCGTTTCGGTCATTCTTGCCAACGGTAACATCCTTTAAGAGTTCGCATTTCAAATACATACACAAAATGTACCTTTAAAAATGCCTAAATGCCATCATCGCCCTCTCCATCATCTGTCGTCTCTGTAACCTAAATTTGACTTGCTCCACCGTCGAACAGCTAACAGCCAGCGGCTGTGACATTTAAATGTAGCATTTCAGCGGCGCTGTCTCACCTCAGCAGGACCATCTTGCGCCGGCTGTTAGAGAGGATATTTTTACACAGCCAGCGTGTCGTCGGTGATGTCACTCGAACGCCGTGGCTTTTGATGTCGCTCCAGATGGCCTTTGGAAACACCCCGAGGAACCTCCCTGCCTCCCACGCGCGCTGATTTCCTCATAACCCGCCCAGGACAGTGCGGAATAACGGTTTTTGGGAACGGGGCTTGTAACTCACAGATTGAGGGGTTCAGTACCCAGCTGGGTTGCTGCAGTTGTACCCCTGAGCGAGGCACTTAACCTGAATTGCTCCAGTAAAATATCCAGCGGTATGAATGGATTGTCTGCGGAAAATAAATAAATATCGTGATCTGTGTCAAGCCGCTCTTGCCCCGAGCATCTGCTTAATGCCTAAAAGTAAGTCGGCATAATGCTCTCCAAACTGACATCAGTGATCCTGAATGACAATGTGTGAAGTGGGGGTTAGAGTGTTGAACTGTAGATCTTTCATTTAATACACACAGAGCTGTCAATGTGTGTAACAGCTGCAATGAGTGCAACAGCTAGATAGCCTTAGCGTGCCCAGACCCAGGCTTTGCTGGACTTTCTCTAATTCGTAGGAAAACTGACCAAGTGGCCTTAATTGGCCGACCAATTATCATCATTCATTCTAAGAATAGCCTGCGCACCTGTCCTTAGGTTTTGTTCTGTAGAAGTGAAAGCACACTTTGCAGAATTCTGCTTCAATACATTTGTGAATTCCAGGCTGTCCAGGCATATTCATAATTAACATAGTCATATTGTAACACCAGCATCCAGTTCAAAATTACTGTTCCACAGCACATTTACAACCAAAAGATGCATGGCAGAATGATCCATTTAGCAGGTTTCCAATTGTTTTTAAAAAAAATAATATATATATTTAAAATCCTGCATGCTGACATATGTGATGGGTTTGCTCATGTACTGTAGAGAACAAAAAACATCAAGCCACTAATCCGATTCAGTATAAACCACTGAATGATTTAATGACATATGGGGACTTGTTGTGCTTAAAATTGATATTGCATTTTTGGACTGTGACATACTGTCCTTTGCCATGTATCTCATGTCTTGATAGAAATCATGCCAATTCGGCCAATAGGTCAGGAAAAGCCACCCAACAGCACCATTTCTGGATTGGAAGTGTGCTGTCATAACAGCATTCCCACATCAGATGGCGCTGAACCTTTCAAAGAAGTGGTTTTCAGTCCTGGCCCAGGCCCTGTGTATGCTGGTTTTTGATACAGCCAATCTCTTAATGTTGTTGAACATATGTGCTTATGTCTCTTTCATATTTTTTTTTTTTTTAGCATAAAAAAATAGTTTTAAAAATAGGAAAGAAACATATTACATAACATATTGCCAACAAAATGGTCCGTTTTAGTGGCCAAGTGTCCAAACACTCACCACATAGGAGTTTATTGATTCATTTCAATCTTGAATTTTTATCTGTTAAAAAATAAATCCCTCTATCTGTGTAATTGTCTGCAATCTAGCACAATAATCACACTGAGAATAGGGGAGTGCTATTCATGGTCTGCATAGTGATTTCTGACACTGGCGGCACCAGCAGAAGCATCCTGATTGAACTGTATGACACACCTTCTCGCTCATCTTGGGTTAGACATGTTTTTCCAACCAGTAAAGCCGGAAGAGAACCAGATTTGTCGGGTTTGTCGATTTGTCGGGTTCAACCCGACAAATTTAGGAAGATGAGGGGACCGTTCCTTTGCACAGGCTGAACGGCTGCCTTTTCAATCCGTCCCAGAATGAATGCGATGCCTGCTGATTGGGTGCAGGGCGGCTGCTAGCTGCGGGCCTGCTGGGTTCAGACTCATTTGCGACTGTGGGCGAGACAGCAATACGAGGTCAACATGTCACGCAGCTATTCCGCTCGACTTGATTAAGGCTGGACGGATGGCAAGTGTTTATTTTTTTTGTCTTGCGTTATGTAACTTTTTTTTTTATAACGTGGGTTACCCAAAAATGTAATTCAAAAAAATCTAATAACCAAAGTTTGGAAAGTAGCGAGAGTGGTACAGCACACGCTGCAGCATGAGCTGTACCACCTTCAGACACTGGCATTAGGCTGCTGCAGAGGTTTCCATGGGAGCGTAGCTTAATTGCAATGGGCCACATTTGACATTCTCAGTAACTGGCGTGATAATAAAAAAAAAATGTTTAAACAAAAGAACACTGGCATTAAAAACGCAGACACAAGGTTTCGCCTAATGGTACTGACATCTTTTATTCGCCATTGTGTCTCCGTGTGGATTACAATAATACCCCCAGCGGATTAATGACCGCAGATTTAGAGCAGTATCATCTCGAATCTGCGCAGGCCGTAAAAAACGCATTTTCGGCCAGCGGTAACTGGAGCGATGATGAGGAAATTCGATGTGGATTATTGCCTGAAGCCGTTAGCTACACTGTCTAGCGCCGCGATGCCAGACAGAGAACTTCACTTCCCTAAGACCGTCAGAAAAAGGGGTTGTGTTGGGCTAGTGTTCCTAGGCTAAAGCGTAAAGGGTGGGATACATTTATAGCCATTCATATAAATCTATTTAGGGAGTGGGCACTGGGTACTCCGTGGTGTGCTGAGTCAGGCTGATAATCTTTCTAAACCTGAAGCAGTGAACGAGCATATACCAGAATAGGAACGCTGGTAGAACAGGAACAGGAAGTGTGAATCACTCGGTCCATTGCTCCATTTTCTCTAAAAGCAGGACGGATGTTTCAGCTTCGGGGGAAGCCGCGGGGGGCTTACGAACAATGAACAAATGAATCAGCCGATAAATCAAATTGTCTGTCTGGCTGTCTTTGTTGTGGAACCATTTAACAAACAACACCAGAGATACTAGCACAGCAGGAGCGCAGAAGAAAGGATCACCCCCTCCCTGCAGGAGACTGCGGATTTTCAAGCAAACAAACCAAAGAACTGAAGAGAGAGATGGATAATTACACCACTTTTCTGAAGCGTGTGGCTGTGGTGATAAGAACAGCGCACACTGGCTGTGGTGATGGGAACAGCGCACACTGGCTGTGGTGATGGGAACAGCGCACACTGGCTGTAGTGATGGGAACAGCGCACACTGGCTGTGGTGATGGGAACAGTGCACACTGGCTGTGGTGATGGGAACAGCACACACTGGCAGTGGTGATGGGAACAGCGCACACTGGCTGTGGTGATGGGAAGAGCGCACACTGGCTGTGGTGATGAGAACAGCACACACTGGCTGTGGTGATGGGAACAGTGCACACTGGCTGTGGTGATGGGAACAGCGTACACTGGCTGTGGTGATGGGAACAGTGCGCACACTGGCTGTGGTGATGGGAACAGTGCGCACACTGGCTGTGGTGATGGGAACAGCACACACTGGCTGTGGTGATGGGAACAGCGCACACTGGCTGTGGTGATGGGAACAGCGCACACTGGCTGTGGTGATGGGAACAGCGCACACTGGCTGTGGTGGTCAGAACAGTGCACACTGGCTGTGGTCATGGAAACCCTCAGGACCCCACAATTGGAAACTCTTGGAGTACCACATTTCGGGGGTACAGGAAAGCTATGTAACACACAGTGTTAAGTGAGCACCGCTGAGGGGGATGGACCTGCACGTGTTGAGTGGCTGGAACGTGTTCAGCCGCAAACACGCGGCGGGGAGCGGTGATCATTAACTCAGCACCAGCAGGATAATTACTGCACGGATCAATACATCTCTGAATCGAGTCACTCGCTCGAATTGACTCGCGTCCCTGAGCCACCGTTAATAGATCCCAGACCAGTACTACGGCTTCCACCCGCCGACCGCGTGGAGGCATTGCACACCGGCTGAGAACATCAGCTCGCACCAGCTACATTACGGCAATTCCTTTGTGACTGCGACTGTTTACCATTTAAACGGTTTAAGTGATAAAGTGCTTTGCATTTATGAAACTCCACCAACTGTCTTCTTCCCTATTTTAAAAGGGCTCATTTATTCCGGCTGAGATTTAAATGCCAGCTGTCTCATGCACGGCACAAGAGTGCCACATAGCAACTGTTGCCACATGATGAATATTTGAAACAATGTTGTTTTTTTATTTTATCTTAATTTAATAAGGGGGAAATTGCATTCGCAATAACATCACACAGCAGGGTCGGGGTGAATTTCATTTCAAACGAGCAATTCAGGAAATGAATGTAAATTAATTTCATGCACTGAAAACCGCATAATGGTTCTGTGAAGACTTCTCAGTTCATCCATTTAAATTTTAATTAATTTGACAAGGAGCGCCCCTATTTCTCAAGGAATGTAATTAACAGTGGAATCATTGTTTAAAATTTCTGTACATGTCTAACAGGAGTTAGTAATCCTCATTCCCGCTCCCTGTATTCAAGATTTGCAAATGCCTACAACAGCTCCCGTTGACCAAAAGAGCCTCCAGTTCACAACATGCATTCTGGGGGAACTTAGCATTTAAAAAAGGCGGCAATATTACCTGTGGGACTTCTTTCTCCTACCTTCTTGCATTTCCACATTGCTCCTAACAAAATAGCCTGTTATTAGAGACACTCACTGTTATTGTTAAAGCCAGGGATCTGGCTGCTCGGCGTTTCCCTACCTTTCACACAGCTTTAAGCCTCCCGAGTCTCCAGCCCCTTGGGTTCAGTCATCCTCATCTTCTCCAAGAACATGCGTCTATGGTCCAGTGTCACAGCAACCCACGGGCCCAGGGGTAATGTAGTCCAGTAGTACAGGCCCCATCCGTTCCAAAACGAACCCCGTAGCGCATCTAAACCTCTCTTTCCCATGCTACGTCTATAGCGCCAACTTACATACTATATGAATGCTTGCTTCCCTTGGTTAGCATGTGGCACCAGCAGAATTTCAGAAAAGACTACAGTGGAGGTTCTGCTCCTACCTCCCCTGCGAACCCTGAACCGTGACCGCTGAAGGTCTCTCTCTGGTCTGGAGCTTCTGCACGCGCTCCAGGTCGTCTCCTGACCTGGGCAGCAGGTGAGCAGCTGTCCGTCTTAGTCCCTCAGCAGTAAGTCAGTGTCACACTACCACTGATATAGTTTCTCATGAAGGACGTGCATTTACATTACATTACATTACATTTCCGCCTTCAGTAGACACTCTTATCCAGAGCGACTTGAGTAAGTAACAAACCTGGACATGGTTGGATTTAATGGTTTTATGTGCCTTTAAAGTACTGACGCAAGGAAACAAAGCAAGCTAGTATGCACTGCTTAAAAATGGTCAATACTTAACATACTTTAAATGTATATAAAATTTTAAATATGCTTTCTAAAAATTTAAGGCAAAGAAGGCAAAACGCTTTGATCCAAAGTCAAACCCAGTGTTATTGAAGAGCGCGATGACTCACTAAGCTCGGTTTAATTCAGCTCTGAGGGAATACGAGTCTTTTATTCTGCCATTGTTGCTTGATGGACATTTCACTCCCTCGACTGCAGGTAAAAACGACTGGTTGACTCATTTCCCATCACCACTATACATCAGGCTCACGTAAAATGCGTGTCTGCATTTAATGAAGAAATATTCTACGGCGCCTAGAGTGGCACAGCAGCAGTGCCAAATCCCATCGACTTCCAGCGATCCCCAATGACCAGTTTAATCGACGTATTTCTGCCCCGGTGACGTTAGGACACTTTAATTGTTCCTGGGAAGGAGAGCTGGCGAGGAACAGATAACAGAGAGACAATGCCCATTCAGATCAGTCCTCCTTTGCCGCCACCCTGTTGCCCCTCCCCTTTGTGGCGACACTCAAAAGGGTTACAGTCTTTTTTTTTATTTTTATTTTATAAACACAGTCCACCGGGAAACAATGGGGTTAATCAGCAATCGCCGATTATTAAAAACAGCATTTAATTAACGCAATCATAGCGCCGCACATCCGCTGTCAGAGCTAATGAGTACTGACAGGGAACAATCGTGCGCCTCCGAACGCATTCCCTCAAAGGCGGGAGCCTAATGGCGGGGGTCGTTAATTAAATGCGGGGTTAATGAATCACGGGTGACAGGTGTTGGGCGAAGCGACATCACAGCGAGTCGGACAGGAGGTGGGAGAGAAAACCAGACGCGGAGAACGGACCTGGAACGGACTGAAAACTCCTGTCCGCAGACGGCGCGTGATTAATGTGATCCATTTATGTTATCATATCACAAGGTTTCCAAGACAAAATACAAACACTAGAAAATGAGATACTAGAAAATGATAATAATAATAAAGATGGGGGTCACATGGGTTAAAACTGTTTTATTGGATTAGGATGAAAAAAAAAATCAACTGATAACATCATGGCATAAAGGCATAAAATGAAATGCTAGAGTAAAAAAAGAAGATTAAAAAAATAATTCATTACATTTCCAGTGTTTTCCCCCGTTTCACTCTAACAGTGATAAACCTGTTTTACTCCCATTTTCAAAAACTTAGAGAGAGAATATTAAAAACATAAAAAAGAGAGCAGACACAACTGGCTCTGGAATGTTGTGAGGATGCTTGCGCGAGGGGGATGAAAATTGGATTCTGACAGCCTGATTATAAATAGGACTTTCACAGTTTTATATTTGGCATCGAACCTGCCGGGGGACGCGAAACAGGAGCGTCTGATAAACATGCGAAATTCTGCTTCTGTGAGAGGCAGGCCCCAGTCAGCTCCCCGCGGCACCAAACTGGAGGTAACTCATCGCCAAAAAAAAAAAAAAAACTAATTTAAAAAGAGGGGGGAAAAAAGAAAAGGCTGAGTCACACAGGCGGGCCCCTGCGGCCCCTGCGGCCCCTGGTACGCTCTGAGAAACCACAGGCTGCAGGCAGGCTGGCCCCGGCTCCATCGCGACGGGGCCACATCCGCGATTATCTGACAGGAGCAGTGGTTTGGCCAGCCCTTCATTTCCATTTTTTTTTTGGGCGAGGGGCGTGGATTATATTGAGTCTTTGGCAGTTTGGCAAAGTGAAACAAGGCACTGCTAGCTCAGTAAACATAAAAAATGATGAGGTCTAAAGAGGAACACCCCCCCCCCCCCCACCACCGACAACCCACTCCCACCACCAGGCCCCCAGTCCCCCCACACCACCACAGTTAAAAGTTAAAACAGTCTCTTTTATAAACTTTAACTACAGATTCCCTCCAACATAAAGTTCCTCTTACAATGATTCCCACATGAACACATAAATCATTTACAGCCCCAATGCAGTAATAAGGGGCAGCCTGAGAGTCAAGCAAGGGAAGGAGGAGGAGGACCCTAGAGGCCACATCGCATCTCCCCCCACACCCTCCCCCCAAAAGAAAGCGTCGGACTGCCCCCACCCCCAACCAAAAAAGGGTAGAACTGCCCACCCCCCACCCCCCCTTAAAAAAATAAATATGTAGGACTGCGCCCCCCAGTAACAATGGAATCGGATATCTGAAACGGGAAACACTTGTGTGCCCACAGAAGGTGGTCTGGTTTAGACTCGATATCGGGCGCGACGCAGCCTGAGCGGACAGGCGGATGAACCCCCCCCCCCCCAGCGGTGCTGCAGACCCAGTGCGTGCAGGCGCCACCGGCTGCGGCTCGGACTCAGAGAAAACAGCAAAGGCCTCTGGGAGCCGGCCGCCGTGCCGGTGGCGATTAATACGAGACCGATTGCACGGAACCGCACAGACCAGACAGCACCGTGAAGCTCGCTCTATTGCACATCCTCACCCTCACCGCCCCACAGTAACATTCATGTCTGCTTATTCACAAAACACACAAATCTCTTTTTAGCCGCTAGTCCCTATAAACGAGGGTCAGGAAAAAAAAATAAAAAATCTCAGAACGCCAGCGGCTCCTCGGGCTAGTATCCGCTCGCGCACAAAATTAGCATTTCACATTCAACATTCCGTTAGCACGTTTTTCCGTCGCGTTTAAACTCTCAACAAGCCTAGAAAAAAGCAAATCAGAAATGACGGGCCTGTCCAAAACGCGCGCTTTGGCACTTTCAGAAACCTGCTTCGCAGGCGCACATTAAGAACGTGTATTTCGGTAGATACGGGTAGACGCTGTACGCCCGTCGCGATGTCCAGATGGCGTTATTGTAATGAAGCCCGTGTACAGTAGACACATATATCCAGCATGCCGGCGGGCCACAGTGATGCGGGTGACGGGTGATGGCGGGCGTGTTCGCCGACTCGGGGAACACGTGCCGCCGCCCGGGTCTACACGTACATGGCCGGGGACATGAAGCTGTCGCCGCGGGAGGGAGCGGGGTGCGGCTCGGCCTCGTCCTCACGTCCCCGGTACTCCTCCCCGCCCGGGTACTCCTCCCCACCCGGGGACTCCTCCCCGCCCTGGTAATCCACATCAATGGGAGTGACGTACAGGTGTTCGTCGGGCTCCTCATCTCTAGCGTGCAGCGCCGATTCCTCCAGGCCAGAGGGGGCGCCCTCGTGACCAGAGTCATCATTGTACCCGGGTTCCTCATCACTGTAAGCATCCAGGTTCTGTTAAAATAATAATAATTATTATTATTATTATCATTATTAAAGGCATTGATTTAAATGTGCCAACAAGACGATCTTCCTAATATCACCCTGTAAGACATATGATAGTGTCTAACATTACCCAGTAAGACATATAATGTCTAACATTACCCAGTAAGACATATAATGTCTAACATTACCCTGTAAGACATACGATAGTGCCTGACAACACTCTGTAAGAGATATTACATTACATTTATTTGGCGGGCGCTTTTATCCAAAGCGATAAAATAAAATAAGTGCATACCGAAGGTCACTGGAACAACTGCAAAACACAGATCCGACAGGGCACAGTACTCATTATGCAACAGCTATTCGTAGCCATGAACACAGATATGATAACGCAAAGGTGCGCATCGTTTCCATATCGCCAAGAGAAGGATGCGTCAGCGCACGAGCTCTTACGGTGACGGGCTCGCCGTTGGTCTCGTAGTACATGTTCAGCGGCAGGGCCTCGGTCACATTCTCCCGACTGGCGGCCAGCTGCGGGCACAGGGTCACGCGGTGTGAGCATCGACACCGCGCCGGCGGGACAATCACCGCGCGGATCAATACATCTCTCAATCTCTCCATTCACATCAATTCACTGGCCATCTCTCAACCCACTGCTGATGGACCCCTGACTGTCCGGCATCCCATAACCCACTGCTGATGGACCCCTGACTGCCCGGCATCCCATAACCCACTGCTGATGGACCCCTGACTGCCCGGCATCCCATAACCCACTGCTGATGGACCCCTGACTGCCCAACATCCCATAACCCACTGCTGATGGACCCCTGACTGCCCAACATCCCATAACCCACTGCTGATGGACCCCTGACTGCCCAACATCCCATAACCCACTGCTGATGGACCCCTGACTGCCCAACATCCCATAACCCACTGCTGATGGACCCCTGACTGCCCAACATCCCATAACCCACTGCTGATGGACCCCTGACTGTCCGCCATCCACCACGTCAACTCACCTGTTCGATGGAGCCGCCCATCTTCTTGGGAGGGGGCGGCTTGTAATTGGGTGGTCCGCTAGGGCAACAAAAAGCATTTTGTTAACGTTACTGAAAGGCTCGACGTTCGAATTCACGCATAAACAAAAATCCAGTCATTTGCAGCTCTTCAAAGACTGAATGCACTTTAACAGTTTGTGAGCTCCCAATAAAATTTTAGGCAACTTTGACAAGCTTTCGAGACTCTTCAAGGCCAGCCTCTACTGTAGAGGCTCAGAAAGAATTCACTCCCCCGTCTGAAACTTTTTCACATTTTGTCCTGCTACGCCTTAATGCATTCCCTTCACCAACACAACGCATTCAACAAATATACGATGCAAAAATATTTTTTATTCAGCAGTCTCTGCTCTGTGGATAGGCCTTTGGCAGCAATTAGGGCTCTTCTTACGTTCTTCTCGGGTATGTCCGTACGAGCTTTGCATATTTACCTTTCGGAATTTTTGCCCGTGAAATTTTAATTTTACACCGTGCAAATTTACCGCAGCTCTGCTAAGTTCCGCTCAGAGCATCGGCGGACCGGAATTCTCGGGGCATATCAATGGGATTCAAGTCCAGGCCATTCCAGAGTAGTGAGCTTCACGCGGTTGAGCCATTGCTTTGCAGTTTTTGCTGTGTGCCTCGGGTCAATCTTTCCCCAAAATGTAAATCTCCTGCAGACTGCAATGCGTCCTTCTTAAGAGGAACCAGGGGGGGCGTTAGCATGTCCGAGTCTCACCCTAATTCGGAAAAGCCCAACCGTTTGCACCTGCGGCCGCGTTCACGTGCGATTCGGGAGAGCGTAGGCCGCTGCAGGTCTCCTCAAAAACACGCGGTGCGAGCAGTCTGCTTCTTTTCACACGACAGACTGCAGCTGCGCTAGCACAGACCAGAGGCGGAGGAAGACCGTATGCATGCGGTCCATGGGCACCCGATCGACCCAGGCACCGATGAAACGGGGATCCCTAAGCAGCTGAACTCTCCTGCACCCTGGGTGACACAATCACCCATTGTGTGTGGCACTATGAAGCTACCGGCCACAGTCTGCACCGGCACCAAGTTTTCTTTTTAATACAACTCTAAGGACATTTAAAAACTGTCATTTTTATATTATAGAACGTAGCTCACATAGCAATAGGAAAAACTCCACCGAAGTATAATTTTCAACACGGACAATGATGAACGAGGGGTGAAAACTCTCCGAAGGACAGAAACTCTCTGAAGGACAGAAACTCTGAAGGACTGTGCAAAGCGCGCCCTTTAAAAAAAAAAAAAAAAAAAAAATGCGGAGATCTGACACGTCAATCACTCACTCGACGTCCTTGTTCTTGTTGCGGTGCTTCCGGATCATCACCACGGCGGTGGCGATGAGGGCCAGGAGGATGATCACGCCGATGATGGCGCCGATGATGCTGCCGGTCGTGGCCCCTTTCATCGGGAGCCGGTTGACTGAGGAGCAGAGGAAGTCCTAATTTAGCATTTCAACGTATTCAGTCTCGGAGCCATTACTGTTACTGGGCTACCAATGATATCACTGCTCCGTGCCGATTTGTGGTTAACGTGATAGCAATCAGGATGGTTGTAAGTGTTTGTTTACAGTAGCGCAATTTACAAGAAATATTAGCATACTATTTTTACCATTGCTTTTGTGTCTGTAGGTTCTCTCAAGATGCAAGATTTTTTCTCTCCTCTTTATTCATTCCATTTGAAATAGTTTCATTTAATAAATTTCCCCGTTTTACTGGCACAGTCCAAATTCAGTACCAGACTGTGGGGTCCAACCAGGTGCTAGAACAGTGCACCTTAACACGATGAGCCATTGTACAGAATAGCCAATGTATAGCACAATACAGGCCTATGTTCAGTAGAGCTGAAAGCGTAATATGACAGGGACAATTAACAGCAACATAACTCCTGATAATGCAGTGTTTTAGTCTCGTTATTGCGGTCCTATTTTAATCAGTGCCCATATGCGCGGCATAAATTAAACGAACAAGTGGATATTCGATGAAATATTTTTTCTCACAACGTGTCTGCATAACTCTAAGAAAAGACAAGTGGGAAAATAATTAGAGGAATAACTGTGTTCAAAGGGAGAATACAACAGCTAGTAAACTCAACGTTTAGTGAGGCAATAACAGAAAGGCAGTGAAACAGTGGGAAGGATGTTGCTTAAATTGGTCCTCAGTTTAGATTAAATAAACCGCGGTCGATTGGCGCGACGGCAGTAGACGGTTATAAACAGGGACCGTAAACCGCAGTGCTCAGTTGTCCGTGTGACTGATCTGTAAGGGGATGTGAGAATGTGTCCTCGACAGCTTTTTCATTTGCTCTTGCACTGGAGCCGAGCGCTCGGTGCCAAAGACGAACGTCATCGTCACCGTCGTCCACGTGATGGCGCTGTAACTCCACACCGCTTAAAAGCACGCGCGCCCGGCAAGACCGGGAAGCTGGAAGCGCTGTGACCGCGGTTACCGACGTTGATCCGGCAGGAGAGGGAGAGAGGACGGGATGATTTCACGGACCGCGGCCCTCCCCTGGGCGGCGCCGCGGCGGACGCGCGCCGTCTTAAGCGCTAATGAAACATCGGCGGCGAACGAGCCGGACGGGCCGTCCCTCGCCGGGCCGGGGGGGGGGGGCGCGCCGACGAGGACGGGGTCGATAATTCAGCGCGACGGAGAGGAGGGAGACGGGAAGTTGGCAGCCGCGCCTCGCGTCCGCGCCCCCGTCACTCTCCCGGACGCGTCCGCGCCCCCGTCACTCTCCCGGACGCGTCCGCGCCCCCGTCACTCTCCCGGACGCGTCCGCGCCCCCGTCACTCTCCCGGACGCGCTCTCCGCGACGGAAACGCCGCGGCGGCCCGGCTCGAGCGGCGCGTCGGTTAATTAAAGCGCATGATTAACGCGCGTTTAGAGTCGTCGGCGTTAATCAGGGGAGCGCTCAGCCGAGCACCCGCCCGGCCTCGACGAGAAGGATGGAGAGCTCCGGCGGACCGGAGCGGGCCGAGGTGGTGGGAGCGCCTCCTCCTCCTCCTCCTCCTCCTCCTCCTCCTCCTCCTCCTCCTCCTCCTCCTCCTCCGCCGCCGCCGCCTCCTCCTCCTCCTCCTCCTCCTCCTCCTCGGAGATCAATGGAGGTGACAGTCAGATGTGTACACACCCCCCTGCCTCCCCTCTGGTCCAGTCAACCAGAATGTTCGGACGGCTCCCCCCCCCTGCCTGGCCTGTGGTCACGGAACCAGAAGCTTTCACTGGGTTCAGCCTTCTCAGCTGAAGGGCTCAACACAGGGCTCAAACTGCAGCGCCGTGTGTGTGTGTGTGTGTGTGTGTGTGCGTGTGTGTGCGTGGCGTGCATGCGTGCGTGTGTGTGCGTGTGTGCGTGGCGTGCATGCGTGCGTGTGTGCATGTGTGTGTGTGGCGTGCATGCGTGCGTGTGTGCGCGCGTGTGCGCATGTGTGTGTATGTGTGTGTGTGGACCAGTACCCTTCAGCTCTCCCGCACCACATTGGCCATTACCTACGCTCCATGCCCGTTTCAGCGAGTGAGAATGGTGCTGATGAATTCACGGAGAGATTTAGCGGCTTTGAAGTAGCGTGACGAAGGAAGGAAGGAAGGAAGGAAGGAAGGGCGAAGGCCTGGCAGGCCTACACAGTGGCCCGGGAGGAGAGATGGAATGAGGGATTTTAAAGGTCTGTCCTCTCCTGAAGGTACTGCTGAGTGATGTGGGGGGGGGGGGGGGGGGGGGCAGGGAGTAAAACTTCCACCTTCATCATCAACGTGACATTTCCCATCAAACTGTCCGTCACTGACAGCTCCAAGCCCGAGTCCCTCTCCCCGTCTACCCTCTATTTACTTACCTCCCCCCCTCCCTCCCTCTCTCCCTCCCTCCATTTCAGCTCACTCCCTTAAGCTCGCTCCATGCTGAGAAAAGCCACAAAACCAAAGTAAACAAGACAGAGACAGAGAGAGAGAGCAAGAGAGACAGAGAGCGAGAGAGAGATAAAGTAGATATAGAGATAGAGATAGTTAGATAGAGAGGGGGAGAGGGATAGATAGATAGATAGAGAGAGCAATAGACAGTGTGAGAGAGACAGATAGATAGAGGGAGACAGAGAGAGAGAATCCTGGGGACGCGGGCGAGTGCGAACACGCCGCGGGAGAGCTTGGCTCGGCGGTGAAAGGCAGCCGAGGCTGGATCTCGCGGTTCGCGAGCCGGAGGCCTTCCAGCTCAACGACAGGCGAACCGCCGCGCGGCGGCGCCTCCGGGCGCTCCTCGTTTCCATGGCGCCCTCGCAGAGAGGATCACGCCCGACGTGGACTCCCAGATCTGCACGTTTGCGTTTGGTCTCCCCAGGTAACCTGGAGCGCTCCTGCCCCTTTAACACGGCTCTTCCCCCCACCCACCCTCCCCGATTGGTCGTAATCAGCGATTGGGTAACCCAGATGTCAGGAAGAGCTAAGCCTCCCCACAGGTTATTCGGCTGAGAGGACCTCGTCGTGTTGAGAAGGCCTCCGGGCGACGATGAGCTAAAGCCGCAGTTACAGGGGCACTGAATGACGTTACAGAGACGTCACGGTAACGAACGAGCGCTAGTTAGCGACACATCACTGCTGAACATGCTGCCACTGCCAAAATAAAGCCCAGCACCCAGCTAGCATGCTAGCATTTTATACTGCAAACTCGGTTTAAAACAAGTATGTTTAGTGCACACTGAAAGATTTTAGATGTTATTGCGGTGGGGGGGCGGGGGGGGGGATGCATAAAAATCCAGCAGAGGGTTATTTTTATGTCAAGTATCAAAGCGGTAAGCATGGCGGTAAATCAGAGGGCACCAGAAGAGGGCCCGGGACACAGGAGTCTGCTCCCCGGACTCGTTCTAAATTGGGTCATATTTCAGCTGTCCGCTCGGAGACGTCGCAGTCGGCCCGGGCTCACACCCCGAACGGATCTGTGTCCCGGCAACAGCGGGCAGGATGCATGAGACAAACCAGACGTGTCAATCGTTTTGAAAGGAGGAGGGGGGGGGGAAGAAAGATAGAGAGAGAGAGAGAGAGAGAGAGAGAGAGAGATGGAGAGAGGGACAGAGAGAGCGAGGAAGATGGAGAGAGGTGAGAGCGACAGAGAGCGAGAGAGGAAAGGAGAGAGAGAAAATGAGGGTGAGAGGTAGCGAGACGTATGGAGGTGGAGAGATTGAGAGAGACAGTGAGGGAGTGAGGGAGAGAGGAGAGAGAGTGATGGAGGAAGGGAGAGAGAGAAAATGAGGGAGAGACATGGAGAGAGGTAGCGAGAGGTATGGAGATGGAGAGATTGAGAGAGACGGAGAGGGAGAGAGAGAGAGAGAGAGAGAGGAAGGAGAGATTTCGCATTCATCACGGCATGCTTCCTCATTAATCACAGGCGCTGGGAGGGGAAGAGGAACAGCTCAGTCTGCACCTGCAGCTGTCCCGCGCCCCAACCAAACGGGTTTAGCATTTGCACATCTGCTCGCTAAGTGCCATTCACCACTAATGCCCGTTCACCATGCAAAACGCCTGGGCGTTCCCCGCTTTGTCTGGGGCTCGTCTCCATGACCGTGTGCCATTTAAAAAAACAAACAAAAAAAAAAAATAACAACAATAATAAGAAATGACCTTGAAACGTATGACACAGGCTGGCTCAAATAAAGGAATGGCGCTCCTGTCTTTAGCGAGGCCCGAGCCGTTCGATTGGCTGACCGGGGGAGGACCACCCGTGACTGGCCCGCGCTTTGGGTCAGAACCGCCTCCACCTCTGCCTCACGCATGGCGGGGTCGGCATTAATCTTCCGCTGCCGCTGCACAGCTCGCCCCGCGCGCTCACACCGTCTGGGGGATTAAGCTGATGTCACCGACACCGCCTGCGTCTGTGCGCGAGCGAGCGTGTGAGTGTGTGTGTGTGTGTGTGTGTGTCTGTGTGTGTGTGCGAGTGTTTATCAGTCTGTGTGTGTGTGTGTGACGCTTAGCTAGCCCTGTGCTTCCTGTCATAGTGAATTAACATACAGACAGCAGCCACTGGGGGAGGCTGAATCCCGGTCTCCCCCTCAGGGGCCCCCGCCCGCCTCCCCCCCCCCCCCCCCCCCTTTTGTTATTGCGCACATATTCCACACTGGCGCGGGGCTGGTTGGGCTCTGAGCGCACGAAGGAACACATCATCCCAAAATAGCAGCGCAACTGCACCAACAAGCTGTGGAAATCCCAAACCGGTTCCCAACCCCCCCCCCCCCAACCCCCAAAAAAAAGAAGAAAATAAAAGCGCGCAATAACAAGCCCTGCATACGTTAGGCATTGTTTTTTTACACGAGGAGGGAAAGCAGGGCGGCCAGCCTCACAGACATCTGGCCAAAACACCGTTTCCTTCCATTTTGTGACTGCGTATAAACACCGGCAAACTCGCCCCAAGAACCCCCCCCCCCCAGACCCCCCCCAACGCCCCCAACACCCCAACAGGAGGGCTGCCCCCACCACACCAGGACACCGCAAGCAGACACAGCCCAGATTGCTTATCATCCGTCAGGGAGCTTATTGCAGCTGGAAAGCTGAGCGCTGACCTCCGACCCCCCGAAGCTCGGCCCCTCCCTTCCCTTCGCTCCCCCGGGGTCGCAGCGCCAGTTAGTTTGTTTGTTTGTTTGTTTGTTTGTCTGTCTGCAGTCAGCCCGGCACCCGCCGGCTGCTAAAGCCGGGCGTTTAATTAGCCGAGCTCGTCCGTTGCGTCCGTCCGCTGCTAATTAACCAGCCGCGCGGACGACACCCCGCTACCACGGCAACCGTCTTTAGGTTTCCTCCTTCGCCAGACCAGACGCGCGGTGCGGCTGCTGAAGAACAGGGAGAGAACACGCCGGGTGTTCCGGGGGCCCGAAACGAACCCCGCACCTCTTTAACAGTCGCCGCCTCCCGTCCGGAGCGGAACCAAACGCACGCTGGGGGCCTGCTTTCGAGCGGCGGCCGCCGAGGCGCCAGGGAACCGTCTCCGGGACGGAACCGGGGCCCCCGCAGAACACGCGTCTCACGGAACCGGTCAGCGCGGCGGGAGGCTCTGAAACCATCCCTCAGTCTCCTTTAACCCTTTAAAGCGTGAGGTCACGGATACGAGATTAGAATGTTCCTAACTGGGCATTCCGATGCTGATGTCACAATCACTACTGGCAACTGAAAGCAGTCGAGTTCTAGAACACCCACTTATAATTTTGAAAGGAAAAAAAAAAAGAAATCATTCCAAAAAAACCCAACCATTCGAAGGGTTATGGGAAGGGTGCTGACCTGGAGCAGGCTGGACTGCAGTAGACAGTCCGGTGGGACTACAGCACAACCGAAACGAGTTCATGTTGGACGTGAAAACCGAGAGAGGCAGCTTCTCTTCCTGCATATCCCAGTATTCACAGTCCTTTGATGGGTCTGCCCGCCTGATTGGAACATACTGTAGCTTATTCTTCTGCCTAGTTGGCTTTGCAGAGGTGAGGTCAGAATAGTGTTCACTGTGTGAACTGTGTTCTTGGCTAGAAATAGCTGTACAAAATAAGTATTATACCTTTCTGAACTTGTGTTCAGCAGTTGCCTACGACCATGATATGCACTTTTTTTGTACGTCGCTTTGGATAAAAGCGTCTGCGAAATAAATGTAATGTTAATGTAATTGTAAACAGCATGGGCAGCTGCAATCAAAGATATCTGGTCATTCAATATCAACCGCGATATAAATTACCACAAACGAGACAATTCCTTAACCGTTAGTCAGATATAATATTACCCTTCAAGCAGTCCCAGCCGTTGGTTTTGCTTAAGGGGAATGGATTTCTCCCAGCGATGGAGATTATTCACCGCACGTCTAACAAGTTCCAGAGACTGAATGTTCTTTTAACAACTTTTATTTTTATTGCCACTTAAATTCTTACTATCCAATAGTCTCTCTTCCAAACTTATGTTAAGGGCACCACTGGCCATAATGTGTTGCTTTTGGCTGAGTGACATGCGCACACACACACACACACACACACACACACACACACTCTCTCTCACACACACACACACACACACACACACACACACACACACACACACACACACACACAGAGCCTGGAGCACCACCATAAAGCTCAACAGCACAGTCGGAGTAATCATAACAGTAAGGTACGGATGAGCCAGTCTTCACTGTAAACACACACACCTTCTGAAAGAGCTTTAAGGCACAGGCACACAAAAAATACACCCTTCCCCCTCACCCCTCACACGCACATGCACCCACCCACACACACACACACAGCAACAAGCAAATCTGCATTATACACTGCACATGACTCATTTTTTTTCTTTTATTTTTTTTTTTTGGGGGGGAGGGGGTTGGAAGAACCACATGAACCACATGTCAGTATAAATAAATGAAAAGTGAAAATAAATCATCACAACCAATTACTGCTGATCAAACAGCAATGCTCCTGATGCCTTTTCTCACACTGCGCTGCCACGCGAGCCTCCCCCTGGGAAATCTGCCTCCCCCTCTCGCTCGAGACGCACAGAGGGTCACACTGCACTGATAAACAGGCACAAATCAAACTTATGGAAATGTGCCTGAACTGAGCCCGGTTCTCTCCCACAGCCTCCCCCTGCATTTCTGCCTCAGACTCACAGACCTCTGCTGCAGGACGCCCGTCACTTCCATAGCAACAGCCAAGCTATCTAAAAAACAAAAAACTGTCAGGTGTGAAAGAGCCAATACCTGACATTCCAGCCTGGAGCAGAGGGGAGGCAGACTGACAGGATCCATGCCCAGTATGGCATTAGTGCAGCAGAGTGACACCACAGCCCTGCACCGCAACGACTGAGCAGCCACAGCAGCTCTCCATCCTTCTCTCACCTCTCTTTCTGAGACACACACACACACACACACACACACACACACACCACATCACCATACACACACACACACACACACACACACACACACACACACACACACACACACTCACACACACACACCACATCACCATACATACACGCTCACACACACACACACACACACACACACACACACACACACACACACACACACACACACACACCACATCACCATACATACACACTCACTCACACACACATCACAGCATGGATACACACACACACACACAACATGCACACGCACACGCACACCACACAGACACACACAACATACACACATACACACACACAAAAAAACACACAGACACACACAAAGAATCCCACAGACAACCTTAAATATGTCTAAGCAGAGGCTGAACACGTTACCTACGCGCACAAACGGAAAAAAACAGTGCGTTCATCACTGGGCCCCAGCTAGGCGCTGCTTTAATCACACCAAACGAAATATGGCGTGCGAGTTAGGCTCCGGCCTAGCGGGCCTGCCTGCGATTAGCTCAGAACGATGTGAGTTAGGCTCTGGCCTAGCGGGCCTGCACGCGATTAGCTCAGAATAATGTGAGTTAGGCTCCGGCCTAGCGGGCCTGCCTGCGATTAGCTCAGAACGATGTGAGTTAGGCTCCGGCCTAGCGGGCCTGCCTGCGATTAGCTCAGAACGATGTGAGTTAGGCTCCGGCCTAGCGGGCCTGCCTGCGATTAGCTCAGAACGATGTGAGTTAGGCTCCGGCCTAGCGGGCCTGCACGCGATTAGCTCAGAATAATGTGAGTTAGGCTCCGGCCTAGCGGGCCTGCCTGCGATTAGCTCAGAACGATGTGAGTTAGGCTCCGGCCTAGCGGGCCTGCCTGCGATTAGCTCAGAACGATGTGAGTTAGGCTCCGGCCTAGCGGGCCTGCCTGCGATTAGCTCAGAACGATGTGAGTTAGGCTCCGGGCTAGCGGGCCTGCCTGCGATTAGCTCAGAACGATGTGAGTTAGGCTCCGGCCTAGCGGGCCTGCCTGCGATTAGCTCAGAACGATGTGAGTTAGGCTCTGGCCTAGCGGGCCTGCACGCGATTAGCTCAGAATAATGTGAGTTAGGCTCCGGCCTAGCGGGCCTGCCTGCGATTAGCTCAGAACGATGTGAGTTAGGCTCCGGCCTAGCGGGCCTGCCTGCGATTAGCTCAGAACGATGTGAGTTAGGCTCCGGCCTAGCGGGCCTGCCTGCGATTAGCTCAGAACGATGTGAGTTAGGCTCCGGCCTAGCGGGCCTGCACGCGATTAGCTCAGAATAATGTGAGTTAGGCTCCGGCCTAGCGGGCCTGCCTGCGATTAGCTCAGAACGATGTGAGTTAGGCTCCGGCCTAGCGGGCCTGCCTGCGATTAGCTCAGAACGATGTGAGTTAGGCTCCGGCCTAGCGGGCCTGCCTGCGATTAGCTCAGAACGATGTGAGTTAGGCTCCGGGCTAGCGGGCCTGCCTGCGATTAGCTCAGAACGATGTGAGTTAGGCTCCGGCCTAGCGGGCCTGCCTGCGATTAGCTCAGAACGATGTGAGTTAGGCTCCGGCCTAGCGGGCCTGCCTGCGATTAGCTCAGAACGATGTGAGTTAGGCTCCGGCCTAGCGGGCCTGCCTGCGATTAGCTCAGAACGATGTGAGTTAGGCTCCGGGCTAGCGGGCCTGCACGCGATTAGCTCAGAACGATGTGAGTTAGGCTCCGGCCTAGCGGGCCTGCCTGCGATTAGCTCAGAACGATGTGAGTTAGGCTCCGGCCTAGCGGGCCTGCCTGCGATTAGCTCAGAACGATGTGAGTTAGGCTCCGGCCTAGCGGGCCTGCCTGCGATTAGCTCAGAACGATGTGAGTTAGGCTCCGGCCTAGCGGGCCTGCCTGCGATTAGCTCAGAACGATGTGAGTTAGGCTCCGGCCTAGCGGGCCTGCCTGCGATTAGCTCAGAACGATGTGAGTTAGGCTCCGGCCTAGCGGGCCTGCACGCGATTAGCTCAGAACGATGTGAGTTAGGCTCCGGCCTAGCGGGCCTGCCTGCGATTAGCTCAGAACGATGTGAGGAGAGCGCTTCAGGCCTCATATACCAGCTCCCCGAGGAAATCCTAAATACTGTCAGCATCTTAAAAGGGTCTTCACTCCTCCTGAAAAATTCATTTTGCAGCTAAATTTTTAATAGTCTGGAGGACGGGGGGGGGGGGGGGGGAGAGAGGGGAGAGGCTCCTGTACATGGACAGTCTGGCAGGTCAGCTCAAAAGTGGGACTCTTATTTTGGAGCGTGTCACACGGGGGTGGACGTGGGGATCGCGTGCGGTGACGACCCAGCTCTGACGGCTGCGTGGAGAACACAGAGCAACGACGCCGCCTCTGCAGGTAGGAGCACGCGGAGGCGCAGCTAGCGCACAAACGGCTGCAGCTGAACCTCGACACTGGTTAGCGATTTGTCTCCATGGATACTTCAAAACACCCTTCTTTGAACCAAACCCTGTGTGTGTGTGTGTGTGTGTCGAGCTGGCATGGACCAGCTGTTCCTCTTACACACATGGAATCCAAGACACAGATAATGAGTTAAAGACACAAAGAAAGGCCGTATTTGCACTAATGTGACTAAACTGGAAACAATAAACCACGATCCTTTCATTTCCGCAAAGCAAGGAGAGTGAGAACATTTTACTCACAAAGACAGAACAAATTTTAACACAGTAAGTAAGAATCCAGACTGATGTCTGAAGCAGAGAACACGGTTACATGTAACATAATATTCGCATAATAATTATTTTTACATGACATCATGTCATGTCTCTCTTCCCCCACACACCTCTTATCGCAGCCGAATTCAGTCCATTGCTGAGCACACAGAATGATGTCACCACAGGACCGTAAACATTTAATGGCTCACAGTTCCTGTTTCCTGTGAGCATGGAGAGAACCTGCATCCTATCTGTGACACAGGCCAGGTACTAAGAATGAGTAAGAATGGACAGGGAGAGGGACTCACTTCCTCATAGACACCAAAATACAGTCAAACAATGGCATGTTTTATTTGCTTACACACACACACACACACACACACACACAGACAGACGCAGACGCACACACACACTCAGAGACACACACAAACACACACACACACACACACACACGCAGACACACACACACACTTCAGTCACATGCAGAGAGCCGGTAACTCCCTGAAACCTGACACTCAGGTATGTTTATCGTCCACCGAAACTTCCCCCCCCCCTCCCCCCTCCATTCTTACTGTTTCCTGGTTATGGTTATACACTTTATTGTACGTCGTTCTGGATAAGAGCGTCTGCCAAATGCCTGTAATATAATGTAATGTACTGTAAGTGCCCTGTATAACCATTAACACTCATTAAGACTGAAACTGGCCACACTTTCATTTTGCTTTGTTTCTGTTTGGTTTTTGGGGACAGGGGTGCTGTTTGACCTTCAGAGAACGGAAGAGTTGATACTTGTCTAATTCAATTACGGTGAGGAAAAGCCAAAAAAAAAGTTTATAAATGTAAATTTGAGCGAAAGGCATTAGCATTGGATATCTATAAGAGCAGATATGTTTAGAAGAATAAGTCTGCACTGAATTATTTCCATTTAATAAGAAAATAAATAACTAGAGTGACTTTGAAATGGTTTAGTGCCCATGCAGCACACATATCCTTTACATCTCTTTGTTCCATTTGACTCAGTCGTGGTAGACTTATCTTTAAAATATACAACCAGTCAAGCCTACACAACAGGCTCTTTTCTGGAAAGACACTTCAATAAAACATTAGGGGAGTGGAGGGAGAGAGAACTGCGGAGAGGTGGAAGGAGGAGGAGGAGGAGGAGGAGGAGGGGGAAACAGGAATTCAAGACGTCATCCTGAAACCCTCCTTTCTTCCAAAGCAGACAGCTCACGTATGCAAATACGCATCAAGCGCTCACCTAAATGCTGTTTAGAGCGGACCCCGAGCACCTGGGTGTTTCACATCTGACTGGGCACAGGGCTCTACAGCGCGCCCATTTTAGGAGAATTTCACCCCGTGTGTCAACTAGACAAATAATTTAGGAGCACATCTTACTAATTGCAATGCATTAGAGTGCTCCTAAATTTTTCAACTTAAGAGCACGTCTGCTCCTTGGAAAAAAATAATATTAGTGAAGAGCCCTGGAGTAATAGATCACATTTTGTGAAACAAACATCTACAAGGCTGATCTACACCAGTGCAACACACACTGCAGTATACACCAGTGCAACACACACTGCAGTATACACCAGTGCAACACACACTGCAGTATACACCAGTGCAACACACACTGCCGTGTACACCAGTGCAACACACACTGCAGTATACACCAGTGCAACACACACTGCAGTGTGCACCAGTGCAACACACACTGCAGTATACACCAGTGCAACACACACTGCAGTGTGCACCAGCGCAACACACACTGCAGTACACACCAGTGCAACACACACTGCAGTACACACCAGTGCAACACACACTGCAGTACACACCAGTGCAACACACACTGCAGTATACACCAGTGCAACACACACTGCAGTATACACCAGCGCAACACACACTGCAGTATACACCAGCGCAACACACACTGCAGTATACACCAGCGCAACACACACTGCAGTATACACCAGTGCAACACACACTGCAGTATACACCAGTGCAACACACACTGCAGTATACACCAGTGCAACACACACTGCAGTGTACACCAGTGCAACACACACTGCAGTGTACACCAGTGCAACACACACTGCAGTATACACCAGGGCAACACACACTGCAGTGTGCACCAGTGCAACACACACTGCAGTATACACCAGTGCAACACACACTGCAGTACACACCAGTGCAACACACACTGCAGTATACACCAGTGCAACACACACTGCAGTATACACCAGTGCAACACACACTGCAGTGTGCACCAGCGCAACACACACTGCAGTATACACCAGTGCAACACACACTGCAGTATACACCAGCGCAACACACACTGCAGTATACACCAGTGCAACACACACTGCAGTATACACCAGTGCAACACACACTGCAGTATACACCAGCGCAACACACACTGCAGTGTACACCAGCGCAACACACACTGCCGTGTACACCAGCGCAACACACACTGCCGTGTACACCAGCGCAACACACACTGCCGTGTACACCAGTGCACCACACACTGCAGTATACACCAGTGCAACACACACTGCAGTGTACACCAGTGCACCACACACTGCCGTGTACACCAGTGCAACACACACTGCCGTGTACACCAGTGCAACACACACTGCCGTATACACCAGCGCAACACACACTGCAGTGTGCACCAGTGCAACACACACTGCCGTATACACCAGCGCAACACACACTGCAGTATACACCAGTGCAACACACACTGCCGTGTACACCAGTGCAACACACACTGCAGTGTGCACCAGTGAAACACACACCCCTCAGCAGCAGTGTGCACCAGTGACACGCACACACCTCTGATTCTGCAGTGTGCACCAGTGAAGTGTGCAGTGTGTTATGGTCTGTTCATGCGTGTGCCAGAGACATGGCAAGATATTAAGAATCATAACCAGGGGCAGCAGGCGAAATGCAGTATCAGTATTAATATGAGCTTTATACAGTCACTGGGGAAAACCTGACGCATGCTAAATCCAAAGAAAACAGTTATGTAAAGAGCTGGCATTTTAAAGATGCTTTTTTAAAATCCCCCACGTGTGACCTTTAAGGTTGAAGGAATGAGTAATAAGAGAGAGAGAGAGAGAGAGAGAGGGGCGATATAGGCACACAGCCATAAGGATAAAGCATGAAGGACAAGAAGAGAGAGAGAGAGAGACAGAGAAGGGAGAAGGGGGGGAGAGCAAGAGAGAGAGAAGGCAGGAGGAAAGGAGAGAGAGAGAAGGGAGGAGGAACAGAGAGAGAGAGAGAGAGAGAGAGAGAGAGAGAGAGAGAGAGAGAGAGAGAGAGAGAGGCAGTGTCATTCCAACACCCTCTGGCTGTCCCAGCTGTTGTTCTCTCTCTCCTCTCCTCTTCCACACTCCTCTTTTCCTTCATCCATCTCCATCGCTCTTCATTTGCAGCGGGGCCCCCGCACCATCCCCCACCCCGCGGCACCACCGCCCGTCTCCCCGCGCCCTCCTGTCTGCGGCTCACACACCACTCAGTGAAACAGGTCAAGTGTTACAAAACTGCCCCTCCCCAACCTTCCCAGCACAGCCCGGCTCACCACAATGAGCAAACAGGCACGCGCACAAGCGCACACAGACACACACGCACACGCACGCACGCACACACACACGCACACACAAGTGCACACAGACACACACACACACACACACACACACACACACAGACTCACACACGCACACACACAAGCGCACACACACACACACACACACAAGCGCACACACACACATACACACACACACACACACACACAACACAAAGCGCACACACACACACACACGCGCGCACACACAAGTGCACACACACAGACACACACACACACGCATGCACACACGCACAAGTGCACACAGACACACACACACATGCACAAGTGCACACACACACAGACTCACATACACACACACACGCACAAGTGCACACACACACACACACGCACAAGTGCACACACACACACACACACACACACACACACACACACACACACACACACACACACACACACATGCACAAGTGCACACACACACAGACTCACATACACACACACACGCACAAGCCCAAAGGAAGAGTCTCTCGCTCATTACACCCCTAATGAGAGGCGGCCCTCAGCCAGGGCACGTGAAGCCCGCAGAAACAGGGAGGAAGAGAGCAGGACCCGCCGCTCTGTAGCGCCGGTCACTGCCGCAGCACACATCAGGCACGCTTCCCACGATGCACCGCGCGCCCTCGCGCACCGCAGGACCCCAGCGCGCATCTGCAGAGGTCGCGCGCCTCCTGTTACACGGCAACAGCGCTCGCCGGCCGCGGGCGCGCTCCAGAAGCAGCCGAGGCAGGTGATGAATATTCCCCCTCGCTGGCCTGACGAGGAAAGGAGGTCCAGACCTTGACCCATAATGGACGAGCCAGAGAGGGAAGAGGAGCGTCCTCCCTCCCTCCTCCTCCTCCCTCCCTCCCTCCTCCCCCCTCCTCCCTCCCTCCCTCCCTCCCTCCTCCTCCTCCTCCTCCTCCTCCTCCTCCCTCCCCCACGCGGCGCGGCGGCGGGTGACAAATCGGCGCTCAGCCGGGCCAAGATTCACACGGCACCACAAAAGCGTTGTGGCGTTCTGTCAGGTGGATTATCTCCCTCCATTCCACACCCGTCTCCTTTCATCACCACCGCCTCTCTGACAGGGGGCAGGGGGCGGGGGCAGGGGCAGTAAGGGGGGCTGTGGGGGGGCAGTAAGGGGGCTGTGGTGGGACAGTAAGGGAGGGCTGTGGGGGGGCAGTAAGGGGGGGCAGGGGGCAGGGCAGTAAGGGAGGGCTGTGGGGGGGCAGGGGGCAGGGCAGTAAGGGAGGGCATGGTGGGGGGACAGTAAGGGGGGGTGTGGGGGGGCAGTAAGGGGGCTGTGGGGGGGCAGTAAGGGAGGGTGTGGAGGGGGCAGTAAGGGGGGGCAGGGTGCGCTCATCAGGAGGCTGGGGGGGGCAGATAAGAAGCAAAGCAGAGTGGGTGGTGTGGGAGTGGGTGTGGGTGGCGGGTGTGAAAGAGACAGCAGACAGCTGCTTGGTTTTTTGTGACTTTGACCCAAAGCCTGTGGCCCTGCTTTACCAAGACTACAGCCACAGAGGATGAGGAGGGAGGGAGGGAGAGAGGGAAAAGACAAATAAAGACAGGGAAGAAGGGGCTGGAGGAGAGAGGGGGGATGTGGGATGTGAGTGCATGGAGGGGGGGGGGGGGGTTGCGGGTGTACAGATGGGGGGGGTTGTGGGGGTTTGGACTGGGAAACTTTGGCCACAGAGAAGGGGGAGATTTGTAGGGTTGTTTGTTTGTGCGTTTCCTCCAACAGCAACTACACATCAGCCAGGCAGAGCAGAGAGAGAGAGAGAGAGAGAGAGAGAGGGAGGGAGGAAGAGAGAGAGAGGGAGAGAGAGAGAGGAGAGAGAGAGGGAGAGAGAGAGAGAGAGAGAGAGAGAGAGAGGGGGAGAGAAAGAGAGAGAGAGAGAGGGAGAGAGGAGAGAGAGAGAGAGAGGGAGAGAGAGAGGGAGAGAGAGAGAGAGAGAGAGAGAGAGAGGGAGAGAGAGAGGGAGGGAGGAAGAGAGAGAGAGGGAGAGAGAGAGAGAGAGAGAGGGAGGGAGGAAGAGAGAGAGAGGGGGAGAGAGAGAGAGAGAGAGAGAGGGAGAAGGAGAGAGAGAGAGAGAGAGAGAGAGAGAGAGAGAGAGAGAGAGAGAGGGAGAGAGGGAGAGAGAGCTTTCCTACAGGGGGGAACAGGTTGGACCAGTTAGGAACGCCATGAGAGGAACGAGCCAGCCAGTCACAGGGTCCCACGCTCCCCGCGGCCCGACCGGCTCCACCGCTCTGTGGCTCGGCCGAAATCAACCTGGCGCCCCGATCGCCCTGATCGCCCCGGCGCACTTCCCCTCTCTCTCTCTCCCGCTCACCACCTTCACCAGAAAACCTGTGCATCTGATCCACCGAGCGCCCCGAGCCTCTCTCTCTTTCACACACACACATACACACACCATACATACACACACACACGCACGCACCACACCACACACACACCGCACACCATACACACATCATACATACACACACACACACCACATACACACACATACCGCACACACACACACACACATACCATACACACACCATACATACACACACACACACACACATACCACACACACCATACATACACACACACACATCATACATGCACACACACACACACACACATAGCACCCACACCATACATACACACACACATCATACATGCACACACACACACACACACACACATACCACACACACCATACATACACACACACACACACACACCACACACACATATACCATACACACACACATACATACACACACACACATACATACACACACACACACACACACACCACAGACCACACACACACACACACACACACACGCACGCACATATACCACACATACACACACACACACCACACACACACATACACATACACACACACACATCATACATGCACACACACACCCACACACACACACACACCACACACACACATAGCACACACACCCATACATACACACACACCAAGTTCTCGCGCAGCTCACACACACCACATCGCATCAAAATCATTTCCATCTCACGGGTCTATTCATAGGAGCCGGATTAGCCCTCCCGCATGGACACGCAGGACTCATCGGGGGGGGGGGGGGGGGGGCGGTCCAGAGGCACAGCCGAATATCAGCACCAGGGCTCCAGGTCCCGCACCCACGCGGCCCATCGCTCCATCCCAGCATCAGAACGCCTACACCACCTACACCGCCTACATCGCCTCAGCCGAATACTGCCCCCACACCAACCCATCAGCCAGCCCAGAGATTTACAATCAGCATGTGTGGGGGGGGGGGGCTACATAACAGGCCTGTGCAGGCTCACTGCTCCAGGGGGGCACACGTCCGCAGGTCAGACTGGGCCGCACACGTGACCACTCGGGGGGGGGGGGTCTAACTGGACGCAGGGGGGACTAGGGTGGGGTGAAGTGGAGCGGATCTCTGTGGCTTCACTCAACCTTATAGCGTCTCCACACTCCTATAACTTTAACCCCCCCCCCCAGGGAGATCTTTCACTTCCCAGTCGCACAGCCCAGGTCCAGGCCCAGTCCATGGCACCTCATCACAGGAGCTGGCCAAGAAAGCGGATTTATAGGGCGGTGATGATCTACAGGCCGCTTCGCCGAACGCATCTGCAATCACAGAGACCGCGCTGGGTCCGACCGCACAGGAAACGGACGACGCCTGCTTCCAGCACGGCTCTTCCACAGCGGGGAGCTGAGTCGGGCTTCTGCGTCTGGATACACATCAGATGTGTCAAAACAACCTCCTCAGCCCGCCCCTTTAAGAGGGCGGTGCCAGGGGGAATGCGGGGGAACGGGTTCCCCACCTCAGGCCCGGGGGGAGGACTTGCGATTCTCGGGCCTGTGATCTCGCTCTTTTACGACAGCGAGCTGACAACGCGCCGGGAAGAGAGAGAGAGAGAGAGAGAGAGAGAGAGAGAGAGAGAGAGAGAGAGAGAGAGAGAGAGAGAGAGAGAGAGAGAGAGAGAGAGAGAGAGAGAGAGAGAGAGAGAGAGAGAGAAGGCGCTAGGAGCGCTGGCTCTGCCCGAGGTGGCAGAGGAGCGCGTGCAAATTCCCTTTCCCCAATCGGAGGACGGCTTCAGCAGAGCCGAAGGCCGTCCCTCCTTCGATCGGGACCCCATGGACAAAGCCTCAACCAAAGGGGGCGTGGCCGAGCTCCACATCCATCACCTGTGCAGATAGGGCCCTGGGGATAACAGCTCTGTCATGCATCCCTGCTAATCCATAACCAGCATGCAGCTCTGCTAATCCACAACCCGCATGCAGCTCTGCTAATCCATAACCAGCATGCAACAGTCAATCCATGACACGCATGCATCTCTGCTAATCCATAACCAGCATGCCACAGTCAATCCATGAACGCATGCATCTCTGCTAATCCATAACCAGCATGCAATAGTCAATCCATGACACGCATGCATCTCTGCTAATCCATAACCAGCATGCAACAGTCAATCCATGACACGCATGCATCTCTGCTAATCCATAACCAGCATGCAACAGTCAATCCATGACACGCATGCATCTCTGCTAATCCATAACCAGCATGCAACAGTCAATCCATGACACGCTGCATCTCTGCTAATCCATAACCAGCATGCCACAGTCAATCCATGACACGTATGCATCTCTGCTAATCCATAACCAGCATGCAACAGTCAATCCATGACACGCATGCATCCCTGCTAATCATAACCAGGATGCAACAGTCAATCCCATGACACGCATGCATCCCTGCTAATCCATAAAACAGCAGCAACAGTCAATCCATGACACGCATGCATCTCTGCTAATCCATAACCAGCATGCAACAGTCAATCCATAACACGCATGCATCCCTGCTAATCCATAACCAGCATGCAACAGTCAATCCATGACACGCATGCATCTCTGCTAATCCATAACCAGCATGCAACAGTCAATCCACGACACGCATGCATCCCTGCTAATCCTTAAAAGCGCATGCAGCTCGGCCAACTAGTGCGCGTGAACACCGCGATGCTTCCGCAAACGGCCTCATGCAAAGCGCATCCAGTTCACTGCACCAGGGAAGTCCTCCTTCCTGAAGGTGCAGCCGCACGCGACGGCTAAACGCAACCTAACCGCACCGCTGCGGGCTGAACGGTCGCAGTCGTTCTTCTGTGAGGTCATAAAGGTATCCGCCGTTAAAAACAGAGTCATAGGCCGAGACAAAAAACAGCCGTGAGGTCACCGCCATCGAGCCGCGCTGCGCCGCACGGTGAACAGTCAGAGACGCCTTCAGCAACGCAGCCGACTGCACCGCGAAAGACAAATTAAAACAGAGCTTTCCCTGAGCTGATGCAAAAAAATAAACCTGTATCTTTAAGACATGCAGATTCAAAATTCAAACGGGATATACAAATAAATGGAAAGCACTTATATGGAATATCATTTACAAAGCATTACATATCCCCACAGTACAGTGGCAGTGAAGAAATGCTTTTTATTACTCTTGGTACGCACGCGCACACACACACACACACTGGAATGTGCGCACACACACATACACATACACTGGAATGTGCGCACACACACATACCTCTTCCTCCGTCATGTTAAATTTTTACCAACTAGTTTGTACTAGTCACTGTTCAAACAATGCGCTCTTACAGAAAGTGGAGCACTCAGAGTTCAAATGAAGCCATGTGTTAATCTCTCCCCCCCCCCCCCCCCGTGCTGATAACATGGTCTTTACTCTCGGGGAGGGAACTGCAGGGAAACACATCTGCATTCCTCAGCGCTGTGTGCGCAGACAGGCACGGTAATCCCCCTGTCCCCCGCCTGCTCACTCGACACTGATTGCGGAGTATCCTCCGCTGACAGAACTAAAACAGCCGGCTCTACTTCCCCCTAAGGAAGTAATGCTCCCGTCACTATCTCAGGGAAAGAAAAAAAAAAAAGAAGGGAGTCAAACAATGAGCATGACGGCACGCAGCAGAGGGGTGTGGCCAGTGTGTCAGACGCTTAAATCAGCTCTTTAGCACCGCTGACTAACTCGCCAAACACCCCTATCAGCACAGCCCACACCACGGAGATCTCCCGGCCTGCTCAGACCAAAGGGACACCAAGGTCACTGCTCAGACGGAAGGGAATGTGCTCTAGGCAGCAGGCCGAGGCCTCGGACGCATGATTCCTGCTCCGAACGATAACAGCCCCACCCAACCAACCCCCCCAACCACCCACCCCCCCCCCCCCCCCCCCCGATCCTTCCATCGTCGGGTGGTGCCGACGGGCACCAAACACAGAGACAGGACACGCCGGCGTCTTTTTAAAAATCCAGAACACTTTAATCCAAAAGCAAAAATACAAAAATAAAGCGTATGTGACAACGGAGGACAGCAAGTGTGACGTCCTTTCCGAAGGAAACAAAAACAAGCGGCTTCACAGAGAGAAGAGACACATGAAGTCTTTCGTGAGTGCAACACAGTAGAGTTTTCCCTTTTTAACCTGGAAGGTAGTCGCAGAGTAGCAGTTGACAAGTCCTCAAATGGTACATTATTAAACCCCCCCCACCCAAAAAAAAATCAATTTTAAAATAAACTGGGTAAAATAAAACCTCGACAAAATGAGAGTAACTTTCATGCTCGCAGCCAAACAGATGCACAACATGTGACACAATAAATTAGTAATGTCTTGATAGATATTTATATATTTATACTATGTACACAGGGGAAAAGATTTCATGAGTACGGTTGCTGATGTTAAGGCTTTGTCTGATCATCAGAGAGAGGAACTGCAAGATTTGCAAATGTGTATTTTTCATTGTGCAAGATGGGGGAGGGAAAGTACCTGCCACTCCATTAATGTAGTTTCCCCTTTTAAAACCACACTGGGCAGCACATTTTTATACATAGAAAGGAATGATACACTGAGCAGTGGGTTTGTGTGTACGTGTGTGTGTGTGTGTGTGTGTGTGGTGGGTGTGCATAGGGGCAACACATACACGGTTCTGGGAATATACTGGCTGCCACAGCTCTGTGTTGCAATCATTACATGAAATTCAGGTGATTCAGAAACGTTTTTTTTTTGTTTTGTTTTGTTTTTTTAAACAGACATTTTGGAACAAAGCCCTGCTACAGAGAGTTGCGTTTGACAGCTGCAAACGTGATCCTCACAGTCTGCAGTTTAAAACTATGACACCTACAAACCAGTGCACACTTCTGCTGGATATTTATATCATGGGGCTCCCATAGGTATTCTGGGGGGAAAAATATTAATAAACACATTTATATGGATATCTAAACCATGACATGAGATTCTCGCTAAAGAATTTCACCACCACCCGAGAAAAAAAAAATTATAAAGCTTCCTCGCACATGCAGCACAGGAAGATGGTGTGAACAGATCTAATTTGGATACTGCACCGATGTGCGGATTCGTTCTATGCGGTGCGGAGGAAGAGGAAGGGCGACAGACTGCGGTGAACACAAGAGCAACGTCGCGATACGTACAAAAACCCCGCCAGTCTGACCCACGCCTGACCCCCATTGGCCGGTTCCAAAGCCCCTCCAGGCAGACGTTTGACCGAGGGTCTGGGGTAAGAGAGGGCGTGGCTTCGGACCGGGTCACAGTCGGAAAGGCTCGTGGACTGTGGGCTCGGAGCGCGGCGAGGCGAATTGGGCCGGTCGCTCCAGCGGCCTAGCGGTAACCGCGGGCGACGGTCGACTGCGCGGCGAGGGCGAACGCTGGAGCGTTGGGGACGGGGCCCTCGGCGATCAGGGCTGGTCCGGGGCCCGGTGCTCGCCCCGGCAGGTCCCCGCCGCCCCCGCCCCCGCCCCCGCCCCCGCCCCAGCACCGGCCGCGGGGCGCGGGGCGGCGGGGGGACGGGCCTCGACGGAGCCGCTGGCTGCTAGCCATCAGCGTTAGCGCCGCCGCTACACCCAGCGCTGATCCGGACCTCTCCCGTCAGCTGCCACAGAGCCTTTTTGTGAAAGAAACACAGTGTGTGTGTGTGTGTGTGTGTGTGTGTACGAGTGAACGTACGTGCGTGGGTGTGTGTCTGCATGTGTGTGTATGAGTGTGTGTGTGTTACTACAAAACGAGCATCTTTATCTTGTCCTTTTGCGTTTCAGTCATTTGATCATGCCTGATTACTTGTTCAATTAACTGGCTGATCCCCATATTAATGAAAGGATCGAGTAATTCATTTCATTTACCGCGGACATCAGTCATGCATAACCAATTTGTTTAATGGCCGCAAATTGACAACATGAGGAAAAAACCCCTTTATTCCTGTTCTTGCAGATTCAAACGCTCATACATTCCAGCCACAGAGAGCTTAGAGCAGGTACCTGTCAGAGGACTGAAATCCAGATCCGTACACAACTACCAGCTTAGGCTTAAACAGAGAGCCTCTAAACTAAATCCAGTATACACAGCGCCCAGAGAGCAGGAACCAGACACACTGCTGCACACACACACACAAAAGCACACAGACACACGCACGCACATACGCACACACACGCACACACACACACACGCACATATGCACACACACACACTCACGCACACACGCCGCACGCACGCACACACGCACACACACACACCACTTAAAGCTACACTGAGACAGGCCCGCTGTGGACTACATTAAGGAGGACAACACCAATTCACTGTACAGCAGATATATACGTATGTGTACGTCTGTATTTTATATGTAAATATATATATATATATATGTATATATTTATACGGGAGGGTAGTTGTGCCTTCGCTCTGTGTCTATGGGCCGGCACCACAGGGTCCTCATGACAGCAGAATTACAGACTCACTCAGCACCCCCCCCCCATCATCCCTGAACTTACAGAGCCTAATAGAGCAGAGCAGGAGACAGACATGCCAGAGACTCTCTCATCTCCACCCACTGGAGCCCCCGTGCCCCATGACCAATCACCCCCACCCCCCTCTCCACCCTCCCCCCCCTCCATGCCTGTGTGACCACTCATACCCCCCCCCACCCTCCCGTACCTGTGACTACTCATTCACCCCCACCGACCCTCCCATGCCTGTGTGACCACTCATAACCCCCCCCCCTCCACCCTCCCGTGCCTGTGTGACTACTCATACCCCCCCCCCCCCCCCCCGTGCCTGTGTGTGGGAAGTGCAGGCTCCAGGTCAGACGAGGGGGTGGCGGTTTCGGGTTCTTCCCGCCCACTGAATGCCTGGCCGTTCATGACCCCGGCCCCCATCGAAACACAGTGTGGACATGCTCAGATCTGCTCCAGGCCTGCATGCCCAGTACCCCTGATAGACAAGGCTCTGCAGTGGCCTCAGAGCAAGGCGATTTACATCACGTGGAAAGTTCAACAGTGCAGCACCCTAATTTTACCTCTAAAACTATTACCCTAACTTCTCTCTCACCACACCACAAAAAAAAGCAAAAGAAAAGTTTGATTCAAACCCGAAAGAAGACATTATTTAAAGTCTACACAGCAAGGCTAGGATCTGCAGATACAAGAGCTCAAATGAGACCAGTAATGCAATTACAGTGTGCGTTTCGTGACGACTAGCGGTAGCGGTGAGCGTTTGTGTGATTGCAGGCGTCTCCCCGTCACGGCAACTGTTTCCATGAAAACATCACTTTTGGACGAGTTCGTGTTTCCTTTAAGACGTCGAGCTCTCTTAAAGCGTCTATCGCACTCTCAGCGTTCAAAACGTTCAAAATCTCTCATGTCGATGGAAGCAAGAAGCAGCTTGAGCAAGATCATCGTGATTTCAGGGTTTTGATTTGATTTTTGAGTCGACAACAAGCTTCCCAGTTCCCAGTCACCCAGAGCCAATGATTGACAGCTCTCAGTCTATCCCAAGCTCCACCCATCCTCATCACACCATCCATCCATCCATCAATGCCTCCTTTTCCAGCAGGTCCCTTCCTCCTCGTATTAAATTCAACGTCAAAATAAAACCGGTACTTATTTCTTGAAGGGAAGGAAGAATGAACGAAAAAAAAAGGAGAAGTCCAGAAGAACGTCGTTTCCGCTCCTCCGCGTCCACAGTTCTCCTCCTCTCGGTTCCATCCCCTTCTTTCTCCATCCCTTTCTCCATCCCTTTCTCTCTCGCTCCCCCGCCCCCCCCCCCCCCTCCTCTCTCTAGACGTACACCGCCGTCCGGGAGATGACGGAGCCGTCCCGCTGAGACTCCATGTCGTCGTCCAGGTAGCCGCCGGCCTCTCGTCGCCGTGGGGGCGGATCTGCAGGATGGGCCCGCTCCCGCGGACTGGTCGTAGCGCTCGTCCTCCTCCTCCTCCTACCTCGCCGTCCTCCAGCCCGTCGAACTCCGCCGCTCCGACTCGTCCAGGTCGTTGCTCAGCAGGATGTCGTGGGCGGTGGGCGTGGCGTTGACGACGCCGCCCTCGCCGCGGCGGAGGTCGCTGGACTTCTCCGTCACGCCTCCGAGTCGCTCTCGCGGTAGGTGTAGACGGGGCCGTTGTTGCGCCCGCCGCCCCCGGCGCCGTTCTTGCTGCTCTTCTTGCCGCCGAAGATGCGCGTCTTGATGTCGTAGCTGCCCTGGTTGGCGTTGCCCCGGTAGCCCTGCGCGGCGGCGGCTGCGCGTCACCAGGACGGCGATCAGCGCGGCGACCAGCAGGAGGGCCAGGAGGCTGCCGATGATGGCGCCCGCTACCACGCCCGCGTTGGAGTTGTTCTTTAGCGGCTCTGCAGGGAGGGGGGGAGGGACAGAGAGAGACAGGAAGGCGTGATTGGTGACTGGCGTGCTGCCTTTCAGACGGGCGGTCCGTCTCCCCTCCCCCTCCCCTCCCCCTCCCCCCCCCGCCGCCCCCCGCCCCCCCCGCCCCGCGGCGTGAGCCCAGTCTGCAGTGCTCTCTCCAGTTTCCGGGGAAAAAGAAAAAAGAGGAAATTACTCCGCTGGCGATTATCCGGAGCTGAGCGTGTCTGGAGGGCTGAGCAGGTGGGCAATGGACACATGCGGGGAGACGGGGTGTGAAGGGATGGAGGATGGAGGAGGACGGAGGGATGGAGGGACTGACACAGCAGGATGCTGAGAGGCGACTCGTCCTCCAGGCGGTAAATCTGCACCAGCGGACGGCGTGCCCCCTCCCACTTGCCTCATTTGTATGTGCCGCTACCCCCCCCCCACCCCCCCACCCCCCCACCCCCCCACCCCGCCCCCCGAACCTGCCGTCCGATTCCCCGCCCCCCCCCCAGGAAGAGGTCCAATACCAGGAGATGGAGGGGGACCAGGCCGGCCATGTCTGTAATGTCTGTAAACCACTTCCCTCTAAGAGCCCACCCCCCCACCCCCTCCCCCCCTTCCCTCCCCCTCCATCCTGCACAACTGCCCTGGCCTTTCCCAGCATGCCTTTCTGCTGTCCTCACCCCTCAGCCTCACACGCACGCACTCCAACACACTGGCCCCTCTGCACTTCTCCTGAAGTTCTGACCATTGCGGTTTCCATGACGATGCACTTGTTACTGGTTAGGGCTAAAAGGAGCACTGCTTTCCACCTCTTATTCTTTCTTTGAGTATCAGGAACACACCAAAATTCTGCTCTTCCCTGGCAGTCCATCTGCACCAAGAGGAGAGAGAGAGAGAGAGAGACAGAGACAGACAAGAGAGAGAGAGAGACAGAGACAAACAAAGAGAGAAGAAGAGAGACAGAGACAGAGACAAACAAAGAGAAAGAGCACGAGCAAGAATGAGCGAAAGAGAGCAAGATATAGAGCAAGAGATAGAGCATGAGAGAAAGAAAGAGACAGACAGAGAGAGAGACAGCGCAAAAGCAAGAAAGAGAGAGAAAGAGAGAGAGAGAGACCCTTCCATCTCCCTGCCCAGCTGGCTCTCTCCTGCTGAGCTGGGTCACAGCTCTGTCTCAGAGGG
>CM077284.1:75573932-75724657 GCA_039654925.1 Anguilla pacifica | reverse complement strand
GGGGCCCAAGCGACGCCCGTGTGGGTCCCCTTTTCGGCTCTCTCTGCCTGTACAAGCGCACAGGGCCGGACCGGGCCCAGCGAGGCGGGGGCCTTCCCCCTATAGAGGCAGAGAAGGACACGGCCCGCGCCCCGGGACGGGACGGGACGCACTCTCCTGTCCCAGAGGTCCCGCCGCCCCCCTCGCGCCACGCGGCGCAGAGTGGCCCGTCCCGGGACGGCTTTCAGACCGCGGTCGCCGGGGAGACGCGCTTCTTCCATTACCCACGATGCCCGGCTCAGCACAGAGCCTCTTCAGACCGGCGGCGTGGATGCATTTTGCATGAAGGGAGAGTCCCACTCGCAGCTGAAATGCGGTCTATTTAAAATCTGCAGCCCCCCTAACCCCCCCAAACCCAGCCCAACCCCCCCTTTCAGGCAAGGAGACATGACGACAGGGAGCCAAACCCCCTACGCCAGGAAAAGGATCAGACAGGATCTCAAAGCCCAATTCTGCCGGAATTAAGTCAGATCCCCTATAAGGCAGAAGGGCTTCATCTTTAACCCCCTGTGTGAGGACCCACTCAGAGACTCCCACAGAACCTCACAACCACACAAAGCCCCACGCTCCCCCTCGCTCATAGCGAAACCCAAACCTAAAAGCTGTGGTAAGCAGGGCCTCTGGTCACGTGACTGAACCCTCATTGGACGAGAGGCGGGAGACAGACGTACAGCCGCGGCGTCTCTGGGCTTACAGCGCGAGCTCAGAGACGGAAGCAGAGATGGAAGGAGATGAACGCATGCTGGGGGGGGGGGGAAGGGGGGGGTCATGAAGGGGGTGTGTTTTATGGTGAACAGGTCAGATGGGTACACCAGTAAAGGGTGTCATGGCAACCAAGAAAACTTCCCCTCGGGAAAGAACGGTGAAGTCAAGACGATTTCCCCAGAAAAACACACTCAGACATTCTAAACAACAAGAGCCAAGTGTGTGTGTGTGTGTGTGTGTGTGTGAGAGCATGTGTGGTGTCTGTGTGTGTGTGTGTCTGGTGTGTGAGTGTGTGTGTGGGGTGTGTATGTGAGTGTGTGAGCATGTGTGTGTGTGTGTGTGAGGTGTCTGTGTGTGTGTGTGTGCATTTGTTTGCATGTGCCAAGAGTACTTTACAGTGGCTTTCAATGAAGAAAATGGCTAAGAACTCCCCCACAGCCAGCGGGGCCCCCAGAGCAGTGTGCACGTGTGCAGCGTGCACGTGTGCAGTGTGTGCAGTGTGCACGTGTGCAGCGTGCACGTGTGCAGCGTGCACGTGTGCAGTGTGTGCACGTGTGCAGCGTGTGTGGGCCTGATGCAGAACGCGCTTGCAGACACAGTCGGCTTTCCGGCGCTTTCCGTGACTTACCTCTGACCATGACGGTGACCTGGTCCTTGCCCACGCCCAGCCGGTTCTTCACCTCGCACACGAAGGTGGTGTTCACCCGGTCATCCACCTTCAGCACCACCAGCTTGTTCCCCTTGCGCTGCACGGTCTCCGGCATCTGCCCCGACAGACTGGGGGGAGGGACAGGGCGGGGGAGGGGGGGGGGTGGGGGGGATGTAGGTCAGCGCTCAAAATTAGGTCAGGTGTGGCAGGCGCCTCCATCTTGTTTATAACCGAAAAGGCTACACAATCCCAGAATAGCCCCACAAACCGGTCATCTAGCACAGGACAGGGTGTGAGAAGACCACACCTTCACACAGGACACGCCTAACGACAAGGCACACGGCGGGGCCGAACCACTTCAGCGTTCTCCAGAACGCAAGCGGACGAGCCCGAACAGCCAACAGCGCTTCAGACCAAACGGAACGTTCCAGAACCTTCCCCCCCACCACCACCACCACCCGGCCAGGCGACGCCACTCACACTTTCCAGTCGACCGAGTCAGGCATGGGGTTGCCGGTGGCCTGGCAGGTCAGCGACACGTCGGTGCGGCCGACGTACCAGTTGTTGTCGTAGCCAACGACGGTGACCTGCGGGGGGTCTGCGGGGGGGGAGGGGAGACGCACAGGGGTCAGGTTTCTAAGGCGGGAACTCAGAGAGTTTGGGTGAGTTTTAACGAGCATCTGGCGGCGGGGGGGCGGTCTTACACTCGATGGCCAGCTTGAGCGGCAGGCTCTGCGGCTTGTCCTGCGTCCGGTGCGTCACCACGCAGCTCAGGTCCTTGCCGTTGTCGGCGGGCGTGGGGACCAGCCGGTACTCGCTGGTCACCGTCACCGTGTTGTCCGTGCCCGGCGTGGAGACCACCGTCCCGTTGCCGTTGACGACCGACACCCACTTTATCTGCGCCGGCGGCTTGCCGTTGGCCGACTCGCAGCGCGCCACCACCGCCGGCTTCGGCCCCGCCGTCACCGTGACGATGGAGGCCGTGTTCTTGGGCTTGGCTGCGGGAGGGAAGGGAGGGGAGGGAGGGGAGAGGAACTCAATCAATGGGACGGCTCCCGTCAGCAACACAAGCTGGACCCGCACGATCCGCGGGGGGGGGGGCGAGGCCACCGGGAGGGACGAGCCACCCCGCATGACAAGCAGGGCGATCGATACCCGCCCGCTCGCCCTCGGGCTCTCCAAGGTGAGCGAGCGCCATGGTTACCGGGCCTTTAACGAGGCGCCGCTCAACCGGCAAACGCCGTTAGTCACGGCCATTAAAGGGGTTTGGGCGCGGACGGGGTTAACGGGCAGGGGGCAGGGTTAACAGGCGCGGGGCGGGGTTAACGGGCGGGGGGGCGGGGTTAGCGGGCGGGGGGCGGGGTTACGGGGAGGGGGCAGGGTTAACAGGCGGGGGGCGGGGTTAGCGGGCAGGGGGCGGGGGGCGGGGTTAGCGGGCAGGGGGCGGGGTTAACGGGTGGGGGCGGGGTTAGCAGGTGGAGGGGTGGGGTTAGCGGGCGGGGGGCGGGGTTACGGGGAGGGGGCAGGGTTAACGGGCGGGGGGGCGTACTGACCGAGCATGACGAGCGTGGTGGTGCCCTGCTCGTTGCCGCTGGGGTAGGTGGCGTACTCGCAGTCGTAGCTGCCCTCGTCCGTCATCTTCACGTCCCTGATCTCGATGGACGGGTTCTCCAGGGACGGGTTGGTGAAGCTGACCCGCCCCTTCAAGGGCGAGTCGGGGTAGCTGGCCCCGAACGTAGGGTGGTAGACCGCGATGTTGTCCCGGGCGCCGCCCTTGGGCTCCCAAATCCAAGACACCTGCGGAGAGAGACGCGGCTTTGTCAGAGGGAGCGTTCGCGTGATTTGGACCTTTCGGGCGAAACGCAGGACGCTCCGCTCAGGACGCTCCGCACGCCGACCCAGAAGCAGATCTGTGAGGGCAGGAGCGCCGGCGCCGAAGCTCTTAATTGCCCTCATCTCTCATCCCTCCCCGGGGGAAAGCCGCTTGTTTCTCCCGCATCTTTCTCTCCTGAGCCTCGCGCATCTCGCTGCTCTGCCCCTATTTTACGCTCCACCAACTTATTTATATCCCAATTTATATCCTAATTTATTCTCCTATTCATAATCCACTCCATTTACCGCCCCCCCTCCCATGCCTGAACGGTACCTGCAGGACAGGGATTATGCTGAGGAACGTTCTTTGATCCGGTTCGGGCCCAAAGGTCATAATTCAGGTGCGCCGCGCGGCTTCCGGACGCACCTGCGCGAGGCTCCGCCTCCGCTCACCTGCGTCAGCTGGATGCCGCTGTGATCCAGGAAGGAGCAGCGCAGGTTCACCGTCTCGCCGGGGTAGGACACCACCTCCGGCTCCACCTTCACCTTCTGGGACGCCGCTCCTGGGGGGGGGGGGAGAGGGAGACACGAAGCTCACGTTAGGGGCGAGAGAGGGAGACACTGAGCTCAGGTTAGGGGCGAGAGAGGGAGACACTGAGCTCAGGTTAGGGGCGAGAGAGGGAGACACTGAGCTCAGGTTAGGGGCGAGAGAGGGAGACACTGAGCTCAGGTTAGGGGCGAGAGAGGGAGACACTGAGCTCAGGTTAGGGGCGAGAGAGAGAGAGACACTGAGCTCAGGTTAGGGGCGAGAGAGGGAGACACAGAACTCACATTAGGGGCGAGAGAGGGAGACACTGAGCTCAGGTTAGGGGCGAGAGAGAGAGAGACACTGAGCTCAGGTTAGGGGCGAGAGAGGGAGACACAGAACTCACATTAGGGGCGAGAGAGGGAGACACTGAGCTCAGGTTAGGGGCGAGAGAGAGAGAGACACTGAGCTCAGGTTAGGGGCAAGAGAGGGAGACACTGAGCTCACATTAGGTGTGTGCGTGTGTGTGCGTGTGTGTGTGCGTGTGCGTGTGTGCGCGTATGTGTGCGTGCGTGTGTGTGCGTGTGCATGCGAGTGTGTTTGTGTCTGTGTGTGGGTACGTGTGTGTGCGTGTGTACGCGAGTGTGTGTGTGTGTGTGTGTACGCAAGTGTGTTTGTGTCTGTGTGTGGGTACGTGTGTGTGCGTGTGTACGCGAGTGTGTGTGTGTGTGTGTGTGTGTACGCAAGTGTGTTTGTGTCTGTGTGTGGGTACGTGTGTGTGTGTGTGTGTGCGCGTGTGTACGCGAGTGTGTGTGTGTGTGTGTGTGTGTGTGTGTGTGTACGCAAGTGTGTGCGTGTGTGTATTCGTGTGTGCGTGCGTGTGTGTGTGTGTGTGCGTGCGTGTGCGTGCGTGTGTGTGTGCATGTGTGCAGAAGTGTTCCCGTATTGGTGTTAATGAGAATGCACGTATGCAGTTCGGCTGCTGAACAAATTTCCCCTTCAGGAAAAGCAAGGCGAGCGTCAAACCGGTTCCCCAGATCAGGGCGGAGCAGAGCCTCTCTGAAACCCCGCAGACCCGTGACTCAAAACCGCCCGTTTTGCTCTGACAATCAGGGAAATTCACCACAGCGGCAAAACATTAGTCAGTCACCAAAAAAAAAAAAATTAAATTTAAAAAAAAGAAAAAAAAAAAAAGAGAGAGAGGCAGGGCCAGCTAGAGGCACACGGGAGCGGCGTCCTAAAAAAAATCTAATAAATAAATAAAGAAATAAAAACTCCCGGTACAGATTAGAGCTGTTTGCAGTCTCAAAGTCCCGTAAGGACATCACAATGAAACACTGAATCAGAGCAGAGCCAGTTTCTGTGGATGGAGGGGGGAGGTGGGGGAGGCGTGGGAGGCGGGGGGGGGGGGGGGGGGGCGCTGTCTACCCGCTGCGCTGCCGTAGTTCATAACGCGACACCAGAGTTTACAGCGTTCGAGCTCCGGGCGATGGGAGCCGCCATTTTGGGCTTCCGTCGCGCCGGCCCGCTCGCCCCTCAGGGCTACAGATTACCTCGCGGGAGGCCCCCGGCGGCCCCGTCCAGACGGGGAGGGTAACGGACTCGCCGGGGGCCCCTCGCTCTCCCGTCCTCTAACAGGCTGTTTTATCGGCGGCGTCGGCGAAGCCCCCGCTGATGAAGCTGAGAGGCCTCCTCCGGGGCCCTTCCTCTTCTTTAAGACCCGCGTCTGTCAGAGGAAGTAAAACCGCCAAACGCACGCGTTTCTATTACACCGCCGCCCATCAAAGGCCTCGGGGACGCGCGGGGGGGGGGGGGGGGTGGTGTAAAATATGTCGCCCGGGGGCCGCTGCCTGCGTTAGAATGCTGCTGGACCCTGGATTTACACAGAGCAGAACCACGGGCTGATGTATGGGGGGGTGGGGGGGGGAGGAAAGGTGCGGAGGATATATGAGGCAGCGGGGGGGGGGGGGGGGCACTGGAGGGGGAATCAAACACAGGGTGAGGGAGAGAGGGGGGTAAGAGAGCACACGCAGTGATGCAGGGGGAGGGACGCTGACCCTGGGGGGAGGGGGGGGGGGGGAGCCAGATGCATGCAAACACACGCACAACCAGACACCAGCAACACAACCTCTCACTCACACACACACACAACCAGACACCAGCAACACAACCTCTCACTCACACACACACACAACCAGACACCAGCAACACAACCTCTCACTCACACACACACACACAACCAGACACCAGCAACACAACCTCTCACTCACACACACACACACACACACACACACAACCAGACACCAGCAACACAACCTCTCACTCACGCACATTCACACCCGCACACACACATGCACGCACACACACACAGCCTGCTGCCTTGATCATTAATCATCAGGCACAAAATAAAATGTATTTATTATTATTATTATTATTATTATTATTATTATTAGCAGCATGTGTAAACAAACATGCACAAAAACCCAAAAGCATGCAGAAACATAACCTCTAAAACTCAAATGCACGTATAATCAAGGCTGACACCACCCTCCCCTTCCACACACACACGCACACATACACACACACATATACGCACATGCACACACACACGCACACACATACACACGCACGCACACGCACATGCACACATACACACACACACACGCACACACACATACACTCACACGCACAGCCTGCTACCAATCATCATGTCACACACGCGCACAGAGAATGACCCCTGAGCTGGCTGCTGCCGTGACGACGACAGCTCTGCCATATTAAAGCAGTCCTCCAGCGTGAGCCGCTCAGACCGACGCTTTCATTCGCCGCCAACCACCTCGCAAAAAACAGAAGAAGAAGAAAAACCTCCCTCAGAGCTACACAGAAAAACAGGCCAGGAGCTCGCACTGCCCTCTAAACACACAGTCCACACCATCTCCCCGCCAGGCAGTGTGCGGTAGGCCTGGTGTTTGGTGTACATACACATTTCAAATCAGCGCGCGCACACACACACACACACACACACACACACACACACACACACGCCTACACAGCGAGTGGGTGTTTCGGTTAAACACGCCCTCCCAAAACTCCTGGCTCTCATCACATTTGTTAATCGGTTTCACATTTACACGGGTTTATTCCCCCCCCCTCCCCCCCGTATCCAAAAGGGAGGGACGAAACAGAGCACACAGCGGTGTTTTCCCACACTCGCCCACACAGACTCACTTACACACACACACACACACAGACACACACACTCGCCCACACTCGCCCACACTCGCCCCCACACACACACACACACACACACACACACACACACACACACACAGACACACACACTCGCCCACACTCGCCCCCACACACACACACACACACACACTCGCCCACACAGACTCACTTACACACACACACACAGACACACACACTCGCCCACACTCGCCCACACTCGCCCCCACACACACACACACACACACACACACAGACACACACACTCGCCCACACTCGCCCCCACACACACACACACACACACACTCGCCCACACAGACTCACTTACACACACACACACAGACACACACACTCGCCCACACTCACCCACACACACACACACACTCGCCCACACACACACAAGCACACACACACACACAGACACACACACTCGCCCACACTCGCCCACACTCGCCCCCACACACACACACACACACACACACACAGACACACACACTCGCCCACACGCACACACACACACACACACACAGACACACACACTCGCCCACACACACACACACACACTGACACACAGACAGACACACACACAGACTCACACACACACACACACACACACACACACACACACAGACACACACACACACAGACTCACACACAGACACACACCCACACACACACAGACACACACACACACAGACACACACACACAGGTACAGGTGAAGGAGAGGGACCGGGAGGCTGGCAGAGGGAGAAATGTGAGCAGGGCAGAGAAGCTGGTGGAAAAACGGGCGTGGCAGCAGGGGCACGAACTCAGATAAGGGGGCGTAAAACCTGCGACCGTGGAATGCTGCTGTAATTTGGGGTTGGGACAGGCCAGAGGGGGAAAAAAAACACCTCAGGGCGTACGAGAGCGGTGATAAATTAGGACCAGGAGAGAGGTCTAGAGAGAGGGAGAGAGAGATTTAGGAGAGGTAAAAGAGGGAGGGAGAGATTGAACGGTACAAAGAAAAGGTAGATTGCACCTGACCTTGAGAGGGGAAGAGCTAGCAGAGGAGGGAGGGCACAAAGAGAGAGGGAGAGAGGGAGAGAGGGAGGGAGGGAGGGAGGGAGGGAGGGGGGATGGGGAAGGGTTTGTGCAGAGTCACATCTGATATTAAACTGGCGTAGTTAGTGAGCGCGCTGGTGTTGTGAATCGCGCATTCTCTCGCTCCTGCATATAGATTTCTGTCTCTCAGCTCCTGACGAGCCGCCTCTTTACCTCACGCGGGATTGGCGCAGCCGCCGCGGCCGCTGAGCTGATTGCAGCCCCGCCGATGTCTGATTGCGGCTCCCCGCATAATTTCTGAATTACTGCCAATTATTTCCGACTTCGAGATCGAGGCGTTTACTTGCGGTGCCGCGGGCGCCAGCCGCCGCCGCCGCCGCCGCCGTTCTCCCCGTTCGCTTTCCGCAAGAGCGAACAGCTGGCGGTCTCCCGTCGGCAGACAGGTGGCCCGCTTAACCAGCACGACGCCGCGCTGCGAACGCTCCCCCAAAAAAAAAAAAGCAGATCGATATTGTTTTTTACACCGCCACGTCTTCCAGGATATTATACACACCGCGCATATCGCTTTATTACTGTTGTACGTTGAGGCGAACGAGAAGCCTTAATTTCTGCGGGGGTTCGGAGAGGAGCCAGACCCCCCCCCCCCGCCCCCCCCGCCGCCTCGCGGAGATTTATGCACTCGTAACGAAACGAGGGAAAGCGGATATTGACTATAAAATAAAAATTTGCGAGATGGAGCTAATCGCGGCGCGGCGCGGCGCGCGGTCACCTCCAGAGATCCGCTAACGGAATGAGGGGCTGATTGGGATGCGCGACGGCGGCGGGGGGGGGGGGGACAGGACGCTAAAGAGGGGGGGGGCGGGGGGGGGGGGGCGGCTCGGCGGAGGACGAGTGCTCAGGTGCTGTCCTCACCTGGAGGGAGGGAGTGGGGGGGGGATGAGAACACTACATAACCAGAGAGAGAGAGAGAGAGAGAGAGAACAAGAGCAAGACAGGGAGAGGGAGTGAGAGCAGGCAAGAGACAGAGAGAGAGAAAGAGCGAGAGAGAGAGAGAGAAAGCAAGAGCAAGCAAGAGAAAGAGCGAGAGAGAGAGAGAGAAAGCAAGAGCAAGCAAGAGAAAGAGGGAGAGAGAGAGAGAGAGAGAACCATGTGTCAGAGAGGGACAGTATAAAGTAAATGGGAGGGGAGAGAGAAACAAGCAGGGAAGAGAAGGGGATGAGGGGACCGGTGAAAGGTGTGAGTGAAACAGAGAGGGGGACTGACACACTTAAGATAAGGCATCGCTTTGGTTTCAGACCCGTGATGCATCTTTCATTAGCGGCCCCGCTGTGGCCCCATTAAAAACAGAGTGGGGGGGCGTGAGGGGGGTTGGGGGGGCGTGAGGGGGAGATGGGGGGGAGTGAGGGGGGTTGGGGGGGCGTGAGGGGGGTTGGGGGGGAGTGAGGGGGGTTGGGGGGGCGTGAGGGGGAGATGGGACGGGGCCAGCGGATGGCGTCCGTCAGAATGACTCTGCTGTGAGAGGATCACTCAGCTCTGACAGAGAGGCCGGGAATGAAGGGAACAGCTGCACTGCTCTATGGGGAGAGAGTGAGGACAGGACATGCATACACACACGCACATATACACACACACGCACACACACACGCACACACACACGCACACACACGCATACACACACACACACACACACACACACACACACACACACACACATACACGCACACACACACGCATACATACACACACGCACACACACACACGCACACACACACGCACATACACACACACGCACACGCATACGCGCACACACACACACACACACGCGCGCGCACACACACACACGCACGCGTACACACACACATACATACACATACACACACACGCGTGTACGCGCGCACACACACCCACACACACGTTCACCTGTGCATGCACGCGCACACATATTAGAAATCTGTAATACTGTCTTCTTTAATAAAGAAATAAGCAAGCAAGCGCTTTCTTTTTGCGTAGCAGAACGCCAGACCCTCTGCGGGCCTCTGGGGTGTGATGGGCGGTTCCCCTCTGGAGCGCTGATCACAGAAACGGTCAAAAAGGCCGTGGGACAGGCAGCGTCTCTGTGAGACTGCGCAAGTCCACGCAGAGGAATGGAGTCCGCTGCCATCTCCGCTCGCATCTGGGTCAGCCGTGTCCGCCCCCCCCCCCCCGCCCCCCCCCACTTCCTCCTCCGTCAGCCGGAACGCACGCGACCGAAGGGCTTCTGAGGGCAATCAGCGCTAATCGCACCCACAAGTGTGCATGGCGTGCGTGAGAACGAGAGCAGCTACCCCCCATTTAAAAACCCCCAAAAAAACAAAAAACCTCCTCTGTGCTGGACTCCAAAAGAAGATCTGCGGGGGGTGGGGGTGGGAAACGGGGCTGGTTCGCCGGCTAACCGCTCGGGGTCCCGCGCGCGGCACGCGGGCACACGGGCGCGGCGGCGGACGCCCCGTCCCGAGCGGTGAATAATTCATCCCCCTCGTTAGACGGAGCTCCTCTCCTTCCCCCCTAAATTATTGATGAGGAGCAATATCAACAGGCCGCCTGACCTGAGCCCCAGCGAGCTGGAGGGGGGAGGGGGGGGGAGGGGGGAGAAGCCTGGTAAAGGAATGAAATAAAGATAAGAAGGGACAGACAGAGGAAGCAGAGGAGTGGGGGGGGGTGGGGGGCTTTACATAAACGGAATGGAATCCCAGAAAAAAAAAAGGAATAAATTATCCTTCCTCCACCGCCGGTAGTTTCCAGGGTGATGTCACGCTCTTGCACGCGCCACTCTGAGGCTTCGGAAGTTTACACAGACGTCCTCAAAGCCGCCAACGCGCGTGAAAGCCAGATGAGACCCCCGTAAAACATCCCTCGCCCGGCGGAACGGGGAAGGGCTCTGCCGTGGGGACGACGAGCCGCCAGCTGCCCGCAGCAGCCCCGCGATTTTAAAAAAGCCGGTCAGGAAGCCTGTTTCCGTTACGCGTCCTTCCCCGGTATCCGCATCGCAGAGAGAAAAAAAAACGAGCGGATATCAGGGCGTCAGGCTCGGAGCCGGCGCTCTCGGCCGTGACCCCTCCAGGTCTGGGGCGGAGAGGGGTGGCTCAAGCCTGACGGAAAGGCGAACGAAGAGTCTTTTCCGGTTTCGTCGGAAGCCCTGACCGCGGGCGATCCGCCGGGCTCCCTCGCCGCTATCACACCGCCAGAGACGCTCTCGGGGAACTGATGAAGAGCCAGCCTGAGCCCGGGCCCCGCCCACTGTGTAAAGCGACACCCCCCCCGCCCCCCTCCCTCCCCACCCCCCCATAACCGCAGGAAAACCAACCCTCCGAGCCCTACCCACAGCACCGCAACGTCAGGCCTCCCTTTCCAGCTCCAAACCGCAGCAGAGAGAGGGAGCACAGCCTGTGGCAAACACCATCTGATCCCACTCACAGAGACACAGCCCCAAAAACCAGGACCATTACAGACCCGCTCAGGGAACTCTAGTGATCACGATCAAGGCCGGCACTGTGAAGAAGAGAGAGGACTAGGACAAAATCAGCCAGGTCTGAGCGGGAATCCGCAAGCCCGACACTTCCCGGGAATCCGAGTCTAATCCGATAATTTAGCGACAACGGCTAATTCGTCACGAAAAGGACTCAGACAACAACAGGAGAAGAAGAAGAGAAACAGCGGGAAACGCCGGAGAACGCACGGGACGGAACCAGGAAGCGAGCAAGCGCGAGAGCGCAGGTCCGTGTTTATGGAACTCACCCGAGCGCCTGGCAACCAGCTCCGCCCAACACGACAGAAGCACAGCAAACGGAGACACAGCGGGGTAGTGTGTTTCTTTTTCATTAGAGGGTGTGATTTGTACACGTCAGCCTTGCTAGACACATGCAGACGCCTGTTATGTGCATAACCTGGAGATCTGTGTCAGGAGTGATGTGAACATGCTGATGATTTCTTTTTTAGATGCAAAGAGCCAATGCTGAAGCTTGCAACCAGATCAACCAGCTTGCACTGGGGACGTTCAGCACAGGCAGCACAGAGCCATAGGGCTGATCAGCAGGGCGGGGCCAGAAGGGCATGCTCAAAGGATGACTTTGCCTTTTTCACACCGTCACAACGTCACACCAATCCACCCCCACCCCCCCCCCCCCCACGCTTTCCGTGCACTGCTTCAGTTTCCAGTGCTGACTTCACACCCAGGGCGAAGCGTTAAAGCAGAATTCGAGCGGCATACGGAAAGACGCCGTGAAAAGAGGAACAGAGACCGCCCGCCAGGGAAGCGCATGGCTCTCTGCACGCAGGCCTCCAGCTCGGCTTGACGGGAAAGCGACGGTAACCCTCCACCCATTGTTGCCGCCCTTAATGGAAGGCGTATTCCATTACACCTCCCTGTGTCACTGCATGAAAGAATCAACTCAAGTGATGTGTGAGGTGAGTCTTATGAAACAAGACACAAGAAACAGGGGGGGGGGGGGGGGAAACCAAAACAATGAATCCCTTTTATTTTGGGAGTTGAAAAGCAACTTATACCCAGCCCCCTGCCTCCCCTCCAAAACACCACCAGCACCACCACCACCACCACCACCGGTTTAGTTTGAATACTTCAAAGGGCAGAATCGTTCTCCCTGAATGGACGTTCGCTACCTTATCCAAAAAGAACGCACCCGGTTAAGAGCTCTCAAACTGACTTCCACCGCAGGCTCCCCGTGCATCTGGCCCGCTAATGGGGGCCATTCATCTTGTTACATTTCGCTTCAAAGGCAGCAATTTTGCCGGAAAAAAACGGACGCGGAGACATATCGAAGGTTGAGATCAGCGCCACGGGAAAGGCGAGGAACTCATCTGGCCGAGGCGCTACGCGGAGCCCGTTAGCATTCCGCACGAGCCCCCCCGTCGCGTCTCAGATACCCCGCGTTCCCCAACGCCGATTCGACGAGGAGTCGGAACGGAGTGACGTAACGAAGTCATGAGGAACTCCACGCCTGGCCTGCTGTCCGACATGCACGCCCAGCCGCGCGACGCTGAGCCAATCCCACGGCGGCTCTCAGACAAATAAACCGGAGGCGTTGCGCGCGAACCGAAAGCCAAACAAAATGAATGTCGGCCTTTAAAGCGCTAGATCTTTTACTTCAGGCCGAACCTCTCGGGACTTCAAACAAACGAGCGGCAACTCGGAAAAACAAACGAGCTCGGGACGGAACGTTGGGAGCGATGGCTCTTCGACTCCCGCTCCCCGCCGCTGTTTATCGACCCGCCGCGGCGGAGAGAGGCGCCGGTCTGACGCTGTTTACGCCGCGTTTGGCACTCCATTCCTCAGCAAACGACAGAAATGGCAGAGCGAGGGGATTTTGTGGTGGTTTTTCTTTCCTCCCCCCCACCCCCACCCCCCCCCCCCCCCCAATATAATCTCCAGAATAACGGGGACTGCAAGCTGGTGCTTGTGAGAGAGAGAGAGAGAGAGAAACAAAGAGGGAAAGAGAAAGCGAGAGAGAGAGAAAGGAGGAAAGAGAGAGAGAGAGAGAAAGGAGGAAAGAGAGAGAGAGAGAGAAAGGAGGAAAGACAGAGAGAGAGAGAGAGAGAGAGAGAGAGAGAGAGAGAGAGAGAGAGAGAGAGAGAGAGAGAGCGAGCACTGGGGCTTTATCTCTAAGTCCTGAAATTAGACGGCTTGCTGTGTTTGCCATTAAGGGATCTGTGGCGATTAAAATGCGGGCCTGTGCGGGCTGGCTGCGAGGTGCAGGCCGGCGGCTCGCTGCGATTACACACACATCTGCTGCACTGATCCCGGATTTCCAGGATCACAGCGCAATCCGTCAAAATCGCGGGAGCTGGGGAAACTAATTATGGCTGCCTGTCTCCCCCCCCCCCCATCCCCTCACCCCCCACCCGGGCCCCGGTTACAGTATCGCCGTGACGAGAGGCTCCTCGCGCGGTGGATGAGCACCTGCTCAGGGGGGCTTAACTCCGCCTCCCCGAGAGAGAGAGAGAGAGAGAGAGAGAGAGAGAGAGAGAGAGAGAGAGAGAGAGAGAGAGAGAGAGAGAGAGAGAGAGAGAGAGAGAGAGAGAGAGAGAGAGAGAGAGAGAGAGAGAGAGAGAGAGAGAGAGAGAGAGAGAGAGCCCGTTAGCTCACCTGCAGGGCCTCCAGCTGCTCCCACCCACCCCCCCCGGGCCCCCACCCCAGCTGGTTTAACAGGTCTGTCGCTTCCTTGGAGCCAGAGAACGGTGATAAAAATGCACACAGGCAAACTGAATGAGCCCAGGCAGGTGAACCAGCCGGTGTAACCCAAAGTTAGCCAGCAAACGCTCATGAACATTTCCCCGTTAAGTTCTGGCTTTCCTACCTTCTCCTGAAGTCACACAGCTCATTCTCAGGCTTCAGCAGCACAGCCTATATAAACAGTTCTGGACTGAAAGATTAAGCACAAATCGCTAATGGACCCTATCTGTACGAAAAATCCGCACATTGCCTGGACCGCCAACCTCGCTCAATGGCGATTCGTGGCAAACAGGAGTCCGGCCAAACAGCGGCCCGGCAAGCAGAGGAGAGCGCTCCTCAGACCAGAGTAAACCCCCCGCAGTTTAGGCTCACAGAGACAGACAGCATCGCAGGGGCACGCTAACAGGCTACACAACCCTTCCCCCCCGAACGCGAGTTGGCCGTATGGACTTTTGGGGCGAGCCTCGCTCTGGGGCGCGCTGGAGCTCGAGGGCGTCGCGTCCTCCGGGAGGCAGCGGCGTCGCGTTTCAGGGCAGGCCGGATCGCCGCGGAAACGGAACGAAGGGAAATCGGGACGAAATAAAAGCCTCCTGTGAGCCGCGGCAACAGCTGCCACACTTCACATCTGGTCAGAGGGCGCTCATCAGAGCAGACGGGCCGGAATCTGCCGGAAGCTGTCGGGGAGGGGGGGGGGGGGGGGGGTTTGGGGGGGGGGCGTGGAGGAGGGGGGGGGGCAACAGGAGGCCTGGAGCACCTGTTCCTCCCTCAGTCAGCCTCACGCAAGCAGCACTTCTATGTTCATCCCCCCACCCCCGCTCTCCCTTACCATCTCTCCCCATCGTATGGGATGGCAGCCTTCATGAATAATTACCAACCCCCACCTCCCCCCCCCGAAGCCCCACCCAAACCCCCCACCCCCCACCCCCCCACCTGGCCTGCAGGCAGTACGGGAAAGCGCTCGCTCCACAGCCCCACACTGAATAAATAAATAAATAAATAAAGGAATAAATAAATGAAGGCGTGACACCGTCAGGTCATGTGATCGCCGGGGGCCTTTCCCGCCTGTTCCTCTGGAGCGCGGCGCGAAGACGAAACGGAAACTCCGCCTGCGCCGGATCCACACCTGCGGGTACCCCAGCCCCCCCAATATCACCTCACTGTGGGGGGGGGGGGGTCTAAACTGCTGCCGCAGCAGCCGGGTCGCTGCTGCTATGACATCTACAGCGCACTCCCAATCTACAGAAAAAGACCGGAATAACTTCAAAAGGCACGGCACACCGGCGCGGTCCGGCAGTCGTCCCCGGCAACGGCTTCGGCCGGATCTTCGAAGGCGCCGTTTGGCAGGGGCGGGGTTCACGGCGGGCGAATCGCCGGCTCTTTCCGCCGTGGAGCGAAAGCGCCAGGAACCCGCGCCGCCGCTGCTGGCCAAGGCTCGTCTGGAGAACGATCGAGCCGCTTAGCCTGCACGCTGGGAGCCGCTAAAACATCACCCCACGAGAGGCTCTCTACCTCTCTGTCCCCCTCTCAATTCAATTTCAATTTCAATTGCTTTATTGGCATGAAATACAAACGTACTTATTGCCAAAGCATACATATATAATAGGTAAAATAATAATAATATTAAAATAACAATGGTAAATAAAACAATACATACAAATAACAGCATATACAACAACAGCAACAGAAGTAAATCAATAAATATGTACAATGTTTATATGGGGTGGGTGGTCACTCACTGTCCCTCAGGTTATGGCAGGCTGAAATGAATTGTGCCGCAATTGGGGCTGTTGATCCTTCCCCTAAAAGGATTGCACATTTTTCTTCTTTTGATTTGTAACTAAAATTATTTATAATTTGGGATAATTTTTGGAAATATTTTTTTCTAATTTGTAAATATTTTGTGCAAATAAGGAGGAAGTGCATCTCTGTTTCCACCTCCCCTGTCTTGCAGTGACCACATATTCGCTGTTCTTTTGGTACCCATGAGTTTTTGTATCTGCCTATTTCAATTGCAAGCGTGTGGTCACTGAGCCTGTACTTGGTCAGGATCCGTCTCTGCTTTGTATCTCTGACAGAGGAGAGATACTCTGCCTGTGTGTATTTTCTATTTAGGGCCCGATAACAATTCAGTTTATTTTGGGATTGTGTTTCTTTGTTCCAATGGTCCAGATAGGAGCTTTTGATGTGTTTTATAATTTGGTTGACTCTAATGGGCTGTTGTGAAGCAGTGCTGGTCTGAAGCTGGTTTACATTAGTATGTGTTAATGTTAGTCTTGAGAGGTTCAGAACCAGCTGACTGAGGGGATACTTTCCTGGGCTGAGCTCTTGGGTTTGGAGTGCCAAGAATTGTAAGGAGTCTGTTGGACTCATTTTTAGGTGTTCAATAAAATTTAATGCCCTTTTTTGAATTTGAATGAGAGTCGGAAATCTGCCTAATTCAGCCCTGCACGCATTGTTAGGGGCATTTCTATGTACTTTTAGTATGTTTTTACAGAATTCTGCATGCAGGGTTTCAGCTGGATGTTTCTCCCACTTGGTGTAGTCTTGCTGACTGAGTGGACCCCATATTTCGCTTCCATACAGCATGATAGGCTGGATGACACAGTCAAAGATTTTTAACCAGATTCTAATGGGAATATTTATTTTATGGAATCTCCTTTTAATCGCATAAAAAGCCCTGCGGGCTTTTTCTTTTAATGCATTCACTGCTAGGCCAAAGCTCCCTGACGCACTGATTTTTAGCCCTAGGTAATCGTAGCTTAGTGTGTGTTCTAGGACGGTGTTTCCTAGAGTAAAGGGGTATCTGTTTTCCTGAGATCTGGGCTTTTTTTGGAAGATCATAATCTTTGTCTTTTTCAAATTTACTGTCAGTGCCCAGTTCTGACAGTATTGCTCTAGCAGATCCAGGTTCTGCTGTAATCCTTGTTTAGTGGGTGACAGCAGGACCAGGTCATCTGCATAGAGCAAGAATTTAACATCTGTGTTGTTTAGGGTGAGGCCAGGAGCTGAAGATTGTTCCAGTAACACCGCTAATTCATTGATATAAATATTGAACAATGTTGGACTCAAACTGCAGCCCTGCCTCACCCCACGCCCCTGCGTGAAGAAATCAGTTCTTTTTTTGCCAAGTTTTATTCCGCACTTGTTTTTTACGTATATTGATTTAATTATGTCATACACTTTACCCCCTACACCACTTTGTAGAATTTTATAATATAGGCCCTCGTGCCAGATTGAATCGAATGCTTTTTTGAAGTCAATGAAGCATGCAAAGATTTTTCCTTTATTTTTTTGGTATACATGTTTGTTGATTAGGGTGTGTAGGGTGTAAATATGGTCAGTTGTGCGGTGTTTTGGAAGAAAGCCAATCTGACTCTTACTCAAGACATTGTGTTCGGTAAGGAAGGCTTGTATTCGGGCGTTAAGAATACTGCAGAAAACCTTCCCCAGATTACTGCTCACACAAATGCCTCGGTAGTTATTGGGGTCGAATTTATCTCCACTCTTGTAGATTGGGGATATAAGCCCTTGGCTCCAGATCTCAGGGAAGCAGCCTGTTTGTAATATTAGGTTGAATAACTTAAGTAAGGCCTTCTGCAGCTCAGGGGTGCTGTATTTAAGCATTTCTGTTCTGATGCTGTCAGGGCCACAAGCTTTTTTAGATTTGAGTTTTTGGATTTTTTCATTTAGTTCTTTTAGAGTAATTTGGTTGTCCAGGGGATTCTGGTTGTCCTTGATTGTTGATTCGAGTATCTTTAGTTTTTCTTGAAGTAGTTTTTGTTCCAAATTGAGATCATCCTGAGAGAATTCTGTATATAGGTTTTTAAAATGGTTTTTCCAAATTTCACAATTTTGGATGGCTAATTCTTCAGGTGTTTTGTTACTTAAGTTATTCCATTTTTCCCAGAACTGATTTTGGTTAATGGAATCTTCCATCTCTTTTAGAGTTTCATGAATTTGTTTTTGTTTTTTTTGTTTTAACATTTGTTTATATAATGAAAGGATTTCACAATATTTGAGGCGCAGGTCAGGGTTTTGTGGCTGATGATGTTTCAAATTTGATAGTTTTCTTAGTTTTTTTCTAGTAGATTTACATTCATCATCAAACCATTTTTCTTCAAGATTTTGTTTCTGATTTATTCTCTTGTTAGTTTTTTTGAGGTTAGCTTTAAGTGCTGATTGATGGAAGATTTCATTTATCATTTTAGCTGCTAGATTTACACCACTTTGGTCAGGTTTAAATGATGTTAAAATGAAACTGTTAATATGGTTAGTTATTTCAGTGGAACTGATTGCTTTGGTAAATTCTTCCATGCTGTTTGCAGCCCATCTGTATGTTTGATTGAGATTATACAGCTTAGAGGGCTGTGTTTCAGTGTTCTTGGGTTGTCCAATTCTTTTCAGGTACACATTGATTTGACAGTGGTCTGAAAATGGGGTTTGTGGCCTAACAGTGAATGCACTGATGAAAGAGGGGTCCATGTCAGTGATGGCATAGTCGACTACACTAGTCCCAAGAGCTGAGCAGTAAGTAAACCTTCCTAAAGAGTCCCCTCTGATCCTGCCATTAAGAATGGCAGGATCTCTCTCTACCTCTACCCCTCTCTCTCTACCTCTACCCCTCTCTCTCTCTCTCTCTCTCTCTCTCTCTCTGTCCCCCTCTCTCTCTCTACCTCTACCCCTCTCTCTCTACCTCTACCCCTCTCTCTCTCTCTCTCTCTCTCTCTCTCTCTCTCTGTCCCCCTCTCTCTCTCTACCTCTACCCCTCTCTCTCTACCTCTACCCCTCTCTCTCTCTCTCTCTCTCTCTCTGTCCCCCTCTCTCTCTCTACCTCTACCCCTCTCTCTCTACCTCTACCCCCTCTCTCTCTCTCTCTCTCTCTCTCTCTCTCTCTCTCTCTCTCTGTCCCCCTCTCTCTCTCTACCTCTACCCCTCTCTCTCTCTCTCTCTCTCTCTCTCTCTCTCTCTCTCTCTCTCTCTCTCTCTCTCTCGCTCTCTCTCTCTCTCTCTCTCTCTCTCTCTCTCTCCCTCTCTCTCTCTCTCTCTCTCTACCTCTACCCCTCTCTCTACCTCTACCTCTACCTCTACCTCTCCCTTCATTTCAGCCTCTCTCTCCATTTCAGCTGGGCCTGCAGAGCTGGAGCTCAGGCCTCCCAGCTGTCACGAGCCATCCCTCCATCTCATTCCCTCCTTTTCTCCCCAAGCAATCCCTCCATCTCATTCCCTCCTTTTCTCCCCAAGCAATCCCTCCATCTCATTCCCTCCTTTTCTCCCCAAGCAATCCCTCCATCTCATTCCCTCCTTTTCTCCCCAAGCAATCCCTCCATCTCCTTCCCTCTGTTTCTCCCCAAGCCATCCTTTCATCTCCTTCTGTCCATTTCTTCCCAAGCCATCCCTCCATCTCCTTCCCTACTTTTCTCCTCAAGCCAGTCACCCTTTCATCTCCTTCTGTCCTTTTTTCCCCAAGCCATCCCTTTTTTTCCTTCCCTCCTTTTCTTCCCTTTCTCTCCTCTTTAATATCGGCCTGCTCTTCCTCCTACTCCTGCCCGCCGGCATCTCGTCTCCCTCATCTCCCCGTCCCCGCCTTCATCATCCTCATCCTCGCTGTCGCTCTGACTCTCGTTCCTCCGGCTGACGAGCTCGCCCGCTGCGAAATGACCCGTCTCCACCCCCCCCCCCACCCCCCACCACTCAAACGGGGAGCCACGCCCGCCCATCCCGCCCACCCGCCCAGCAGGTGCGCCCAGTCCCGCGATAATGAACACTGAGGAAACGCTACAGCAGGTTTACAAAGAGCCCCCCCCCCACACCTCCCCCTCACCCCCCCCACACACCCGCTCCTCACGCGGCGATGCCAAACACACTTCTGGATGATTAAGCCAACGACAGAAATCAAGAGGCAGGGGAGCATGTGTAACAGTCACAGCCAGGGCCTCTCCGCCGCTGCGCCGCGTCACATTAGCACAATTAAGCCATTAGCCGCACGCGGGAGGGCTAGCGCTAGCGCCAGTGCCAGCGCCAGGACTCGCCCGCGCATCGCGATTGGCGGCGGCGGCGGCTGGTTGACGGGCAGCACGCGGCCCCAGACAGGAAACGCCGCTGCTTTCTCTCGCTCTTCCTGTGGAAGGAGGACTTCCTCTCGTCCACGTTCCTCTCGTTTCCGGGCCAGATGGGCGCGCGTCGCACCTCAAGGGCAAACGCTCAAAGCCGAGTGCGTGAGCTGTGCCGGGTGGGGGAGGGGGGGGGGGGGGCGTGCGCTGAACTCCAGGGCTACCGGCCACAGACACGATCACGGCGACGGGACGTCCCGGCACCCCCCACCCCTCCCCGCCTCGCTCTGAATGCGAATAAGTAAACACAGGGAGGGTGACGGCGGAAAAGTAGGACAGTCCAAGCGGAGAGGAGCAGACCGCTCCTACACACTCAGGGAAGGGGCTGGGGGGGGGGGGGAGGAGGCGGAGAAACAGCTGGAGGGAAAGGGGGCAAAGGAAGAAGAGGGAAACTGAGAAAGAGGAAACAGGAAGGAAACTGACTGAAGTACAGTGAAGAGTTCCAGGTGGAGAGACAGCAAGGGGGGGTGGGGGGGCGGGGGGGGGGTTATTCACAGACAGCATCAATAATCTATGCCGGATAAAGCTTTTCAGTGTCGCAGGAAGGGGGGAGAGCCGTAGAGAGATAAAGAGAATGAGGCAGGGCTGCTTTTCTCTTTGAGGAAAGTGAAGGAGCCGTTGTTGATTTAGAGCACACAGTGCAGGATCCCCCCTGCCCTCCCCAGGCTGAGGCTATTTAAATGTGTGTTTAATCCCACACTGCCACGGCGCTAATGATGGCTAGCGTCAACACCGGCCTCCGCCTCTCTCTCTCCCTCCCTCCCTCCCTCCCTCCCTCTCTCTGCCTCTCACCCTCTCTCTTTCACTTTCGCTCTCTCCCTCTCTAGTTTGTTAATTGTTTTTTCTCTTTATGTTGCTTGTATATTATTTTTATTTTGAAGTACAATAATTTCCTGTGGTTGAACAATGTCCCAATAAAAGGGTTTTTAAATCTCTTATCTCTCTCAATCTCTCTCTCGCTTTCCCTCCCTCTCTCTCTCACCCTCTCTCTCTGTCTCTCTCTCTCTCTCTCACACACACACACACACACACATTCTCCCTCTCTCCCTCTCCTCCGCCTGCAGCTCTTTCCAGGGTTTGGGAGAAAGACACGCGGGGGGGGGGGAGGCTGTTCAGCCCCCCAGGGACAGAGCCACGCTCGTGATGAATTAATGAATCGCTGACAAACTCGGCTGCAAATGAGCAAAGAGCAGCTGAACCTCCATTTGAGAAATTATACATCACCAAATTTGCCAAATCCGCCTGAGGGAGAGAGAGAGCGAGAGAGCTAGAGATGGAGGGAGCGAGAGAGAGAGAGCTAGAGACAGAGAGAGGGAGGGATAAAGAGGGAGGGAAAGAGAGGGAGAGAGAGAGGCCGGCTGAAGCACAAGCGTACAGAGGAGCAGCAGAGAGCCGTCTGCAGGAGCACGGCGAGCTAACGAGAGCGTCGCAGACGCGCAGGGAGACCCGCAGCCGTTACACGCGCGCGTGCAAACACGCATCACATGCGACGCATCACATGCGACAGGCATCACATGGGACACGCATCACATGCGACACGCATCACATGCGACGCTTCGGCGCCGCCTAGCACGGTGCGCACAGCGAGTCCGCAGCGCGCAGCCCAAAAAAAATAAAGAAATAACGCAACCCCCAGTCCGCCCCCCTCCTGCGAGGCCGACACAGGCCTTTCATCTCCCACTGCAATTACCACGCAGAATGCAGCCCCGCCTGTGTGTGTGTGTGTGTGTGTGTGTGTGTGTGTGTGTGTGTGTGTCCACCTTCCCAGAGGAAAGAGGGGGCATTTAGGCACAAAGCCTCTCTGTCTGGGGAGGGGACAATGGGCCGCCTCCCCCCCCCCGCCTCCTGCAGGTAGAGCGCACAGGCGGAGGTGGCCCCCGGAGGCCAGGGCACCACCGGGAGCACAATGGGGACTCTGTGTGCCCCCCGAAACGATGCGGCATCGCCGGGCCGGCTCCGAGGAGGCGCGGGGGGGGGGGACCGGGGGGGCGCGGGGGGGGGGGGGGGACCGGGGGGGCGCGGGGGGGTGATACAGGGCCGTGACAGCAGGCTTAATCTCATCTCTGCAGGACAGGTTAGCCCTGATAAACACCGCATCTGATTCTCTCTCTCTCTCTCTATCTCTCTCACTCGCTCTCTCCCCCACCTCTCCTACAATCCCCATTTCAGATTTCCCTGTGTGACCCCACAGGGCCCAGGAGAGTACACAGAGAGTGGAACCAGCAGGGGGCGGGCATGGGGGGGGGGGGGGGGGCGGGCGCGTTGCACTACCTCACACACACACACACACACACACACACACACACACTCACTGCCAGCTGCGGGCGGGAGAGCAGGATAAAGAAGCACAGAGGGCGGGCGAGAGACAGAGAGAGAGAGAGAGAGAGAGAGAGAGAGAAGCAGAAATAGAGAGGGAGAGAGAGAGAGAGAGAAACAGAAATAGAGAGAAGGAGAGAGAGAGAGAAACAGAAATAGAGAGAGAGGGAGAGAGAGGGAGGGGGAGGGAGAGGGAGAGAGGGAGAGAGGGAGAGAGGGAGGGAGAGGGAGAGGGGGAGAGAGAGGGAGAGAGGGAGGGAGAGAGAGAGAGAGGGAGAGAGAGAGAAACAGAAATAGAGAGAAGGAGAGAGAGAGAGAGAGAAACAGAAAGAGAGAAGGAGAGAGGGAGAGAGAGAGCGAGAGAGAGAGAGAGAGAGAAACAGAAAGAGAGGAGGAGAGAGAGAGAGAGAGAAACAGAAAGAGAGAAGGAGGGAAGGTTGATGTGAGAGCGCTGTGGAGGTGGATGGGGGAGGAGACGCAGTGCGATGAGTGAGCCACATTAGAACAGAAACAGAAACTAGAGAGAGCAGGCAGATGAAGGAGGGCATGAGAACACTGGGGGTGACAGGAGAGATAGAGAGAGACGGATGGAGTGATAGAGATGGAGAGACGGAGCAGGGTGCGGCGTCTTAATTTCGGGTCCTGGAGAGCCGCAGGGCCTGCGAGTTTTCTGTTTCTGCCTTAACACCAGCAAACGATTCAGACCCCAGGAAGCCAGGTGTGGGCGAGTTAACTGTGTAATCGACCGCGTTAATCGATCAATTAAGTGTCGAATAACAGCAAAAACCAGCAGGCCCTGCAGCCTGCCAGGACCAGGAATGCGGATCACGGATAGAGAGAGAGAGAGGTAGAGAGATAGATGGATATAGAGATGGGAGAGATGGAGGGACATGGGGTAGAGAGATAGAGAGATAAAGAGATAGAGAGGGGAAGAGGGGGGAGGGAGACATTCCTCACGCCAACTCAAGTGTGGAGCATCCGAAGATGGGGCGAAATAAGACTTGAGAAGGACAGACAGAGACACGGATGCATTCTCCAGAGCGGGGTCACTCTGACAGGGCAGCCCGCGCAGCGTTTCCATGACGAGCCGCTGCGCGCGGCGCATTAGATAGCCCAGCGGTCGATGGCGTCAATAGATCAAACCAAGCCGCGCCCGCGCCGCGCGCATTTAGACACATTAGCGCCGCGCTCCTCCAGCTCGGTCCCGGGACCCTCGTGCGTACGCTCAGCTTCTGTTCCGACCGCAATACGCAACGCCAGAAGCTTGACGAGCCGTTAAACTTTTTACTAAACGATGTGCTTTTCGCATTTGGAGGGATTCATTCTCCCTCTAAAGCCATGCTAGCTAGCTATGCATGCCATGAAGAATAAAAGTCCCGTGTTCACACTGCGCTGCATTGCCAACAATCAGGCTGCATAAAAAAGAGGCAGCAAAATCCTTAGACCGACCAAACGAATGATTGAGGTGAATCAATTAGGTCCTAATTAGGCTGTTGACCACAAGTATTCAAGTTCTTTCCTAACCCTTCCCAAAAAAGGCAGGTGGCCAGGTGTCCGCACTTTCACCCGTTAGGAGCCTACTGATTCACCTCAGTCTTCCATTTGATCAGTTAGAGCATTTTTTGTCACTCTTTTTTGTAATTGTTTGTAATACAGCACAATGTTAATGACGGGCTTTTATTCGTCACAGCATGCACAGCCATTTCGAACAATGCGGCTTAAGAGGGTAAATAATCCCCCTGAACATGAAGAGTAATTAAGAAAAATGAACGGCTTGTTAGAATCCTGGGATCGCAGTTGTGGTTGGAACAGACCAGTGTACATGGGGGGGGGGGGAGGGGGGGCTCTGCAATACCAGCCATCGCAGTGATACCACCGCTGCATCACTGCGATGGCCAGAGCTCTCAAACTCACATCCTGGAGGGGCGACTTGGCCTGCTGGTTTTTTGATGCATTCCCTCACTTCAAGTGCCTAATTCATATCGTTGATTGGCTACAGAGTCTGCGCACCTTGTTTCCGAGGCCTAAAGGGGCTTCCCGTTGAAAGGAAATCACAAAAAGCAGCAGCGCCTTTGGTCCTCCGAGACTGGAGTTTGAGACCCCTGTGGTAATGGGAAACCAGCCACTGCACTGAGGGAGAGACCAGTTACTGCACTGAAGGAGAGACCAGCCACTGCACTGAGGGAGAGACCAGTCACTGCACTGAGGGAGAGACCAGACACTGCACTGAGGGAGAGACCAGTCACTGCACTGAGGGAGAGACCAGACACTGCACTGAGGGAGAGACCAGAAGATTCAAAGGAGCTCAGCTTCACTCTGCTGAGTGCACAGTGTGCCAGATTTCACACACACAGAGAGAGAGAGAGAGAGAGAGAGAGAGAGAGAGAGAGAGAGAGAGAGAGAGAGAGAGAGAGAGAGAGAGAGAGAGAGAGAGAGAGAGAGAGCTACAGGCCCAGAGGCGGGCTGGGGACAACCGAGATGACAACCAGCTGGAAAGAGGCGGAGAAAGGCGGAGGAGTGAAAGAAGGGAACGGAGAAAGAGGACAACTACGCTAAACACTGGTCCGCTAACCTCAGTCACCGTGTCGTTCTTGCACCCCCTGCCCAAATATGGAGAAGGAATGTGACGGGGATTGGGGTCACCCCATTGTGATTTCAATTCTCCCCACAGAGACGGACACAGACGGGGGTCACACGCACAAACCCAAAGGGACACGTACGGATCCACGCGGCACAGTCCTGAGGTGCGGGCAGAGAGGAACCGGTGCAGTAGCGAAACTACACCGAGCAGCACGGGTTCCCCAAGGCCAATTCCAGAACGTTCTCAAACTAGGGGAGGCACGTGCCCCCCAATACCAGGAACCTAGGGGATCTTCACCAACGTCCACGCGCTCACACGCGCACTCAAATACCGCCATGAGCAAAGCGGAAACAGAAGGAACACGTGTCAGGGGGGGGGGGGGGGGTGTGAAACCCAGACTATAAAAAGAACGAGGCAGACCGGCTATGCTTTTCCCTACCAATCAGTGCGCCCTACCCAGGATGACATCACCACACCATGTGACACCGAGGATCGAGCGGCCATTTCCGATTGGGAGGTTGACGCAGTGTAGATTGCACGCATCCGAAAACTTTGAGGTCTTTCCCAGGGAAGACAGGCACGGCGGCGGTCGAGGGCCCTGTTGCTGTGCATTTACGTGGGAGAGTTCTGACTCACGAGGGCCATCAGGCTAGGCTAACTCTTATGCGCAGCACAAGCCTATGACGAGGATATGACAAGAATAACTCCGTTAGCAGAAAATATCATCTTTTTGCGCGCACACACACACGGAAAAAGAGGAACAAAGAATTGGAGAATTTCTCGGGTACTTCCCACCAGACCGAACAGAACGCCCTGCTGGCCAATTCCTCAACGGACGCTGGGAGTGCGGAAGGGTACGGGGCCGGTTAAGCACAGGTACCAATTCGATGAAATTCCTGGCACCTCTCCAAAAAAAAAAAAACACCGTGCTTTCCAGGTCACGCGTGCGGACCAGGAAACGGAAACCCCGCCGCAGGGGAGAGGGGGGGGGAACACCCAGACACTCTTCGTCCGAGGAAAGGAAGACGTCCGAGTCGCCCGAAAGCGACGGGAGGAACACCGAGGCGATAAAGCGAGCGCAATAACGCCGCTCTCCAAGTCAACAGAGCCGGATACCAAGGCACACCGCAACGGCGGCTTCCACAGCCCAGCGATAACCGCTCTGCTGCTCTACTTCCCTATCTCAGTCTACCATCTACGCTGAATCAAGAGTGATTTCTTCAGCCTCTGCTAACTTCCTGTCAACGCTGACATTGAACCTTCATGAAAGACCGGCAACAGTGACTTCTTTAGACGGAGAGATTTAGCGTAACCTATGGAGACAAGCAATTTGTTTTAGCAGATAATGCAGAACTAAAGGAAACATAAGCTCGGGCTCAGAGGTGTATAGAAAGGTTGATGTTTGTAGACGAAACCAAACCAAGCGTGAACGCTGACATTTAGAAATGTTCCTGTCATTTTAACAGCATCGCCCAACAAACAAGCCCTTCAAATCCATTTTTTAATTAAACAACTGACTGGCATTCTCAGAAGAGTGTCAAAATTTCAGGTCAAACGCACAATTACCAAAAAAAAAAACATTTTAAATAAGGGGAGGGAAGCCAGCAGTTGTTATCTAAACATGCAGGATATTTTTAGCTTGGAGGTAATGCAGGGACACATTGGAACTGTTCCCCCGTTTTACGCCTTCAAATACATTATGTGATTTTTTTCCTCCTCTTGTCTTTCAGAGTCCCTCTTCTAGCCTGCCGCTCAGACAGTCGTAAACAGCCTGGCCTTGAGCTCTGATCGAGACGAATGGGGGGGGGGGGGGGGGGTTGTTCGAACTCACCAATGACAAATAGCGCTCGAACAAAAGAACAGGACAGGGGCTTGAGAAACGGCAGAGAATAAAAGGACGGAGAACAAGGATCTTCTATTGCCTGGGCGGGGAGGGCGACGGTGGGAGGCGGCTTGCAAGATGTCAATTTCGTCTTGAATCATTTGCACTCCCATGGGCAATGTTTACCCAAACTACTGCGCATTGCCCGTCTGACGTTCTCCCCCGTTTACAAAATAAGCTCAACACGATCAAAAGGCTAAGGAGGACTGAGTAAAGCAAACATTGTTCTTGTGTGGAGTAAATCGAATAATTTCAGGAAAATACATTACACAACTGAAAATACATTAAACTACTATTTTGCCTAAACTGTCCACCATCATCCCAGTACAAGAGCTAGAGGACGACACGCCACTAGGCCTATAATCCAAGTTTTACATCTCCACTACAACTTGATGCCATTTTGATCAACACATTCATTTTTAGCAATTCAATGAAATTACCTAGATTAGCCAAACAAGTTCAAAAAGGTTTCGTTCCTGAAGTGTTCGCGTTAGTAGCCTAATAGTTTGCGACAATTAGACAATATTTCCTCGACCGTCCACTGGGGTAACCCACAAACCCACACTCAGCCAACCCTTCGTGCATGCCATTACATGCAAACAGACAACACGCAAGCAGATCTACAGCGAAACGAGGCATTTATTTTCCACAAAGACTTGATCAACAAAAGCCGCTCCCCTGGCGTATACATGCTAACTGGCTGAATGTTCTACCTTGTGTTTATTGTGTCCATTTTAAAACTTTGAAAGGTTAAATTCTTGCCATTTTATTTCTCCGCTGGGTTCATGAATAAAACAAAAACATTTGTTTCGCTTTTCCCGTTTCCTCCCCGAAGTGCAGTTGATGTACTGTAAAATGGGCCCAGGCACCTGAGGTTCACCCGATGAATAAATAAAGCGAGAGCGCATTTCAAGATTGTTGCATGGAGTGAATGTGACGCAACGAGTTTTATAGCCTACCCAATGCTGCCAAATGTGTCACTGTCATTTTTTATTCAACACGCTTGAATCCCACAGCTTTCCAAGACGATGATAAAAAAATCGCGTCATTATCCAATTCTAAGCCTGAACGAATTAGCCAACCGTCAAGTTCGTTGGACAAATTAAACAAGCAGTTAAACCCCGAACACGCCATTTCACGCACCAATTGGTACTAAAACCTGCACACCGCCAGGTGTCCAACGCGTGGCTACTCGGGCTCCGCACCTGGAGACCGGGGCTATAGCTAGGCTATACACAACTTCTGAATAATTGACGGGCTCAGAACACAGCACCGGATTTCATTGCCATTCGAGAGTGAACAGCAGTCGAATCACGCTGGTTGGTACTTGTGTTCTTGCACAAAAAAATGTAGCCTAGTTCGTTTCAATGTCATATTGACGTAGTACACCCCTGTTGTTTCGTTGGTAGCGTACATAATGAGACGCGATTCCGAGGGAATTAATGTCAGATGTTAAAAACGCAGGCGAGTTTAGCCTACTTCAACGTATGGGCTTCAAAAATATTTACGTCCCCGGACACGCACAGAAAGCACAGTGTATTGACCACAATTGGAAAGTAACACGGTTGTCGTCCCATTTCACTTCACCGTTATGCTGGCATTGATTTGATCGTTTTGTCACCCAGTACAGCCTACATTAAATTGCTAGCCTATATGATGACATGTAGGGCAACTGGGAACACAGATTAACACTGGAAACACCCTGTTGCTTTGTGTTCACGTTTATGTTCGTATCGCTCAATTTGAATGAACATAAGAGGGAAATGTTTCAAAGAAAAGAATGAAGTGAAAGGAATGTAAGGAATTGCAGAGATGTGGTATCGAAGAGTAGGTGAGATAGTGACGTGTAAATGTAAATCTTTTTTTTTTTTTTTGAACAATCACACCTGCTGGTAACAGAGGGGAAAAAACACCAGGAGGCCACACCTTGACTAACATGGCGCACCGAAACTCAGGATACAAGAGGGGGGAGAAAGGGGTGTGTTGAATGGAAGTGAACTAATAACAGGTAGGCACACACCTTCCGAAATCTTAAATACAGCTACATGAATACGAATGTCTGTGTTTTTTCGGTTGAGTGAAAGTCAAATTGAAATCCGGAGGGACAGACATTAATTGAGGAGGAACCTTACTGCGAAACAGTTGATTTCACTGCATTACATTAAACACAACGTTTCAATCAATGTCACACAGAGGCTACACTGAGGAATTCAGTCAGGAAAACGGACTGAGCAAAGATTATCTAATGGTAAGAATCTAAAGTGAAAAGGGCGACGAGGTAGATAGCGTGCGCTACCCATGTCCTTACCTTGGATAGTCAGGAATAACGCCGCTAAAACGAGTAGATAGTTGCTGAAGCATTCGTTCCTGTCCTTCGCCATGATTCAGTGGTCCTTTTAAAAATTGCCGAGCAGATCTCACTACGACCGAATTAAACGTGAGACTTTATTATAAAAACAAGAAAACAATCCCGTGTTCTCAACACCCGGTCTTCTTTTAAAAACGAAGTTAATTCAGGAGAGCCGCGTCTTTTCTTTTTGTCGTCCTCTATCTGCCGATTAAAAATCGCTACTAAAACTGAAAACGTTAAAACCCTTCACCAACCTGTGCTAGAAGGGTATGTGGACCGTACAGGTGACTGTGCTTCCCGATAGGTGCTGTGCAGGCGGAAAAGTACAAGCAGTATGCAGAGCACCGAGTAGTTCCACGGTGCACTAGCTTTGCCTAAACAATTGTGACTGGGTGAATGGCTATGATGTCACGCATGCGTCACGGCAGTAGAGTCCGGTTGGGAAGTTTTGGAACTTTTGAAACGTTATCGTCGACCACTGAGACGGTAATTACATCTAAATGTGATTTTCTTCTCACAGCTTTTGCGCGCAAAGTGATATGTGCGAGTCAATCAAATTTCAAACAGACTGGCTGCTTACATCTAAGCGTTAAGTAGGCTATCTGCAAGTTGCTCATGAAAATTGCTTGGGCTACTCTGGCTGACTTGCCAGCAAATTGTACATTAATCATAATAGATACTTCTTCCGAACTTCGCGTGATCAAGTTAGCGTGACCCATATGGTTGGGCAATATATTTAAGTGTTTTTGCTTGCTTATTTCTTGAAACAAATAGTCTAATTGAAGGGTTAGGGTTGCAGGGTACTTCACAATTGATTGATTTACAGAAGATTGATTATTCAAAGGATTTTGAAATGCAGGATTTTGAAAATTACAGTATTCTGAGCCTATAGTTGTTGGGCAAACTAGTGCTTTAAAAATCTGACTGAACATGTTGCGTCGTAAAAAAGGTGTCCAAACCACCATAGCTAAAATATTTTTGCAGGGACCTGGTTGAGTAATAGGGTGCCGTGCACACCTGGGGAACGACCCGAAATGACCCGTCCCCTGAAAGTCCATATTTGTGTGCCTCACTGCCTCCCTTAACGAGTCGCACAAATTTAAAACTCAGTTGAAAGCAAGTTCACTACTCCGAACTATGAGCGCGATAACTTCTCATAAATGTTACAATTCAAAAAGAACATCGTTGATTAGCTACTAAGCGGACCGATTTCGACTCATTCCTGACATGTCAAATTATAATTATTAGCAAGCATTGTGTTGCCAAAAATGAATAGGCCCTATTGCAGTGAATGTTATAGAATGTAGAACAAATGATTTGGTGTTCATAGCCAGGGAGGCAGAGCCTCATTTTATGTAGCGCCCTAATTTTTTAAGTAAAGAAAATAATAATTATTATAACATAATTAATAATAAAATAAACTTTAAATGAAAAGAAAAAAAGCCCACCAGATTGTGCTTACTGGAACTGCGTGCACATGTGCACAGTGGTTTTAAATTTCACGTGACTTCACTGCATACAAATTCGTTACTTTACTGCGCCATCTGTTGCCGACTTGTTGTAGCAACTCGGATAATTATGTCCAGAACACAGCAGCACAACCTCGGTGCCTAGCCACAAAAACGCGACGTCCTACATTTGCTCGCTTGGTCGTCATTCCTTGGAAGAAACACTCTGAAATGGACCGCCTACATTTATTCGTCAGAAGCGCTATTCCACCTTCGCTTTCTCCTGGGATCCGTACATCTACTCCAGCCAATCACAATTTTTTCAAGCATGGTACGTCCAGCAGCGCACTAGTCCCAAAGGCAGTGCAAATTCCGAGGTTTACGTCATCATCCATCCAGTTGCACGTATTAATTGCACATGCCCCTATTATTTGCCATAGCACCCCTCAGACCCTCCACACAGAGATACTGATATTCTTTCTGACGTGCTGAGGCCAGGCCACATTGTCAGTGTCTACATTGGCATTTTTAAAAATCCATCCACCCACTCATCCACACACATACAAAAATCCCATCCAGCACCTGAAGCTCTACACCACACCATCTGCAGGCAGACGCTCCTGGTCACGATGATGCATAGAATTAGCTCACATGCATCAGATTAATGAAACGAGCCAGGCTGCTTTAATGTGATTATTTATCAAGCGGGTTGTGATGCCTTCTGAGGCATAATTCTCACTAACTGCTAAACCCCATTTCCTTTCTTTGAAGTGCTCTTCTCCGCCTTGCTCTCCCTCTCGGTGTCTTCTCCCCAATGTCAGTCCTGTTCTGTTGGCACTCACCCCCTGCTCCCCCTCCCCCCATTTCTCTCTCTCTCTCTCTCTCTCCCTCCCCCCATTTCTCTCTCTCTCTCTCTCTCTCCCTCCCTCCCTCTCTCTCTCTCTCTCTCTCTGTCTCTCTCTCCCTCCCCATCCCTCCCTCCCTCTCTCTCTCTCTCTCTCTCTCTCTCCAGACTCCATTAGCACAGCAGTAATTTAGTGTTGATCTGGTAATGGCACTCGGAGGGGCCAGTAATGCTGTTAGTTTTAATTAAAGACATCGAGGGTATGCAAAGGCACGTGGCCCAGGGGCGCGGGATGCTCTCGCTCTGCCCGAAATGAGGCGCTTACTCTCCCCCTCTCGCGGCACGTCCCCGCCGCTCTGTTCCTGCGGGGTCTGATATTAGGGCCCGTCCCGTCCCGCTCGCGCCCGCCCGCCCTCCGGTCAGTTTTCGCTCCACGGCGCCCCCCTTTGGCGGAATTCGGCGGGGGTGTGCGCGAGTGGCGAAGGGGGGAGCGTTAGCCCCCGGCGGTTGTCGCCGCGATATCTGGGAACCTCAGAAAGCTGGAGGCTGCCGTCGTAACCTTGAGCAAGGTGCTTGAGTTGAATCGCCTCAGCGAGCGCTCAGCGGCTGCACGCTCCCGGCTACCTACACGGGTGAACATGTGAGCTTGTGAGATTTGTTTTCAGAAGCTGCCCCGGAGGAGGACTGGGCTTGTGTATCTGACTCCAAAGTGGAGAAACGGTGAAGTTTGCTGTCATGATCTATTTTGTGACCTCTATCGGGGATTGTTTCTTTATAAATGTACGAATAAATATTAAATTGTATTTATTTATTTTTCTTTGGGGGTGGGGGGGGGGTGTTGTTGGTGGTAGAGAACCTGAAGCCAAACGATGCCCCACGCTGCGCCCCTTCTGCTGGCCATGCCGCTAATCGCCTCTAATGCTGGAGCACCCCAGCCCCACTGCTCAGCCCCACTGCTCAGCCCCACTGCTCAGCCCCACTGCTCAGCCCCTCTGCTCAGCCCCACTGCTCAGCCCCACTGCTCAGCCCCACCGCTCAGCCCCACTGCTCAGCCCCACTGCTCAGCCCCTCTGCTCAGCCCCTCTGCTCAGCCCCGCTGCTCAGCCCCACTGCTCAGCCCCGCTGCTCAGCCCCACTGCTCAGCCCCACTGCTCAGCCCCGCTGCTCAGCCCCGCTGCTCAGCCCCGCTGCTCAGCCCCGCTGCTCAGCCCCACTGCTCAGCCCCACTGCTCAGCCCCACTGCTCAGCCCTGCTGCTCAGCCCCGCTGCTCAGCCCCGCTGCTCAGCCCCGCTGCTCAGCCCCACTGCTCAGCCCCACTGCTCAGCCCCTCTGCTCAGCCCCACTGCTCAGCCCCACTGCTCAGCCCTGCTGCTCAGCCCCGCTGCTCAGCCCTGTGCTCGCGCCCCAGCGTCCCTGCGAGCGGTTATCAGGGCCCCGCACGCGGCCGCTCTCCGCCGCCGTGACAACCCCCTTCCTGAGGCCCGTCGCTTTCTGGCCCGCTCATGACCCAGTAAGGCGAGTCCTGCGCCCTTCTCTGTCAGGAACCGGATATTAAGAAACCCGTGGCCCTAGTGCTGGGAAATACACGAGCCAGTGTGTGTGTGTGTGTGTGTGTGTGTGTGTGTGTGCGCGTGTGTGTGTGCGTGTTCTGTGTGTGTGTGGTGGGGGGGCTGACTGACAGAGAGAAAAGGAAAACGCATGTGGCAGTTTAGACCAGTGCGCTGTCAGTTACCGCCTGATTAATAATGGAGCTTTTCTTTCTCCCCTGTCCTCTGCTCATCGCACTGCTTTCCGTCTCCAGAGCCGCCTCAGCCAAAGGTACAGGTGATCCTCCAGTGAAGACCGTTATTGTGCCTCTCCGGCAGAACCGCTGTATGGGAGTTTATAGCTGTGCTTCAGGTGCTTTGAGTACATACGGTTTCAAAGGGAAAATATACAAGGCAGAACACATCGTGCAGTAGAACCGCTATTAAAATGGTAGCCTACAGCATTGCTAGCCTGGTAGAATCCAGACATATCTAATTAGCCAAGATGCTAGGAGAAATCAGGTGGAATTTACCAAAAATAAAAGCCTGCTTTAGTGGTTGTGAGTCAGAAAGGCAGCGAGTGCTATAATTATCGTGATACCATTATGCTAATATTTCCACAGAAATGACCTGTCCTGTCCTACCCAATTTTGGATACTTTGTACTCTAGTTTCCATTTAGGTTGTCTGCTTGAGCAAAGGAGTAGGGGGAAGTGTTGGATCTGAACTTAAAAGTTCAGTTCAGTCTAATATTTTTTCTGAAAGCACTGTGGGAAAGGATCTTTTTACAGCTCAGCTGGAACAAATAAGTTGAAAGCTTATTACAGGAGCTCCACCTGTGTGGTGTGGATTTTCTTTTGTGACAAAAGTTTCATTATTTATTGGAATATAATTCTATATATTAAAAAAATATATTTTTTTTTATACGCCGTTTTGGTAGAAGATTGGGACGACGTTGTGGTGACCAAGGAGAACACGCCGGTCACCCTGGCTTGCTCTGACCGGCCGCTCAAGGGCTCCCTGAAGCTGGAGTGGCTGTGGAAGCCGGACGGCCGGGACGCCTGGAGCCTGGTCCTGTCGGCCAATGGAAGGCAGGAGTTCAGGGGCGGGGCGGCGAAGGCGGACATGCGTCTGGCGGACCCGCTCTTCCAGACGTCGGGCGACTTCTCGCTCCGCTTCAGGCCGCGCGCCAGCGACGGCGGCCGCTACTCCTGCCTGGTGGACCTGGGAGAGAAGAAGGCGAGGCAGAGGGTCACACTGCTGGCCATCCTCAGAGGTAGCCTGCTCCCCCCCTCGCCCCCCGCCGTCCCTGTCAGTCACACCGCCACGCTGCCTGTACCTCGGACGCTACCTTCGAATGTCAGATTCTGTACAGTCTGTGGGCGTCATCTGCACATTTCCCGAGTGCCACCTTGCAGTTTTTTTCCCCTCTCTTCTGCACCCAGCTTGGCGAAATGTCTCTCCTGTCACTTTTGCTTTCAATTTTCAGCCTACCAGGGTAGGAAGTCGTCAACAGCTTCACAGCCCAGTCCACCAAATATCATGCAATAATTTACACCACATTATGGCGTTTAGCCGGCACTCTTGTCCAGGAAGACTTACATGGTTTATAATAGTTTTTTTGTTGTTGTTTTGCATACAGCCCATTCATGAGTTCAGAACCCCCCCGACTGAGAACCAGAGCCCAGAACCAGTTCTCTAACCACTGCACTGCACTGCCACGAGTGTAAAATGTGTTTCACATTTACTTAATAGATTTAAACATATTTCCTTATTGCTCAGTGTGCTTCCATACTCATTTGAGTTTAATTTACCTTTGGAGCAAGACAAAATGTACACACACATATATGCACGCAGCTGTGCATATAAATATCCTACTTCGATATAAAGTCATGTAAATGTGTTATGTTATATGTTAATATGTTGGTCAGGAATAGGGAGATTGGTTTGTATACAGTGCCCAGGGGTCAGGGGTCAGGGGTTAGGGGTCAGGGGTCAGTGCGGCTCATCACTGCCACCCTTCGCCCTCTCCCGCAGTGGCGGTCGGCCCCGCCCTGCCCATCCCGGCGGACGGCACCCTGCGTCTGATCGCGGAGGTGTCCCCCCCTGAGGCCGTCTCCGAAGTGGCCTGGTTCTCCCCCCGGGGCCTCCCGCTGCGCTCCGACACTTTGCCCTCGGGGGAAGTGGTCTGCAAGCTGCCCCGCTTCAGCCGGGACGACCAGGGCAACTACACCTGCCAGATCCGGCCCCGGGCCAACGTCAGGAGGCACCACTTCCTGTTCACCTACGGGATTGCGGCTGACGGTGAGGCGCTCCCGACGTGTTATCGCCCGCGCCGTCTGACGGTCGGGAAGAGGGGGAGAACGCCAAGGGCGGAGGAAGGGAGGGAGAGAGGGAGGGATGAAAATAATGCAGAGTGGGACTGAGGGGGAGAGGATGGTTGACAAAAAGCGGAGGAGAAACACCAGGGAAGGAAGATGAGAAAAGCGAAGGTGGTAGAAGTCACGCGGGGGGGAGGGGAAAGGGGGGGTAAGGATGTGAGATTGGACGACAGAAGGAATATTTCAGGCTCGTGGAGAAAAAAGACAGGGCTGTTAAATTGGAAACTGTTTCGGTTTCTTGTGCTTTTTACAGACTGGATGTTTCTCCTCAGGTTATTCACAGGCTATGGCTCACTTTACCGTTCTCGCACGCCGCACTCAAATTCCAATCATCTGCAGTCCAGAGTGAATTCTCTGGAGTCCCTGAAGCCTTCATTTCCCAGTGCGCTTTACTCCCTTGGTGTTCACTTGCTTTCCCAGTCCACTGTTATCACTCATTTATCTCTGTGTCTCTCTCCCCTTAGTTTCCAAGGCAGCAAATTTCACAAATTTCAATAATGGTAAGTGAATCTCCGAAATATCGCTCACCGTCAATACGCCATGGATGCAAAAAATAACACCCTGCCCCGGCTACCTTATTTTAAGACGCTAAGAAAAGAGCGTTTGGCAGTCTGCGGATGTGTGTGTTCAGTGGTGTCCACTGGATTCTCTCCCGAGGTACTGTACGCAGATGCGATAGGAAACATGCAATTGGAACGGCACAGTTTGCAGTTAAATGAAGGCCGAACTGGGTCATTTTTATTTCAGACACAGTTGCATTTTTTTGTGTGTTTTGCAGTCACAGGACTTCATATTTGTTATTTAATAAAATGTTTTAATGAAGAGAAAAGCTGTGAGGCTGCCAAGGCTGGCACAGTGCATCGCTGTGTACAGGAGTGTAACGGTGCGTACCTGGGGGAGAGAAACCTGTGTTCCCTTTTACACCCTCCTCCTCTTCCATTGACGTCTCCCCCCCCCCCCCCCCCACCTGTCTCAGGCACCGTCTCCACAGCCTGCCTCTCTCGAACCCCGGTCTCTCTCTCATGCGCCACCGTCCCGGGCGACTACGTCCTCCTGTACTGGCAGCACCCCGACCGCAGACACATGGACCACGTCTTCACCTACGACCGCTGGAGGCGCGACCGCGCCGACCGCGCCGACCGCACCGTCCGCACACCGTCCCGTCTGCGTCTGGCCAACCCCGCCGTGGCCAAGTCCGGAATTTTCTCCTTCGTGCTGGAGCCGGAGCTCCAGGAGGGGGGCGTGTACCGCTGCGAGGTCTTCCTGAACGACAACGTCTTCAGCCAAGCAACCAAGGTCAGCGTTCTGAGAGGTAGGAGAACGCGCCGCTCGGGAAACGCCCGCAAAGAGCTCCGCCCACCAAGAGCTCCGCCCACCGAGGGCTCCGCCCACCGAGGGCTCCGCTCGTCAGCCGGCTCCGACGTGCTGCCACCGCCTCCGTTTGAGAGCTTTAATAAGCACCTCCCCCCCCTTCGCCATTCGTCAACGCTGACCAGGCGGCGCTGGCCAATTCGTCACTGTCACCCGGCCTGCTGACTGCCATCGGATCTCCTAAAATAACATATATTTCTATGGCCTCATTAGGGAAGTCATAATGTGAAATTACACCTCGTGCTTTGCCTTTAGATGTGCAGGAGCCGCTGTCAAAGCCGCTGCGTTATTGAACTGTTGAGTCCAATTATTCCCCCGCTTACTCTTATCTGCCCCCCCCCCCCCCGGGACACGGGGCATTCGTCACAGTTAGCGGGCAAACCCCCGTGTGAATCCCTGCTGATGAACGAGTCTTCTGTCTTTTTCTCTCTCTCTCTCTCTCTCACACTCACACGCACACACACACACTCACATGCACGCACACACACACACATACACACACGCACGTGCACGTGCACACACATGTACGCACACACTCACATGCACACACGAACACACACACATACAAACACACTCACACACACACACACAAACACACTGACACACACACGTACACACACGTACACACGCACACACACGCACGCACACATACACACACACCCACACACACACGCACACACACACAGTCTACGCACAGTCCACGCCCTCCATGCTGGTCCTGTGGTGCCAGTACTCAGAGCGGTCGCACGTGAAGCAGGTGTCCTGGACCCACCAGAACCAGAGCTACAGGCTGACCTGGAGCTCCTCCGCGCCGGGCCGCCTCACGACAGAGGTCCCGCTGCCGCTCCGGCCCGGCACGGCCGGGAACTACACCTGCACCCTGGAGCTGAGGACCGGGAAGGTGATCAGAGCAGTGTACACCGTCACACCGCCTCCTACTGGTGAGAGAAGTGCGCGTCAGCGCATAAATCTGCCCCCTATTGACTATTATTATTATTTATTCTTTCTCATTTACATTTATATATGCATACATCATTTATATATCATTTACAGTTAGGCATTTAGAATTATGTGTTCATTATTGATATAAAAGTTGGGTACAAACTTGATTGAGCAGTCCCTCTATTTTTAGACATGGACATGGCTTGTAACTCATTCATCCACTCACTCACGCACTCATTCACTCACTCACTCACTCACTCAAGTTTAGCAGGCTGAAGATTCTCCACAAGGGGGAGCTATTAGCACTTATGGTGCTTCGCCTAAATGACACTGTGTGTCCTTGTTATGAGAGTAAGGGCCTGATTTACTAAGGCCTTTAGCACGTGCTAAACCGTTTAGCACATGCAAAACCAATAACATGACCAATGATTGGTCATGGGGTATTTGTTTTGCACCAATCATTGGTTGTGTTGTTCGTTTTGCACGCTAAAGGTCTTAGTAGTACGGTAAATCAGGCCCTAAATGTAGCCTGAGCCTACGCCAACCACTTGCATCATGTTTTTGTGGCATATTGCATGGGATTACATGTCGTTTGAAAAATGCATAACTGTGTAGCAAGAATAGTCCTCCCATTAGCAATGCAGACATACATTATGTACTGCCACACAGTACACTGCTGCAACATGCGCATGGGTTGCTTCCTGCCTCGGTCTGAGCATACTGGTCTCCCCAGAGGGGCTGTTGTAGTGGGGCTGGTGCGCTAAATGCACTCCGTCAGTCAGCTGGCACTAGACCCCTGCGGGTAATGTCGGGTCCCTGCGCTGTGAAGTGCAATGTCACAGTACACCTTGTACGCCTCCGCGGCTCCAATGCTCTGAGGTGACTCAGTGCGGGTGGGTTTCAGGTCAGCAGGTAATTGCTAACTCACTTACACGGAGTGTACTGGCAAACCGGCCAGAGAAAGGACTTTTAGTGTGTGCCCTGTGGGGGGGGGGGGAAAGCAAATGGGTGTAGCCAGTCTGTGTGTGTGAGAGTGTAGGTGTGTGTGTGTGAACTTGTAATACTATCTTTGTGGGAACCAAATGTCCTCACAAGGATAGAAAGACAAGGAAAATTTATCGTTGTGGGGACCTTTTGCTAGTCTCCACAAGGTCAAGAGGCTGTTTTAGGATTAGGACTTAGGGTTAGGGTTAGGGTTACAATTAGGTTAAGGTTAGGGTTAAGGTTAGGCATGTAGTGGTTTGGGTTAGGGTTAGGGTTAGGGTTAGAGGTTACGGAATGAATGTAGTCAATGGGAAGTTCTCATAAGGATAGCAGTACAGGACTGTGTGTGCGTGTGTGTGTGTGTGTGTGAGAGATGTGAGTTTGGTAGTCTCGCGGCTTGAAGGGTGCTTGAAGGTTAGGGCTGCAAACGAGGCGTGTTCTAGGAGTGGAACAGAGGAAAGAGCGGGCAGTAATGCATATTGTATTTCTCTCCAGCCGGGGAAAGGATGTTTTCTAAAAGTAATGTCCTGGTGGACAGGGGTTATAAAAAAAGGAGCCGCCTGATATGTGAGTTAATAAAATGGACGTCGAGGGCAGGCGGCGGAAGCCACCGAGATTACTTTCTCTGCCGCGGCGTCGGCGACAGACGCGCGGCCGACCGGCGTTTGTCACCGCGAGCTTGAACCGAGCGCGCCCCGACCGCCCCTCTCGCAGGGATTAGACAAAATGGAGGGTGGAAGCGCATCGCCTTCCCGCCAGTGGACGCGCTTAATGAGATCTCTGCGCGTTTTCCGTTGTCCATGCGGAAGGAAATTAGATGAAGTGCCTTATTCGGGAATGTAACTGCAGTGCCGCGCCAGGTAGCGCAGGCTCTGTCTCTGGTCATTAAAAGCCCGGTAGCCCAAACTGCTGTGCTATTCTCCTACGGGCAAACACATTGGGAGGTGCATACACCGCAAAAACTAAAAATAAATGAATCTCAGCAAGTATAGTTTGGTCTTATATTTGGACTTAAAATCTTAATCTTAATTCTATTACTTTTTTGCTGGCTAAGATAAAAATACTGCCAATGAGGTGAGGCAGTTTGACTCATTTCAAGATTAGCCAATGGGGTAAGAGAATTTCACTTGTCAAGCAAACAGTGACTTAAAACAAAATTTTGTATTTGAGGGAAAAAAAAAGTTTTTAAGTCTCATTACAAGACAAAAAGACTTGCTAAGACAGACATTTTTGCAGTATGCAGACATTCACAGTTTAGGCAAGTTTTCAGCCAAAGCAACCTGCGGAAGGTGATTTAACATTAAGAGTAATGTTCACTGTGTGAACTGTGTGTAGGCTAGGTCAGAGCATGAAGGTTAGGTCAGAGTAATGTTTACTGTGCGAACTGGACTTAATGTGTTCGTGGCTATGAATAACTGTACAAAATAAGTATTGTACCTTATCAGACCTGTGTTTGTAGTTGTTCCGATGACCTTCGGTATGCCCTTATTGTACGTTGCTGTGGATAAAAGCGTCTGCCAAATAAACGTAATGCAATGTAATGGAGGCAGTCAGAAGAGAGCAGACCTCGGGACACACAGAGCTTCCTCAGTATCGTGCTGACTGCACGTTACAAGGCTGCCGCCTCCCCGAAAATGTGCTCTGCTTGTGTGGTCGAACCCCCCGTCCCATCCAAGCCGATGGATTCCGGTGAGCCCATTAACACTCTGAGAAATTTAAGGGGAACTGCGGCCTTGGGATGGAAAGCAGATGGGTCCCCTCAGCCAATGGCAGCGGTCCAGGCTTTTCAATGAAATGAAAGGCGTGAGATTTAGGGCTTCCTGGCTGAGCTCCTGATGAACCTTGGAGAGCGGTGCCAGGATATCTTCAGTGCACTATTAAGTCAGACGTGCGTTGCCAGTTATTATGACTTTAAAGCCAGAGCTTTGTGTAGCAGAATCTGAAAGAGCCTGAACAGAGCACTCTGGGGGAACGCTTTCACTGGTTCCACAAACACACCATTTCATGGGTGGCAGGGCTACCAGTAGCCTGTAATTAAACTACTATTTCCATATAACCGACCTCATTAAAAGTTTTAGATAAGTTAGCCGCAGAGAATTGGCTTCACTAGTGCGGACTCCTGTCTGATCCAGGTGGCCAATAATTGCAACCACTAGGAGTCTGAGGATTATAAAAAACCACACTAGCCATGTGTTTGGAGGTTGTGGATTACATCGAGACTCTTACATTAGCTGCTAGTTGGTGATAGATTTATTCATCTGATCTCTGGAAGGGAGGAGGACACTAACAGTCATTCCGGAGATAAGCGTGCAAAAAGATAGCCCGTTATACCGATGAACTGATCTGATTCAGCCACTGTCATGGGAAGACAGTAGCAATTTTCATCGTTATTTCATCATGAAACCTTTCATATGCTGCGATGATGTGGAAATCTGGGGAGGCGGACTCGTCTGGATTATCAAGATGTTCCACTGAGAAAGAGTGATGCTAATGCAGAAATGTGAAAATGACACCTCGTTCCTGCAGATATCTCACTCTGTAACGTTCTGAAGCGCAAAGCCTGTGCCAGCACATCTTAAATAAAGCCAGAAGGCACAGAATGAGAAACCGCCATCGGTTTGGTAAATTTGTTTTGTATTTTTGTAAGATCACAAATGTGATTGGAATATTCATAACTCAACATTTTTAATCACTACAATTTTGAAAAATATTACAAAAAAAAAAAAAAAAACTACTCCTCAAAGGCTTAAGGACAAATGTGGACTTAACTCAATGTTGCATATCTACAATATCTGTGTGGATCATCAATTAATTATATCATATCTAAATGGACAATACGTTGATGTCAAAAACGATATATTTATATTCAGCAACGTCTCTGTGTCAGGATACAGGGTTCATGTGCGAAAATATTCTTTCCCGTCTGGTTCTGTTTGAAATGTAACGTAGGTGGTTTATGCAACACTGCGAGCTCCATCATCACGCGGGTCTTTTTGCATGATCACCATGGCCATTACTGTTACTCGGCAACTACTACAAATCACACGTCGGGCACATACGGCTGGGACAAGTGTAATGGCACAGGCGTCGTGCTTCAGTGCATTCAATTATCAAAATTTCACGGCGCGAGGCTGGCATGTTGAACACAGCGGGTCGAGAACGGAGCGGCCCTTCATGCAGGAATCCCATTAGAACTTGCAGCGCTCCCGGGCCAATCAATCAGTCAGGACCCTTTCTCTTTCAGCACCATCACATCCTTCACGAAATTGTGTTGCGGCAGACCAGGCAACGGCGGGTGAAAAGTTGAAGCTCTCAAACAGTTATGTAATGGCATCTGGGAGGGGAGGTGAGAGAAATCTCCCGGAAATCAATTTCGCAGCCTTTCCTCACTCCTCGAGTCTCACAGGTGCATCCTAACAGCTCAGCCGCGAAGCGCGAAAGCTAGCGGCGGCGCCGGCTCCCCGAGCACTGACAGGGATAGCTCAATTATCGTAGCTTTCCACTGCCGCGCATTCAGGACAAATTTAACCGGCTACCTCCGGAATTCACCTGAGGGTGATCTCGCCACGCTGACATTTGCTCCTTTCCCAGGTTGTCTTTTGCCCAACAGTGTGGCTGTTTGCATGTGTGGAGTCACCCAACCGAATGCAAATACCAAATACCCCCTGGAATCAAAAGTACTGTAAATCGTGTCTGTTTTCATGCACTGACTGTGGTTCAGCTGCAGCACCACAAAGAAATCCTTTCTCTCCTGCGGATTTGTTCTCTGCTTGTACAGTAGTTTGTCTTGGGCTCTTTTATTTTACGGCCTTCTTTTATCTGTCATGTCTGCAGCCGCAGGTGAGTTGACGGAGGGTTTGATTGAATGTCGAGAACGGGATATTTTGCTGAGAGCGCTCAGCATCAGGTCGACAGGATATAAAACAGATGTGCGGCTGGAATTGTCTGAATGATTCATGCGCATCATTATCCCCAAGCACATCCTCATGAATGAATAACCCTGAGATACCCAATTTAGAGATCTATGCTGCCCTCTGCTGGCCGCTTACACACACTAAACTTCCTGCTGGGATGTCCTTGTAGTGCATCTTAAATTTTCCCGATCATTTTTGTCTTTATCCCACGTCTCTCTTTCTCAATATTCACAGTAAACCCCAGTCTCTCCTCTCCCGCCATCCTGTTCCCTCTCTCTGGTTTGGGGCTCCTGGTGCCCTTGGTCGCCGTGGCCCTTGGTGTGTTGCTATGGAAACGAGGACATCATAACACTCGCCCCCGTAAGTCTGCCCACCTCCTCCCTTAAAACCTCCTTTGTCTCCCTCTCTCTTTCCATTTTGGGGTCAGAGTCAACATGGATGTTTACAGATTGGGACACCATTCATGATAAAACCTTGGATACCAGTGTATATGTCACCCACTCTCTGTCCTGTTTAAGGTACGGAGCAGTCTCTGTCCCACCACTCTGGAGAAGTAGAGAATGTGTATGAAAACCCTGAAGACCTGAGACAGGTGAATACTGCTCTGTTCATATGAATTTCTCTCTTGGTTCAATTTCACTCTGTATTGGAATGGCAAAGATATATCTGCGTGTGCCAAAGCATATACAGAGCACACAATTGCAGATATGAGTCATTGCATATAACTACAACTTCAGACTCAGACAATAAATAGATAAATATTCAACTCTAAATGAAAATACTGAAAGCTAGCTTATATTTCCTGTCAGGAGTAAAATGTTTTTATTAAATCCCCCCCCCCCCCCCCCCCCCCCTCACTGAATGCTGCATATCTTTATAACCTCTCTCCTCTTTCTCCTCCCTCCCACCCTGCAGACACCTGGCCAGAGTTCAGTGTATATGGTGAGTATAAATTCCCAGGCCTTGCCAGTGCTGACGGAGACAGAGCCACGCGCTCTTTAACGGGCGGACAGACAGACCTAGCTCTGCTGCCATCGGCAGATAGAGCCCGTGGAGCGGTCTGTCAGGCCCCCTAGCTCTTCCGTCAAAGTCACACCGTTGGTCTATCGGAGGGCTGTATACATTAGCAATATTAACAGATCAATTCCATCACCACGCCTTCCGCAAGTCCTAATAAATCAGCGCTTACCGACCGTGTATCTCTCTCCCTCTCCTAGGACCTGAAGCCGACTAATGACGACGATGTCTATAAGGAGTTGGATCGGTAAGAATTAAAGCGCTGCGAGTCTCAACATCGCGCGCCGTTCCGTCACCGTTTGCCGCCTGCCGTCGTCAGCTCTATCACTCCAACTTATCGAACCGCGCTGCATCACGGCTGTCAGAACCGTGAAACATGATGTCACTCAATTACCGCGTGTCACTCCAGTGTACCCTGGACTGCGGCTGCAGGCTGTTTGGCGTTAATGTAGACTATTCTCATTTCAGATATGAACAGTGCCCTTGCTGACCGGCTGAGCTGTCCCCGACCACTTGAAAGATATAATTCCTTTCCAGTATAGCTTTCTGTAAAATACGTTTCTTATGCATTAACATGTTGTTTGCTTGTTCATTTAATTACTATCGAGGATAAACTACCACAAACCTATATTTGGTCTGTATTTTGGGAATGTATAACATTACATCTGATTAAAAGTATTTTAAGTCAGTCTGTGACCTGTAAATATTTTGTCTCTGATTGGTGTGTTTTGTCTCTGATTGGCGTGTTTTGATATAGCCAAGTTTTGGTGGTCCATTATGAATTAGTCTTGTTCTATTCGATAGGTGATTGAGACAATCTGCCTTATATGATCAATCACCTGGGGGTTCGACTAGCCTTCACAGGGGGAGATGGAAAATACTTGGGAGCCTAGCAGGTTGGCTAGCATGTGGCAGGGTGAAAATAAAGCATTTCATGACGACACTGAAGTGTCTAAGTCCATAATTTACTATTACTCTGAATAATTATCTGCTTAATTACCTGCTTGGAATCATGTGACAAATTGATGTAGCCCATAGAGTGCTGTTTTTTCACTGGCAGAAAAAATCTATTTTTTTGTGCTTGAACAATGAAAATGAAAAACGATTAACCAACTGGATTATTCACATCTTTAAAAAACAAATGTAGGCTAAAAATTATTGCAAAAAATTTGTTGTTAGCCAGGCAAATGTTTCACCTTAAAATATTTATCGACAACACATGATAAATGTCAACATATTAAATTACCATATTTTTTTAAACTATAAAACTGTAATGTAGCGTTGTTATTTATAATACATAAAGTTTAATACACAAACATACTTTTCACACATGTACAGTAGCCTATCTACACAATTTATGCATATGCCATAGACTGAATTATTTGGACAAACTGTAAGATAAATCCTTTTAAATATAGGGGATTATCTTTTGACTAATTTACGTTCTAATCTTTTTATCATATTTGAAAATAAAAGCACTATTACATAATCATAGAACATGCGCATTATATCGGGTAACTGCTGGTGGATTACATAGCTTACAGTTCTGTGGTCCCAACCATAGACCACAGCTCATTTCCGGATGAAAACGCGTTCCCGCTTGGGCTTCCGTAGCTTCTAACCCTGAGAAGAATGGCCGGTTGGATATGGTTTCGTTGTCTTTTTGGGCCCAAACTTCAGCGAATTCATCGCTCACCGGACCAGAACAGACCTGAAGCCCGAACCGCGAGGAGGGTGAGTGCAGGGATTAACATGGGCGTGTGTGTGTGAGTGACTGACAGCCAACGGGAGAGACGATCGGGTTTCGCTACAGAGGGCATTATTGGCTGGTCGCTGCATAGAACGCTGGCTTACTGCGGAAGTCCGAGTGTTATTATTAAATATGAATCGGGCTGTCAAACTGGTTGTCAGGAGTGGGTGATTTCTGCATATGGGAACATTTAAACATTACGTCTAATTTTTGGGGAACTAAGAAATCATTGCAATTGTGAGGGCGACTATGCTTATTGCAAATATCAGCATGTATCCTATAGTTATCAAATGTTACCACTTAAATTGCTCCTGCGATTCCATTCAATTTACATTTTCTTTTTCTCTCATGCTAGCAGGGATGGACATACCAGCCCAAGAGTCTTGAGAAACACACCGACAGCATCCTGGGCTGGGTCAGTGGTCCTTCAGAATAGCACTGGATAGCACAGAAAGTGCAATGTTGCACACCCCAGCATAACATTAATAAACCCCCGTCTTTGCATGTAGCCTACATAACGTGCATTCTGTGTGAGCTACGCAAGCGAGACTGGACGCTCGTTTAATCGAATCATGCATCATATTTCATAATGGCTGACGTTGGTGCGTTTACAGTCCTCATAGAAATTCCGCGGTTGAAGCGGACTGTAAAAAGATTCTTGGAAGACTTTGGTTTTGCCAAATTATGACGAGTGTGTGTATCGCACAGCAGGTTTTGATGTTTTGACGTCTGTGTTTGTGTTGCTGACTCTCCGCAGGCTTCGGTTCTGTGGTCTCTGGGCTACTACAGTTCCCCGCTGCTACTATGCTACCTCTACCGGAAAGGTACAGAGATCGCTCACCTGTGTTTTCTGCTTGTCTGCGACGGTCATTCTGGCACAGTTCCCCGACGGTACAGCTTGTTTTTTGGCTAGGACAGTGGGTTCAAAACGGTGGGTCGGGAACTGGTGGAAGTGGAGGTGGGGGCGAGGGGAGGGGGGTTAAAATATTTTATGTATATATAGCATACACTGTTGATTCCGTGGACATTTATACCAGTTTTATTAAATACTGCAGTTGTTACATGCACAGCACAGCATACATTTACTGACGGTTTTGGCATGAATTTATACATATATGCATACAGACAGGTGACAAATTAAAGGAAAAACCTGAATAAATGAGTGGGCCATATGAAGCAAAAGCCTTGTGAGGTATTCCACAAATCAATAAAGTGTGATAATACTCTTAAAATGCATTTATAGTCCTATTAAGTCTGTCAGTGGGCAACAGTGTATATGGTAAAGATGTTACATTGGTCAATTTGCTGTTTTGTGTGTGATGCGTTCTCATTGACGTAGTCACTTGCTGTGTTGTTTAGGGTACTTCTGCAGCTCCAAGCTGATCCCGGTCAGTCAGTATGTGGGTACGGTGCTGGTCTGCCTGCTGGGAATTGCCTGTTTGAGAGGTGAGTCTGCACAGCCTTTTGGCGATATGTTCAATATCGACCAGGAATGCGTTTGTGTGAGACGACCTTAGCAGGAACACGAACGTGTTTGTATGTTGGTCAAGACAACATGACTTCAAAACAGCTTTCCCGGGTTGGTCTGGTTGGATATTTTACAATCATGGCTGAAGACATTTTTTTAAGCTGTGACTTTCCGAATTTTGAGACAGAATTAGTGCATGTAATGATATATGTAGTCTTTTGGATGGTTTTGATGTAAACATTGGAGATCATTGGAGGAAGACACTGTGGGTCATGGTCTGTCTCAGATTGCATCGTGATCAGTGGGTCTTCTACTGATGGAGATTGTACTAGGCCCAGTTGGTCATGCGTGTCTGGTCTCTGTGCCAGGCCTGGGTCGCTGGAGGAACCAGGAGTACCTGCAGTTCATCAGCATTCTTGAGGAGACCAGGAAGAACCACACCCATAGCAACAAGGTACAAAAGATGCAGGAGTAATGGAATAACAATACAACAGTTGTGACGTTACTGTTTTAAAAATTACATCACTGGTATAAACCTGCCTGTTTTTTGCTCTTACCATAGAAGAAAAGTCAAGCAAAGTCAATTTATTATCCCACAGTGGGGAATGAACACGCAATACCCAGTTAACTTAAAAACATCAACAACAACAAGAACAACATCAACATATTTCATTGACTTGTTCTCATATTCTCTTAGAAAAAGCTGGCATGCTACGACTTCGACTTCTCTCACTGGCCGACAGACTTCAGCTGGACAGAAGTCAGCTCTCCGTGAGTTGTGTGTGTGTGTGTGTGTGTGTGTGTGTGCCTGCGTTCGTGCATGTTTGTTTCTGTGTTTCTCTACATATGCATACAGAGCAGAAATTATCTTAAAGCTGTTCCATTGTAGATTATTCTGCCATTGCAAAGGTATGCACTTAGAGTTCTCCAAATATGGCAACGAAGGCCATGTTGATGACCATTTGCCTACTTTTGACAGCTTATGACACCCCGAGTCTCTAAATATACTGTAGGCTGGTCTTACTAGTGTGATTTGATCCAGGAGGGGAGAGGCTTCGGGGCGTTTAATTGTGTCTGTATCCGTGTGTGTGCCGTATTTATGCATTCCTAACTTCCTGTTGTTTGTGCCCCTCACAGGAAGCAGTCACAAGGGGGCGTGTCCCTGCTGAAGCCGGAACCCAGGCACAGAGGGTCAGCCGACAGCGTGCTCAGCTCCGTGCGAACCCTGCCGTGCCACATCATCAGGTGCGGCCGCGCCCGTGACCCCCTCCGCACCCGCGCCCCTCGCCCCCTTTGCCCCATCCACGCCGTGCCTACGTCGCCGACTTCGCCGTTACCTGATATCACCCAGCCTACAGAACTCTCGTCTCTCTACCCTACCCCTCTCTCACATGGGGGTATCTCTCACATCCATTAGCATAGCTGTACATGGCTATACCTTATAACATATGAAAACACAAGGGAAATTCATTGGTTTAGCCAAAAGAGCCAACTCAGTCATTATAACAAAAGGTGTACATAATAGTATTGATCAGTTAATGGTTTTATATATTAGTGTTGTGAGGTGTCGGGTTATCACTGGAATTTGTGTACCTCTGGCTTTGCTGATCTGCAGTGCTCTGGGCAGCTGGTCATGCTCTCTGTCCCCTCCTCCTCTGTCCTCTCTCCTCCCTCCTCTCTCCTCCCTCCTCCCTCCTCTGTCCTCCCTCCTCCCTCCTCTCTCCTCTCTCCCGCAGCTATCTGATCGCTCACTCTTTCGGGAGGAGGATGCTGTACCCGGGGTCCGTGGGGCTCCTGCAGAAGGCCATGAGGCCGGTGCTGCAGCAGGGCCAGGCCCGGCTGGTGGAAGAGGTAACCGCTCCCTCCTCCCAGAATGCCCCTGTGCACGTGCTCGCACCCGCTCATTTTCACGGGTCGCACATGCGTCTCGTTCTCTCTGAGCAAAGCTCCCACGGTCCCTGGGAATCCTGGGAAGTCATGCCCCCCCCCCCCCCCGTTCTGGAATAATCACATAGAATTGTGAAACTAATAAATCCAGTCCAGTCTAGTTGCTAGTTGTCTAGCAATGCCATCATTCTGCGATTGGTCACAGACTGGCTTGCTCACTGGCTTGTACAGTATATTACACACACAAGCCAGGTCTCACAAGAGCACCCATGACTGTGTGTCCATACAAAAATTGAAAGAAAAATAACATTGCTGTCATCTTTAATGGTGGAATGGGATTTTGCCCTTGTGAATGTGTTTGTTACTGCAATGTGATCTTTAATTATGCATTCAGATTTCTCTCTTGTGTATGAGTTGCTTGAAGCGATGTTATCCTTAGTGGTGGATTTTTACTTCACTTGAGAGACCGATGAAAGCAGAGTCGTGCTCTTTGTGTCTGCTGTGTTGAGCTAAGCTGTGCTGTGCTGAGCTGAGCTGAGCTGAGATGTGCTGTGCTGTTGTGAACTGATCATTTCCGTCACCACATACTGGAATCTGCAGTCTCTCTCTGTCTCTCTCTGTTCTCCTCCCTGCAGTTCGAAGGCCAGAGGAACAAGCTGGTGGCCTGTGATGGAAATGAGATCGACACCATGTTTGTGGATCACAGGAGAGACGGAGGGGAGAGGGGGAAGACACTGGTGAGAGAGGGCAGGGGGGGCCTTCAGAGGTGGAGAGGGAGAGGGAGGGGGAGAGGGTAAGAGCTTTTTACTTTTTTAGTTTGAGTGCGAGTGTGGAAGAGAGAGCCTCTTTGTGTTACAACATCATTGTAACACTTCAGTCTGACCTCTGGGACACCTTGAGCAAGTTTTAAATTTCTCCAGTCAGTCTTCTGCAGTGTTTTATGATGTTACCAGTGGACTTGCAACATGCACAAAACATGTTACTTGAACATGTAAAGTCTGTTACTCAGTCCAGGAAAAGGCACCATTGCAGTTATATTGACTGACATTGATGTATTGCAGTTATGATGAGTTAATGCAGTAATTCAGTGACATCTCCAGCATGTAAACTGTGTGATGATGTGTGTTACAGGTCATCTGTTGCGAGGGAAACGCAGGCTTCTATGAAGTGGGCTGTATGAACACTCCTTTAGAGGGTTAGTGCTTCTGCACTGTCTGCCTGTGTGGTCCTGTAGTCCGCATTCTCACCCATGTGCTTACGGTTCCTCCATAAATGGTGTGTTTGTCCATTGTGAGCCATTTACTGTCTGTGTATAGAGGGGCCTTTGCATTTTTATCATTTTCACACGGATTCCTGCATGTGTGTCAGTATTGCACATCGTGAGAGTATGCTTTACCTGTGGTTTAATACGTTGGTTGCTTAATCTAGGTGTGTGTGTGTGTGTGTGTGTGTGTGTGTGTGTGTGTGCATGCATGCTCTACAGGCGGATACTCGGTGCTGGGATGGAATCACCCTGGTTTTGGAGGAAGCACAGTAAGCATTATTCTATACCCCCACACTCATATAAAAAAAAAAAAAAAAAAGCTTCACGCCTTCTTTTGCTGCCTGAATCGAGTGAATCATGGCATGGTTACATAACTAAACTAGACCGGCCAAGTAGTGCCTTCTGTAGCGTGGAGTTGGGGCACAATGTTTTTACTCAACAGATGTCCCACTCAGCCAATAATCTTTGGCCGAGGTGCTCAGCAGGCTAGTTTGATTGGCTCAGAGAGAATGCCAGCGGAACTGCACTGGCGCTGAGATCTAGGAATGTGAAGGGTTGAGAACGCCTCTGCAGAAAGAGTACTGCACTGTTTATGCATATATATAATAGATAAGGCGCAGTTAATGGAACTTGCAGAACCTAGAAAATCTGGTTTGGGCAACGGTAACGCGAGTATGGGTGTGATCTTCGCCTCTCGTCTGAGCTGGCTGTTCATTTCCCTCCCCGGGTGATAAGTTTGTAACTTATTCTTCACGTAGCAAAGCTGACACAGGTCTTGGAGAGATAAAGGTTTGAATACCTTTACAATGACTCTTTATCTCTTTTTCTCCCCTCCTTCACTCTATCTTTTCCCCCCCTCTTTTCTCTCCTCTTTATCTATCTCATTGTTTCAGGGAGTACCTTTCCCCCAGAATGAGGCCAATGCCATGGATGTAGTGATCCAGTTCGCAGTTCATAAGCTGGGCTTCAAGCTCAAGGACATAATTGTATACGCCTGGTCCATAGGGGGATTCACAGGTAACTGCAATAACAATGCAGCCAGTCAGGAAGCTCCGTTTCCTCAAGAGAGGCTAGTTCTTCAGAGGGAAGGACCTGAGGCTTTATGTAAAGATGAACATACACACGTGCATCAACATGTCCTCTCTCTCTCATAAAAACACACACATACGCACACACACACACACACACAGCTGTAACAATTACATGATTTTCCCAAGGTGGTTTGTGATTGCCTCTTGAAAACGACCGTTGTGAACAGCTGTTTAACAACGTGCTTGTACATGGTGCTGTACTAAAACTGACTGATTGATCGATTGATTGAGTGATTGATTGATTTAAAAATGTGAAGTAACTGACAGGAAGTTGTTCTCTGGCCCGCAGCCAGCTGGGCGGTGATGTCATACCCAGAGATCAGGGCCGTGATTCTGGACGCCTCCTTCGATGACCTGCTGCCCCTGGCGCTGAAGGTCATGCCAGACAGCTGGAGTGAGTGAGGGGCCGGTGAATGGGACAGATGAATGGGGGGAGGGGATATTTTCACTAACGGCAGCTGTAGCTGGTTGCACCCCTTTTATGATTGCTGACATGTAGGTTTTTCCAAATATGTCCAATAAACAGTTGTTCTCAGTTTTTTCAGAGGTGAATGTTGGGAATTTCATATAAATAAGTGGCTTTGTTGCATCTCTTCTTCAGTAGCTCCAGTCTGTTTGTCTGTGTGTCTGTCTGTCTGTCTGTCTGTCTGTCTGTCAGTAACGGAACTCAAGTCTGTCTCTCTGTTTTCAGGGCCTCTGGTGACACACACAGTAAGGCAGTACATGAACCTCAACAACGCCGAACAACTCTGCAAGTGAGTCCCCCGCACGAAACGAAAATGCCGAAATGGCGTTGTGTGAGTGCGCCACAGCAGGAGGCGCGTCATGCTGAAGGGATGTGAATGGCAATTATGGCACTATGCACTCCTCTGCCTACTCTCCAACGCTCTGTAGGTCCTCTCTCTCTAGTGCTCTGATGTCAGGCAGTTTGGAGAGAGGGGCTTTGGAGGAGAACTGTGGGGAAGTGGGTGGGAGGTGGTGAAAGGGGGTTTTTTTTGTTGTTTTTTTAAATATAGCTCTCTCTTGCTCATTCCTCCAAACTCGCACACTGCACCTGTGAGTTATGTAAGAAAATGTGTCAGCAGGAACAGATTCATCAAGTTCAATCAGGGCGAGGTAACTTCTCAAACAAACCTCAGACCTGCTTTGTAATGCATTAGGAGGGACCATGGAGAATCGGGATAGTCTCATAGAAAATTATTTTTTTACAAAAAAAAGGCTTGCCATCACATTTTCAGCAGTATATTTTTTTGATGACCTAGGCATTTCTAATAGATTGTTCCAAAAACACACTCATTTAATTTGTAAGCAAGTGACCTCACTTATGACAAGGTTGGAAACAAATGCCGTTGACTCTTATAGAAACCAGACGGTTGTTGTTCATCTCAAATTACAAGTTGCAACTTGCTCTTTTTTTTTTTTTTTTACCAGAAGCTCTTATACAGAGTGACTTACAAAGCAGTACAGCATCTCAAGGTCTTAGGCATCTCTTTACCGCACCACTCAGCTTCCAGCAAAACCTGGAACGGCACAGACTGTTCTGCAGCAGGAGTGGCATAAGATAAAGACTTAAGATCAAGATCCCTGCTCATTGTGTCACACTGCAGTTAATTATCAGGGTAGCTTTACCACTTAGGTGACGGAAGTGGGAGCCCATTCTACAGCTGTACACAGTGACAGTAACCCCAGGCGTTATGTGTTATTCAGGTACCAGGGCCCGGTGCTGTTGATCAGAAGAACCAAAGATGAGATCATCACCACCACGTGAGTCATGTGACCCTTTGTGACACCGTGTTGTTCTTGCTCATAAATGTATGTGCATTAATCACGCTGCTGCTGTCTCTTGAAACACAGACTCTGTTTTGAGCGATAGCGGCTTTGACATTTCGTCAGGCTAAAAAAAGAAAAGAAAAAAAAAACAGATATAGCATTTTCAAAATGAAACAGTTGTTATCAAATATCCTCAAGGATGAACGTTCAGTGTTGTAAGCACAAGCTAAGAGACACATTTGGGAACACCGCCAGTGGTGCAGATGTGGTGTAAGCACACCTGCACCTTGCTGGCGGAGGAGTGGTGTAAGCACAAGCCTGAGATGGTGTGGTGCATGTGTGGGGTAAGCGCGTTGTTTTGCTGCATTTCAGGGGTCCAGAGGACGTCATGTCCAACAGGGGCAACGACTTGCTGCTCAGACTGCTCCAGTTCAGGTGTGTGTCCTGCGGCAGCGTGAGCTGTACCGTCTGCACACTGTCTGTGTGATTCAGGACTGGAAATAGCACCACGGTGCGGAGCAGTGCGCCGAGTGGAACCTGCCTGTTAGCGGCACGCTAACCTGCTCACGGCGAGACCTGGACTGACTCAGCCTGCTGTGCATTTGGGATGTTGTTTCTATCTGTGGAAATATGCCCTTTTCCTACTGTAATACCCCAAATGCTTGTGCAGACCTCAAAACTTACCACCTCCTTCCCCCCCCCCCACTTTCAGATACCCCAAGGTTATGAACGAGGAGGGTGTGCGGGCAGTTAGAGAGTGGTTGGGAGCAACAAGTCAGCTGGAGGAAGGTATGGGTAATGTGAATAATGGAGTGTGCATAGTAGTGGGTGGTGAGTGTGTATGCTTAAGAAATGCCCTGTGTTAGGGATGCTGGGAGACTCATCCGGCTAAGGCACCGATTCAGTGTATGGATGGGCCCCAGTCTGGAATCAAATTCAGAACGTACGAGTACTGACTGCGGCTGGCTGCCCCACAGGGCAAAGGATCACTGGCTCCAGCATCATGTGCGTGTGTGTGTGTGCACACCGTGTGTGTGTGTGCGCGTGTGTGTGCACACCGTGTGTGTGTGTGCGTGTGCGTGTGTGTGCACACCGTGTGTGTGTGTGCGTGTGTGTGTGCGCATGTGTGTGTGTGCGCGCGTGTGTGTGTGTGCATGTGTGTGCGTGTGTGCACGTGTGTGCGTGTGTGTGTGCATGTGTGTGTCTGTGGGCGTGGATGTGTCCTGCAATGGATAGCATGATTACAGGTCTACCGTTAGCTATGCTATAACGGCTACTGTATTATTTTCTTGTGTTATTTAACTAATGAGAATGGGTGGTTACTGACTACAGGTAATTGTAAAGGCTCCTGGATATGGGTAGTTGTGTGTGTGCGTGCGTGCGTGCATGTGTGTTTGCAAAGTGGAAGCAGAGCAGTGGAAAAAAGAAAAAAAAGTCACTTCCTTCAAGTGTCCTGTCAGGCTAAATGGCAGGAAACTGTTAAATCTGCAAGAGCAAAGTATTTCTGTGGTATTGTCTCCTAGGTGGTCACATATCCAAAGTCCTATTCAATACTTGTATATGCAGTGATGATTTTTTAGAAATTCATCCATGCCTTTGTCATCCCACATTGATTATTTTAATTCCCTGTATACCGGACTCTATGCCAGTGTGACTGGCGTTCAAAAGCCCCTATTCTGTTTCCAGGCCACTTAGAGATCTTCTGAACAGGTGCTTTTGACAGTCCCACGGGCTCATTTAAAGCTAAAGGGCGATCGTGCCTTTGCTCTTGCTGCCCCAAAGCTGTGGAACAGTTTACCTTTTTAACGCTAGGTCTCTTGAGACTGTTATATTTTAGTGGAAAGCCCATCTTTTCTCCCTGGCCTTAAAGCCGAGTTGAGATCCTCTTCATCAGGGTGTTCTGTCTTTGTGTAATTTTTTATCCCTTCGATTTTATCCTTCGTTTTTATTGAAGTTTTTACACAGCCCTTTGGTCAACGTCAGTTATTTTTAAAGGTGCTTTAGAAATAAAGTTGTGTGTTGTATTAAAGTTCCCTGATCATGTGTGTGTCTGTGTCTGTGCTGTATCAACGCGTCCAGTTCTGGGCTCACTCTCTCAGTCTTGCTCTCTCTCTCTCCAGCTTCAGTGTACAGTCATTATGAGGTGGATGATGATTGGTGCACGTCAGTGCTGCAGTCCTACCAGACAGACAGAGAGACATTCTTCCCCTGGAGTGTCGGTGAGATGCCCGTCTTTCCCAGAATTCTCTCAGTAACGTAACGGCGCAGCACGTCCGCGAGCCCGTCCCTTAACACGGTAACCCTGGATACTGTGTGTACGCTCTGCTAAGTCTCTCTCTCTCTCCCTTCCTTCCCCAGGTGAAGACATGACTCCCGAGGGGAGACGGCAGCTTGCTCTGTTTCTGGTGAGAGCCGCTGTCCTTACCTCAGCGCTAATGTTCACCGTTTCCATGGCGCACCGCTTGGCAAAGCCTGTCATTTCAAAGCAGTAATGCTTTATTTATTAATGCATATTAACGCATATTTACAGCAGCAATGTAAACCCCCCCCCCCCCGCAATAATGCCTTTATGACAAGACTGTGGCCCCAGTATTCCGTAAGACAGGGCTGCCCAGCCCTGTTCCTGGAGGTCTCTACGGTCCTGTAGGATTTCAGTCCAACCCTAACTTAAGTGCACCTCGTTCAACAGCTGGAGTTCTCTTTGAGCTGTTTAAGCGGTAGAATCAAATGGATGGCGCACCAAATTAGGGTAGAAATGATGACCTACAGGAAGGCAGATCTCCAGGGACCAGGCAGGGCAGCCCTGGCCGAAGCACTAAAGAGTGAGGCCAGACACAGGCCTGATCCTGCCCCTCTCTTGCTCTGTCCCAGGCGCGGAAGTACATGCGGAATTTCGACACCACCCACTGCACTCCTCTCCCCATCTCCGAATTCCAGCTGCCCTGGAGACTGTAGAGCCAGCTGGAGGAGGAGGAGGAGGAGGAGGAGGAGGGGGGTTGGGCTCAACAGAGGGAGGTAAACTGAGAGAGAAACCCTGTTGGAATGGTGCGGGACAGCGGGACCAGCGGAGCAGGAGGCATGATGGGAAATGGAAGGCGGGGGGGGGGGGGGGCTGTCGTTGGGTTTTTAAGATGTGGCAAGGGCGGCGAGGTCGATGTTCTCTGTGGGTCGGCAGCTGTCGTCCGGATTTCGTTTTAATCGCAGGTCTTATTCAGCAGGTGTGCCCTTTCATTTTGTCTCTCTCTCCCGTGGGCTGTGTCCTTAGAACAATCACGTACAGTTTGCAAAGCTCCACAAAACAACAGCTTAAAAAAAAAACATACTTGTCGGGAGGTGTCAGTGGTGCTCTAGTCCTCCATGGCCACAGTTAACCTTTCCACAGTTACTCTTTGGAATGTTGTGACCTCACCAGAGTGCCACAAACCTTTTTTTATTTTTAACGGTACACAGAACTAGCCTAACATGCGGGAAATGCAACGCAAGCTTACTGCGAATAACGACAGGTGTTCGTCATGCGACGGCTGCAGTTGTGCATTGTGTATTTTTAAGCAGGTTTATTGGTCTGTGCAGCTGCCACTCGGATCATACGTTCATTTACCTGACGACTCCCACTCGAATGTGAAAGAGAAACCCAGTGCAGCTGATTTTGAGTGTGCAGCCCACACCCCCCCCCCTCCTCTTCTGCACATTGTCTTTTTCACTTTCTCTATTTTGTGGACACTGTTATGAAAAAAAATCTGTATCCTTAAAGTTATTCATGTTAAATATAATGGTAAATAAAAATTTGGTTGGAAAAAAATAAATTGGTGTAATTCATTTTGTTCTGTGGCTTCCATTTTGGCAATAAAGAAGAAAAAAAAAAGCAGCAACACAGGTCTAGCAACACAGACCTGGTCCAAGGGTTAATTCTTCATAGGTCCAGCTTTGAATATAGCAGTATGCCACATCAGTGGTATATTAGTATTTAATCAAATTAAGCCTAATATTAGCATCATCATCATTTGGGCTAAAATGTTTCCTATATTTCGAGAATAGACAAAGCTGCACACAAAGTTAACAGAGATATTAAGATTTAGATTTTATTATATTTTTTTCCCCCTCAAGTAATTAAGAAAGTGACATTCCATACAATACAATTACCAACACAAGAGGTATACTTGTACAATTGTGAAAAGCAGGTGATGTAAAAGTAGGGACCAGGAAGAGCGTGAGGTACAAATCAGATCACATCATTTTCCTGAAGTTGTCGATGGCTTCCTTTACTTTCTGCAGCTCTATCTGGCTCTGGCGCAGCTATGGAGGAAAAACAGGACAGATTAAAATCCACGTTTTTAGAGATAAACGGATAATTAGACAAAGGAGTAGAAGTGGCTGGTCTGTATCAAATTTAAACCCCAAACAAAAACAAGAAATGGATCCCCCCCCCCCCACCTTCTCGCCATCCTGCTCCTGCACTTTGGCCGGGACCTTCTCCTTGTAGTCGCTCTTCTCCATTTTCTCCTTCAGCTTCTCCGTCTGTCGCTCCAGATCTCCCTTTTTGGCGGCGAGCTTGGCCAGCTCTTTCTCCGTGTCGATCAGGCCCTGAGCGCGGGCGGAGTCAAAGGGGAAAGCAGAGGGCATGTGTCAGAGAGGAAAAGCCTGGGCTATAGAAGGCAAAAAGGGAGAGAGAACGTTCCGGAAGGGCGGCTCTAACAGCGAAGGACGCGCGTGCGGTGACAGCCGTGGCAGCGGCCGCTGGCTGAACCCCCCCCGGGGGAGGGGAGGGGGGTGGGGGGGGAGTTTTCGGCACCCCGCTGGCCCTCACCTTGAGCAGCAGGTGCACGGTGCACCTGTCAGAGGCGATGGCGACAGCGCAGCCCTCGGGGACGGTCCCGTGACCGCCGCCCCCCGCCGGGGTGACGGCGTGGACGGACTGCGAGTACGACAGCGTCTGGATCTGCAGGCCGTGCTTCTGCACCACGGCGGCCGTGTCCGAGTCGATGCACTGCAGGTAGCCTGGGGAAGGGGGGCACAATGACTCCTGTTACTGGGGCGTAACCGCGTGCCTGAGTAGCTGGGTCTGCCTGTCATCAGTGTCACTGGATCGTGTGGTCCAGTAAGCGGTCAATTTGGCCGCGGGTCTTGGTCAGGCTGTAGTACAGTATTGTGTAGGTGTGTAAGCAGACTCAGTGTGTGGGTCTTGGTCAGTATGTAGTACAGTATTGTGTGGGTCTTGGTCAGTCTGTAGTACAGTATTGTGTAGGTGTGTAAGCAGACTCACAGTGTGTGGGTCTTGGTCAGGCTGTAGTACAGTATTGTGTAGGTGTGTAGGTGTGTAGGTGTGTAAGCAGACTCACAGTGTGTGGGTCTTGGTCAGGCTGTAGTACAGGCTGTAGTACAGTATTGTGTAGGTGTGTAGGTGTGTAGGTGTGTAAGCAGACTCACAGTGTGTGGGTCTTGGTCAGGCTGTAGTACAGGCTGTAGTACAGTATTGTGTAGGTGTGTAGGTGTGTAAGCAGACTCACAGTCGGCGCGGGTCTTGGTCAGGTTGTAGTCGGCCCTCAGAGAGCGGATGGTCTTCACCACGGTCATCACAAACTCCATCTGCCGGTCCACCTCCTCGCTGTGCCAGCAAAACTGAGACCAGAGGCAATGACATACACTCAAAACGAGGGAAGAGCAAGTCCTAGTCAAGTACCAGCGTTAGCGTTAGCCTTGGGCACAGGACACAAACTTCACAAGACTGGACAACACCGCAGTGCAGCAAAACAATTATTTGCAATGCTAAGTACCAAACAGCATCATGGTGTGACAGGAGTACACAAGTTGCACTAAGACACATTGAACCTGCCCCACACCCCCTCCCTGCCTCTCTCTTCATCTCTCTCTCTCTCTCACCTGACTGACCTTCCCACACCCCCTCTCTACCCCCTTACCAGCTTCCCCCTCCTCTCCTCTCTCCCTCCCTCCTCCTCCTCCTCCCTCCCTCCTCTCCTCCTCCTCCCCCCCCTCTCCTCCTCTCCTCTCTCCCTCCCTCCCTTCCCCCCCCCCTCCTCCTCCTCCTCCCTCCCTCCTTCCCTGCTCCTCCCTCCCTCACCTCGGCAGGCTCTGGGTAGGAGGCGACGGAGACGCTGGGCAGGTCTCTCTCGGGCCGGCGTCGGGGCAGCCGCTGGAACAGCTCCTCGCAGACGAAAGGCATGATGGGAGACAGGAGGCGGAGCCCCACCTCCAGGCAGGTGTACAGCGTCTGTCTGCAGACGTCCGCCTCCCTCGCCCCATCGCTGTCCGTCCTGCTCAGCACGGGCTTCAGACACTCCTGAGAGAGAGAGAGAGAGAGAGAGAGAGAGAGAGAGAGAGAGAGAGAGAGAGAGAGAGGGAGGGAGAGAGAGAGGCGAAAGGGGGGGGGGGGGGAGAGAGAGTTAAGGAAAGACTAACAGAGGGTGTCACTGCATGTTAATGTGCTGTATGCATTATCATATTGTTTTAACACCGTTTCCAATACGGGTTTAATTTTCACTACTTAAGACACTTTACCATTTACTGCGACGTCACATTTCATTAGAGGGGAGTCACACTCCAGGCCTGTATCCACAGGAGCTTCTGTGCTTTCCTTTCAATCTGCAGCCAATTTGCACCAGGCGTGTGGCCTCTTCAGCCAATCAGTGACTTAAATCAAACGGGCCGAGTCGTGATTTATTACAGCTGTCATCATTCGTACTTTCGCCCCCATTACTAAGGGACTTTGCTCCGTTATGTACGTGTTTTGGGAATCTGCCAATTTTGAATCTTTTGCATCCAATTTAGGATTTTTGAATTTGAGAAAAAAGTAACGATGATAATGACTGACCTCCGGATCCTACCAAAGCAGAGCCCGACTAATCTACCAGAGACTGCTCAGTGGCTGCACTGACACACAGACACAGGAGGAACGGACGCCGTTCCACAGCGCAGTCCGTTAACGCTGGCGCAGTCAGGGGAGCCTGCGTCACGCCGCTCCGCGCGCAGTAGCAGGGCGGGGCGGCCGGAGACGGAGGGTTACCAGGTAAACGTCGCACAGCTCGTAAAGCCAGAAGTTGTAGATGGCGGTGGTGATGGCGGGGAAGTCGTACGCCTCGAACCCGGAGCCGCAGGAAGCGACGGCGGCGCACAGCCTGGAGAGGATCCACCTGTCGGACACGCTCTCGTCGCCCGACAGCTGCGGGAGGAAAGGGGGCGGGGTTACCGCGGGCAACCCGAGCACACCGTGACAGACGGGACGCGCAGACGGAACGCCGCGGCTAAGCCCCTCCCCTCCACGTCCCGCCCGCTCACCTGCGCCTTGTCCAGCGGCACGAACCCCTCCCCCAGCGCCTTCATGGCGAATTTGACGGCGTTCCACAGCTTGTTGCAGAAGTGCCTGTATCCCAGGATACGGTTCACGTCCAGGTTAATGTCCCGGCCTGGGGAGCAGAGGGACAGAGTGAGAGAGCCACACGGCAGCAGCACAGCAGCAGCACAGTCACAGCACAGCAGCAGCACAGCGCCTCAGTCAGGAAACAGAGAAACTGCGCTGTGTGCAGCGAACGCACAGCGTGAGAGAGGGAGATCAGGCAATGAACAACTATAGAGACCAGGAAAGAGAACCAAGAGACAAACCGACAGACAGACGTGTTACACTGGGTCATGTTAATGCACAAGATAGAATGAGATGGGGTGACAAAGACAGATTTGCAATGTTTTGATTTGTGCATGCAGAGACACACACACACACATACACACACACACACAGGAAGAGTGAAGATGAGAAGCAGAGGAACATTAACATACATACACGACACATGAACACACATGCATAAAAATACAAACATGCTCACACACACACTCAGACAGAAGTGCCTTACCTTGGCTGGTGTAGGCGCAGAGTGCGAACCTGAGAGCGTCTGTTCCACATTCGGGGATCCCGTTGGGGTAGTCAGATTTCTGCAGCGCACAGATACACACACACACACACACACACACACACACACACACACACACACACACACACACACACACACGTTAGGGTTGTACTGCCGTTACACCAGTGTGTTTTCAGTGAGGAGCCCCACACACGTGCCCTACCTGTCCCTGCACGGCCTTCTCAATCTCCAGTGGGTCCAGGTTACTGTCGGCCAGCTGGGCGTGCAGACCCTGCAGGAGTGAAGAACACCGGTCATATTCACAATGCGCATCGTGCACCAAAGTATCTGTGGTTTCACACTGCAGTGTCTCCAGTTATATGCACTTTATGCATCTGCCAAATCAAATGAGCGAACCTCAGGCACACACACACACGCACGCACGCACGCACGCACGCACGCACGCACGCACGCACGCACGCACGCACGCACGCACGCCACTGTGAGAAAAGACACTGGTGCCTAAGCAGACACATGACCCAGCAGAGCACACCCACCCGGGGGGTGCAGGGTGGTGGTGGGGGGGGGGGTGCCCTACCTCCAGCGATATCCCCATGATGACGTCCAGCGGGTCGATGACGTTGCCCAGCGACTTGCTCATCTTCCTCCCGTGAGCGTCGCGCACCACGGCGTGCAGGTACACCTGAGCACACGAACGCGCGGCGCGGGGTTAACACAGCGCCTGAGCGCAGCACGGGGACTGCACTGAGCGCGCTCAGACAAACGCATCATCACGGCACCTCGCGACGCTAACAAAACCCAGCACATGGGAACAGCCCCACCTACACGGGTATCACAACCCAGAGCACCTATAAATGATACACAGTGCAACAGTGCAATACAGTACATAGCAACGGAGCTCAGAGGCGATCAGCAAACCCTATTCTCAACAAAAAAGTATTTCAGTGGGGCTCTGTATGGCATTACGGTAGATGCAGTACATCTGAAGCAGATTTGTAATTTGCATTCTACTCCCTATTTTTACACTTCACCGAGTGACACCATGACCAGGGGTCACGTCTCATTTCATCGCCCGTGTCTTTTCCATTGGCGTTATTCGGGTTAATAACTGTTAGCAGTACTTAGCCAGCGGGTTTCTAATCCTATAGCTGCAGCACAAAGGAGCTGTGGGATCAGAAACCACAACCCCCTGGCTATGTACCCCTGATGGAAGATGGCTCTCTCACCTCTTTGAAGGGCAGCTTCCCGGTCAGTTTGATGCCCATCATCACCATGCGGGCGACCCAGAAGAAGAGGATGTCGTGTCCCGTCTCCAGCAGGGTCCCGGGGTAGAACACGTCCAGGTCCTCAGACTGGCCCGGGGGGAACACCGGTCACATTCACAACGCTCATTGCGCACCACAGTATCTGCGCTTTTACACCGCAGTGTCTCTAATCATACGCACACCATGCGTCTGCCAAGTCAAATACCCATTAGGAACATAAAATTACGTGGCTGTCCGCCATTTCTATTCAGGCACTGCAGTGAACAGATAAAACAAAATAAATGAACAGAGTCAAACCTAGCCCAGTGCTTTATGCAAATTCCATAAAGCAGTGGCGCCAAAGCACATTAGCGAAACTCTGTGGAAGCGTACCGCGTTGGGCCAGCCAAAAATGGAGAAGGGGAAGATGCCCGAGGAGAACCAGGTGTCCAGCACATCCTCGTCTGAGAAAGAAACCGAAACGCACAGGAACACGCATTAACACAGCTGAGCGGAGCAGGAGAACCAACAGCCATCTTTACTTCTGACGAGGCGAGGGCAATAAGACACTAAGAGCATGCTAACAGCAGCGTCGCTAATGGCGCTATTTATCCCTGCAGACCTGCAGCTGCGGCTGCTGGCTAAACCGGGGGCGGGGCCGGGGGTGTGGAGCGCTCACCCTGTCTCAGAGAGATCTTTTCCGCGGGCACGCGGAAGCGCTTGGCCGCCCGCTCCCTGGCCTCCTCCTCGCTGCGCCCGCTGACCCAGTAGTGGCCGTCCATGTCCTGAGAGACAGAGGGGTTACAGAGAGCCGTACGCACACGCAGGGAGGCGCTCGACGCGGGCACCAGAGGGGGCGATGCAGCAGATTAACACCGAGCTAACACAGGATAGGGGCTATTACTCAGCAGATTAACACACAGTACAGAATGAAGCTCAATATCTATTACTAGACATGAGAGGGAATAAGAGGTGAGAAAGACACCGCAGCATAGTGGCAGAGTCACTGATGTTATAAAATCTACTCACTGAAAGCGAGGATTAACATTTTATATCCTCACAGTGTAGCGACAGACAGAGACAGATAGCGACTGACAGACTGAGACGAGACATACAGACAAAGAGATAGATAGAGACAGACAGACAGACAGATAGAGAGACAGACAGACAGTGACAGGCAGATAGAGAGAAATATCGAGAAACAGACAGACACCAGAGCACACTCATCGATGCAGCACATTTACACCGAGTTAACACAGGATAGGGGCTATTACTCAGCAGATTAACACAGTACAGAAGAAGTTCCATGTTCATTACTAATGGTAAATGGTAAATGGACTGCATTTATATAGCGCTTTTATCCAAAGCGCTTTACAATTGATGCCTCTCATTCGCCAGAGCAGTTAGGGGTTAAGTGTCTTGCTCAAGGACACTTCGACACACCCAGGGCGGGGTTTGAACCGGCAACCCTCTGACTGCCAGACAATCGGTCTTACCTCCTGAGCTATGTCGCCCCATGAGAGGGAAAAATAATGATGATGATAATAATAATAATTATTATTATTATGATGAGACAGCAGGAGAGAAAGAGACACCGCAGCATAGTGACAGAGGCTCAATGGAATATTTGCACATTGATGTTATTATAAAACCTACTCACTGATTACCATTTTATATCATCACAGTGTAGTGACAGACAGAGATAGAAACAGACAGTGAGACAGACAGAGAGATACAGAGAGATAGACAGAGACAGACAGACAGAGAGGGATATAGATACAGACAGTCAGATAGAGAGACAGACAAACAAAAAGACAGACAGACCGACAGACAGACAAACAGACAGATGGCAGGCACATGACCGCCATCCTTACCTCCCCAGGCTTGACAGACGGGTCGTCGACGGTGACGAAGTACGCTGGGATCCTGTGACCCCACCACAGCTGGCGAGAGATGCACCAATCCCTGAGAGAGAGGAAGAGTTAACGCTGTGTGACCCCGCCCACTCCCGCAGGACACCCACAGAGGTGGAAAGAATCAGTCTTTCAATTCAACATGCTGCTTGAATCGCATGGTTCAACTACAATCTAAAAATTACTGTATCCGCTTGAGCTGACTGTGAAGTGCTGCGCGTCACATCATTTTCAAATTGTGCTGCAATAAGTATTTATAAGATTTACCGTCTGACCAATTCATTCATTGACTGAAGAAACGACGCATTAGAGGCAATAAGCCCCGTGCTTCTATAAAACATTTGCTCCGGCTGAGTTTAAACAGGTCTCTTATTTTAATTCTGTTTTTGATGGGGCGTGTGTGTGTGTGTCAGGAGGGGTATCTGCGCTCCTGTTATTTTTTGGGGGGAGGTGCTGATGACATCATCTATACGTTCACAGCTTCAGCGATACACGTGCCCTTGTCGTGCAAACCAAGCGCACTGGAATGCGAGCGAGAGCCGAGAGGCAGACGGGAAGACAAGACGGACGTGCGCACACCTGATGTTGTCCATCCAGTTGAACCAGGTCTTGAGATGGAGGTCGGGGATGATCTTGAGCCGGCCCTCCCTGACGGCGTCGGCCGCCTGCTTGCCCATGTCAGCGCAGCCAACGTACCACTGGGGCTTCAGCAAGGGCTCCACAATGTCCTTAGAGCGACTGCGGGGCAGAACAGACGGGCATTGCTGCACTGGCCTCTCACTGGGGATTATCACTCAGGCTACAAATACACCTGTGTAATGTAGCACAGCTAACTGTCCGAAGCTACAACTACGGCCAGCAGAGACAGGCAGTAGTCTAACTGTGTTAAGCTACAACGTTTTATTTGTAGCCTAGCTGTGCTAAGCTACAATGTTGTATTTGTAGCCTAGCTGAGATAAGCTACAATGTTGTATTTGTAGCCGAACCACGCTAAGCTACAGTGTTGTATTTGTAGCCGAGCCACGCTAAGCTACAGTGTTGTATTTGTAGCCTAGCTGTGCTAAGCTACAATGTTGTATTTGTAGCCGAACCACGCTAAGCTACAAGGTTGTATTTGTAGTCTGTTTAGTTTAGTTTTAGTTTACAGGCATTTAGCAGACGCTCTTATCCAGAGCGACTTGCACTGTATCCAATTATACAGCTGGATATATACTGGAGAAATGCAGGTTAAGTACCTTGCTCAAGGATACAACGGCAGTGTCCTACCGGGGAATCGAACCTGCAACCTTTAGGTTAAAAGACTAACTCCTTAGCCATTATACTACACTGCTGCCATCTGTGCTAAGCTACAGCGTTGTATTTTAGCCTAACTGTGCTACAGTGTTGTTCGTACCTGCAGCCTAATTGTGCTAAACTAGCCTAACTGCACTAAGCAACAGCATTGTACTTGTACCTTAACTGTGCTGAGCTACAACACTGTACTATGCAACAGTACACTTAAATGCTACACCGTGCTCTGTGATATATACAGAACAATCTGTGCTACACGCTGTTAAAGTAAAGTTCAGACAGGAAATCACGACAGAACCTTCCAAGCAAAGGGTGGAAAATTACTTTACCCCCCCCCCCCCACACACACACACACACAAGATGTTATTCATGCTTTTCAATTCACCAAATTCTCACCCTTTAATTTAATCCTTGTCACAGTAAACACTTTGTTAACACCGGCTATTTCAGAAGCACCGAGGCATAACCCCATCTTATATATTACAAGTAAAGAAACGAGCCAGCGAAACCAGATAACACCTTCACAAAGGTTTTTTTTTTCCCTCCGTGTGAACTTTGAAATTATGCATCATCACACCCAACATCCTTACAGTTCAGTAAAGATATTATATCACATCTATCTATAGAAGCACAGCAGAGGGCTGCTTAAACTGTGAATGTAGGCCATCTTGGAGGAGGGCTGGCAATACACTTGCTAAATATTTAACTGAATTTTCGACAATTTATTTAGTTATTGCAGCTGTTGTCCTTATAATGTCCCCAGGCAGTGATTACATGCTTGGTAATATAGTATAGTAAAAACTGAAATGCTTATCAGTGGATCCATTAGAAAAAAATATATATTGTTTTGATGTAGTGGCCCTTCAGTACATGATAAAAGGAGATACCGATGTGCCCCTCCCCCCAATTAATACACAATGACCAACTGAAAATAATACATAAATGGTGAGCTGTGCGTACAATCACATTTTAAACTTAACAGCTTTATTAAGAGATTGTAAATCTGAGTATCGCAATTTTAACTGGCACCAAGAACAGTAACAGCCCCCCCCCCCGGGCCCCTTCAGAAAAACACTGTTACTACAGCTAACTCATTAAAGTACTTGGAGCCTGTGATGATCCAGGGGTGCTGGACTCACCTGCAGACAGGTACCACCATGGGGTTGTCCTTAATCTCCTTAAACTGCCCTCTGTCCTTCAGGGCCTGCAGAACTGCCTTTCGAGCATCAAACCGCTTCATTCCCTGAGAGAGAGAGAAACACACATTCCACATTTAATACATCACAGCATGCATCGCGTATCCATGCTCCTCAGAGAGAGAGATGACCAATCTGAGAATTGCACTGGGGAGGGACGGATCCAGCTCACAAAGGCAGCGTGAAACCAGCATTGACCCCGAAGCGGATCGGCACGGTGCGTGAAGGCCAATGCGGTACAGAGCCGCTGGGCCTACGGAACAAACCCAGCCAATGGGAGCAAAGGCAAGGAAGGGGGCGGGGCGGAAACGCACCAGGAAGGGAGGGGGCACGTTGATGAGGAAGCCGTTCTCGTCCAGGATATTGATGAACTCCAGGTTGTGCCTCTCGCCCACCGCGTAATCGTTGTGATCGTGAGCTGGAGTGATCTTCACAGCGCCTGAGGAAGAGGAAGAGGAGGAGGCAGGCCAGGGGCGTTCAGCATGGCACAATCATACCAGGACTCTACGCTAATGGTTTTTTTCCAAGGAGCAAATGCGCTCCCAAGCTAAAACATTTAGGAGCACACTAATGCATCCCAATTAGAAGATGTCAGCCTAAATTATTTTTCCAGTTAGTACACATCTATTTACAACGGGGGCACTGTAGAGCAGTGTACAGCATCACATACAAAGCGCATTGGAAGTCCACTGTAGTACACTACACCCTCACTTCACCTGTGCCGAAGCTCATGTCCACAAACTCGTCGAAGACGACGGGCAGCTTGCGGTCGCAGAACGGATGGATGACGGACTTCCCTTTCAGATGCTGAGGGAGGAGAGGAGGGAGTGAGAGGGGGAGGAGTGTGAGAAACACGCGGGCTCTTCCCGGCGGTGTACTGACGCAGACGGAGAGGAGGAAGGACACAGACCTGGTATCGCTGGTCGGAGGGGTGGACAGCGACGGCAGTGTCCCCCAGCATGGTTTCTATACGGGTTGTGGCCACCACCACCTCCTCATCTACGAGAAAGAGAGAGACGATACTGTAGACAGACTTGTGCACAGTACAGTTCACATGCAGCCAGGCAGGTGGACACATGGGTGCTTTATTGACCAGTAGGGCACGCTAGTGAGCAACGGCGGAGTCGCCGTCACCCTGGACAAAAAAAAAACCCTCCCATTTCTGGATAGTTAATGTATAGCCAACTGTACATCTCTCTGTGGGGCTGCTGGCCACAGTCTTGATTTGATACCAGACCATGGGGCTCAACCATGTAGTGAAACAGTGCCTTAACAGGATCAGCCATCCAGCAGCACCCATCTCTTATTTTTGACACATATGGACCATTGAAGCTAAACCATGCTTTCCTTTTCTGTGAGAGAGAGCCAGAGAGAGCAAGTGAGAGCTAGAGAACACAGAGAGAGAGAGAGAGAGAGAGAGAGAGAGAGAGAGAGAGAGAGAGAGGGGGGGGGGGGGGGGGGAGAGAGAGAGGGAGAGAGAGAGAAATCCCTTTTTCACTCCCCTCACCTGATCCATCGATCTTGTAGGAGAAAGACACCAGAATCCCAAACTCCACCTTCTCCGTGTATCCAGGGACCGGCAGCAGAGTCCTGCCAGTCAGCTCCTTCTTATCCACCTGAAACACACAGCTCACCATCACAATGCTGTCACTACCACCACTACTGCAGGTTTACACTAATACAGTCACTACCACCATTACTGCAGATTTACTCCGATCACAATTCAGTCACTACCACCATTACACAATTCAGTCACTACCACCATCACTGCAGGTTCATCTTGATCAGGACACTACTGCTAGTATCATTACTCTGGATTTGATGAAGAGTATCCATAAAGTACTGAACTGATAAACAGTATCGATAAGAGTAGCAGTACTGATAAAATCCTAACGACATCATCCCTAACGCCAAGTTCACAGTAGAAGGCAGCCGTACATTTGGCCCTATTCAGTGGTCCAGTGCATGTCTGTGCCTCTCACCTCTATGTCCGAGATGGCGGAGTTGAGCGTGCAGGACCAGTTGACCAGCCTCTTGCTCCTGTAGATCACTCCTTCATCGTGAAGCCGGATGAAGGCCTCCTGCACTGCGTAGGACAGTTTCTGTGTGCAGAGGAACAGGCAGAGATGGGCGCTAAATGCATGACGCTGTTCTTATCTTCAACCCACATACACAGTGCTACAGGAGAGAGTTACTAGGGAAGAGGACACAGGAAAGAGTTACAGAGGAAGAGGATACAAGACAGAGTTACTGGGGAAGAGGATACAGGAGAGAGTTACTGGGAAAGAAGATACAGGAGAGAGTTACTGGGAAAGAAGATACAGGAGAGAGTTACTGGGGAAGGTTACAGGAGGGAGTTACTGGGGAAGAGGATACAGGAGAGGGTTGCTGGGGAAGAGGATACAGGAGAGAGTTACTGGGGAAGAGGATACAGGAGAGAGTTACTGGGGAAGAGGATACAGGAGAGAGTTACTGGGAAGAGGTTACTGGTCAGAGTTACCAGGGAAGAGGTTACAGGAGAGAGTTACTAGGGAAGAGGACACAGGAAAGAGTTACAGGGGAAGAGGATACAAGACAGTGTTACTGGGGAAGAGGATACAGGAGAGAGTTACTGGGAAAGAAGATAAAGAAGAGAGTTACTGGGGAAGAGGATACAGGAGAGAGTTGCTGGGGAAGAGGATACAGGAGAGAGTCACTGGGGAAGAGGTTACAGGAGAGAGTTACTGGGGTAGAGGATACAGGAGAGAGTTACTGGGGAAGAGGATACAGGAGAGAGTTACTGGGCTGCCTGTGTGGAACCTGCCTGTGCAATGCTGAGAGGAAAGAGGGAACACTCACAGGGTCCATGGTGAAACAGGCTCTGTCCCAGTCTAGAGAGGAGCCCAGCCTTCTCAACTGGTGATAGATCCGGTCCCCCTTTCTGCAGAGAGATGAGAGTGAGCGGCCGTTTCTTTCACCTTTCCTCCGTGCGAATCCGTCCCTCCCTCTCTCCTCTCTCACTCTCTCTCCCCCGGTACTCACTCGTTCTTCCACTTCCACACCTCCTGGACGAAGGCCTCCCTGCCCAGGTCGTGGCGGCTCAGCCCCCGCTCCCTCTTCAGCTTCTTCTCCACCACCACCTGCGTGGCGATGCCGGCGTGGTCGCAGCCCGGGTTCCACAGCGTGGTCTCGCCCCGCATCCTGTGCCTGCCGCGCAGGAAGCACCCCGCCGTTAGCGCTAACGAGCTCAACCGCCGACACTGATGACATCACATCAACAGGGGCGACAGCACCGATGACATCACTACAATAAGGACTCTGATGACATCACTGCATGAAGGACTATGGCACTAATTACGCTGTTACAGGAAGCACAGTGTGTCCAATGACATCATCAGGAGGACGACTTTGACACAGAAGTCACATTTGCATGGACTACAAGAGACAGCCTCACCACAAAACATAATAACAAAACCAAGTGTCGCAGCATATGATTCTTCATCTTTCCTTTTAAAATAAGCAGTCAACACACTAACACCATAATGATGTTAAAACAGACAACTGTGCATCTATAAAGGTTCTGAAAGTTCTGCCTATATTCTCTCTTGCCTGGACACATAAAACTGTCACCACGACACATACTAAAAAACACTTTAAGACCACACCAACGGGAGTTCATCTACAGTATATTTACAGATGTTTTGCTTATGAGAAACAGATTCAGAGTAAGAGTGGATGGGGCGTGGACTTTACCATCGGGTCAGGCAGTCCTGAATGGCATTGGTGAGGGCGTGGCCCAAGTGTAGAGATCCGGTCACGTTGGGCGGAGGGATACACATCATGAACAGACCGCGGGGATTTGGCTCGCTGACGCTTTTACGCTGGAACAAAGAGGAAGACATGAGCGCCCGTCTCCAAGGTCACTGAGACAGAGTCTCTCTACCCTCTATGAACCTCAAGAAGCACAGACTGGCCATCTCCCCAGAAATCAACGTACGGTCTACCTGTGCCTAAAGGAAAAACACCTCAGTCAACAACCACGTTAGTGATCTAAAGTAATGTCACCAGATGAAATTATTTAACTGAGAGAAAGCTTAAAGCAAAAGCTTGTCGAATGATATGTATAAAATTAAATTACTGGACAAGGTTAAAATATTCATAAATGCGTTCAATATCAAATAAGAAAGTAAGGATGTCCGAACACGGCTACCGATTCCTCAAAAGACCATTGTGTGCACATTAGCGACTCTATTCATGAGACCCACGGTGCTCCGTGTGCTGCTTCTCACCCCATACTCAGGCTTGAAGAAGCCCTGCTTCTCCCACCAGGGGTACCAGGCAGCCTCCACATACTGTGGACTGTAGGCGTCCGGCAGGGGGCTCAGCACGTCTGATACACAGAGAGAGAAAAGGGTTCGTACAGTTCACACAAACAAACACACACACGCACACACACACACACAAACACACACACACACACACACACACACACAAACACGAGGCAGGGGGCTCAGCACGTCTGATACACAGAGACAGAAAAGGGTTCATACAGTTCACACAAACAAACACACACACGCACACATAAATACACACACACACACACACACACACACACACAAACAAACACGAGGCAGGGGGCTCAGCACGTCTGATACACAGAGACAGAAAAGGGTTCATACAGTTCACATAAACAAACGCACACACTCACGTACAAGCGCACACACATACACACACACACACACACGCACAAACACGAGGCAGGGGGCTCAGTACGTCTGATACACAGGAAGAGAAGGGTTTGTACGCTATGTACAGTACATGCAAACGCACACAAACACACACGCACAAAAAAAAGTGTGTGCATCGTTCCACACATTGACCAGCACACATGCACAAAAGTGCGTGTATGTTTTCACACAATGAGAACACAAGCATATGCACATTTACAGATGTGCAGGTGCAGGCATGCTTGTGCATGCAAACACACACACACACACACGTGAGCAAGCACAAGGACACTACACGGCCACAAAAACGGCTCTTTGAATAAATGAACAACAACCAGAATTTAAAAAAAGCTTATTATAAAAGCAAACAAAATGTTTCAGACCGGCGAAATTAGATTCAGAATATGTTTCGGAACAAAATCTCACAAAGAGTGAATGGGGGGGGGGGTGGGTAAATAAAGTTGTGCACAGTCACTCATTCACCTTTCTTCTCCCCAGCAGGAGTGGGAATGCTGTACGTGACCACGCCCAGTTCCTTCTTCTCTGGTTTGCTCTTCTTCTGCAGGACAACAGAGAGGGAGAACTCATGAAGACGAGCTCATGCAGCAGCCAATAGCACTTCGGTCCCACACAGATTAGGGACTTTCTGGAGCATGTGCATTTGGGCACTTTTTCTTTCAATTTGACACCCAACCATGAAGTTTGGCAACTTGAGCAAGAAAAAAACTTTGTGTTGAGAGTTTGCATCTGATAATTCTATTGAGCGTTTGAAGCCTTAGGGAAGAGCTCACATATTTCAGATAGGTTAAATTCTTTGCTCCATTTCAGCACACCTATCTCCCTTTATGCATATTCAGAGTGAAGGTTTAACCTCAGACTGCGGCTGCTGCTTCTTCTTCTCCGCCATCTCCATCTTCTGCTGGAACTTCTCCAGTTTCTCCCTCTTCTTCGCCTCCTTCTTCAGCTGGGCCTCCGTCTTGGGCGGCCCTGGGGAACGTTACTCTAACATTAAAATAACGCACAGCACACAGGCGGCCACTCATCCACATTAGCGCGTCTTTTGGATAGTTTATCTTCATATTCAAAAAGTGGTTGAGATAAACACGGCAGACCAGAAGGGACAGTTCGAAAAAGCCCCTACCCTAGTCACTTGCAGTATTTACTAAAAGACATGCATTTCTGCTCCTTTCTCCTGACAGTACTGCTCCCCCTTCAAACTCAAACATTAAGGCCAAAATTAGCAATGACACACACACACACACCCCAGCACCAGACAGATAGATCCTTACCCCCAGCAGCTGGGGCACTGGTTGCAGTGGCAGAGGGAGCGGAGCTGGCCTTGGGTGATACTGGAGCCATTTTCTCACACAGTGTGACTGCGCCAAGAACCTTCTGGAACTTTGGCTGGTTAATACAGGTGAGGAACCACCTGGTCAGGTTAGTCAGGGACTTTCTGTCTGAGGGTTCCAAGGCCTGGAGGGTGAAGAGAGGTCATTGAAAGGTTTAGAGGTCAGTACAGTGAGCACAATTCAGCAAATACAACAGAAACAACCAGTTAGATAAAGTAACTAAATAAACTAAATAAACCTAAACATCAAACAGAAGTTGCTTTTATAAAATTGTAAATAACTGGTCAACGAAATATAAATCGGTCTATATTTTAGAATATAGACTAATTTATACAGTATTTTCTATTAAGAAACAAGGTCAATATCCTTTCTAAATATGGAGATAAATTACACACTATAAACAAATACTCCATCATACCTCTCTCGAGGTACCATACTAACTTTCTCAAACCATACTAACACGCAACAGAGCACAGGAATGAAGAAGGAAGAGGAGGCAGACTGGTTCACATAGGCCAGGCTGACGGGTGCACTGGGGGATGGGCAGAGAGGACTCACGTATTTAAAAGGCAGCAGAGCAGCCATGGAAACAGCAATGTCGGCCAATGAAACGCTCTCCCCGACCAGGTAAGTTCTGGGCTGCAGGGTCTGGTCCAGGATCCCAAGGACCCTCTTCAGCTCCATCCGGGAGCTGTGCTGGAGCTGTAAAAACCAGGGAGGGGGGGAGAGGGGAGAGACTAACTTAATATCGGCTAGCGTGTCCAAAACACAGGCAGACTGGCACAATGAAACCAGGGGAAATAATCATGTCTGTTTGGTGAATGGTGCGTTACCCACAATCCCTGCAAATTGATCCAAAGTCTCACTGTACTACAATGTCAGTTTGGTAGCCAAGGTATTCCTTCATACAGACAACCTTCTCCACAACTGTATTTTCAATTTAAGAGAGCAGTAGACTCATTTGAGAAGGTTCAAATCATTCTGATAGTGAGGAAGAGGAGGACAAAGACACAGGTAACAGACAGATGCATGTCACCAGAGCACTGCATTTGGTCACAGAGCATCAAACACAGAGAGAGAGAGAGAGAAAGTAAAAGTCACAAGCGCATATACCTGTTTGTCCACCCCTGTCACTCCCAGCAAAGGGAAAACCACAGCGCAGGCAAGTGGAATCAACTCGTTCTCCGCAAAACTAAGCCACTGCCAGACCTGGCTCTCCTCCTTGGCATCTCTCTTGCCCTTCTTCGGCCCAGAGGACAGGAACCAGCCCACCGCACAGGGCCCAGTCAGCACTACATCACTGTTAGCCAGGGTCAAGGCTGGACGCAATTTGGCAAGGTGTGCTGGAGGGTCCCCAGTAACTATGCGCGGAGGGGAGGGGCAATATTCAGCAGCGATGAGGGCCAGGAGACTCCTGAGGTCATCTGGGTGGGGGGAGACATACAGCGTGTCCATTGCTGCGGGAGAGAGGAGAAGAAAGATAAAGAGGGTGGGGGTGAGAGGGAAAGATTAATCCACATCAATACAATGACAGTGCACCTCCCGTGGGCCTCAGTTCAGCTGCAGATCTACAAGGTGCGCGATCTTTTCAGCATCCAGTAGATATGAACGCGCTTGTATGTCACAGCCTCGATTCAGCGAGTTAAAGCGGTGTTGGCAAGGCAACTCTGATGGGAGGCAAACCGTCACCTGTTCGATGTTGTTTTATGATACCGACTTAACAATTCCTTGTTTGAGTAAACGATTACGTTTACATTAACAGTTACATTACAGCAGGCTATATGCTTCCATTACTAGATGAAAAAGAAAGGAAGAATGTTTTCCAAATAGTTGGCCAAGTTGTAACACAATGAAACTGAAACCATTATTAGCTAGCGAAAAAGTTACCAAGCCAACTGTTAAGTTAGCTGTTCAGCTACATCCATAATAGTTGCCAAGTATCTAATAGCGAGAGTATGTGGTAATGTTAAAACGCCTTCAAAATAAATAAAAATCTGGAGATAAGCTGAAGCTAAGCCAGTTTTTTTTTTTGCAGTAGCACGACAACACAATATCAAACACCTAGCTAGTTAACACTGTCCAACCGCATCGTCAATAGACTAGCCTAACATTTTATCAGCTTAATAATAACCGAACAGCTAGACTAGCCAGCTAGTCTAACCGCGTTGGCTGGCTACTAGCAGATAAATGAATGGACAGTTGGAATGCTAGCTAGTCTAGCCACATGCAGATCTACATGGCTGACGTTTGTAATAAGCATATGTAGAATGCATAATATTTGCTTCTAGTTTATAGCTTCCTAGCCATATACATATCCAAAGCTGTCAAAACTATCCATCGCTAATTCCAGATAACTAATACGGTCAGTTAGCTGACGTTACCTAGCATGCGAGCAAAATCTCCAGCTAACATTAGCTCGCCGCATTCAGCGCAGCAAATGACCAAGTTTATGTTCCCAGTAATCTGTCTGTTAAGAATTATTTTCCGTCAAAGCGATACCTTTCTGCTATACCAGTTTTATAACGTTGGTAAAAGCTGTTAAAGTACAAAAGCAAGTAAACCGGCTCACCGTTTCGCTGCAAATTTACGAGACGTCAGCTTAGTACAATAAACACCCAACCCACATGAAACTTCCCTCGTTGCCGCTAAGCAGAGTGATTTTGACGTAATTGCCACGCCGTCTGATGCAACGCCGGGCGCACATGTTCCACGGCTCTGCGAAGAACCCACAGATCTCTGACGTTTCTACACACATTTCAGGTCCTCAATTGCATGCAGTTTTAGATTTTTAAAAAATGAAATCGCTAAATCGCGTTCATGTACGTCTTAGTGTAAATATAAATACAAGGTCGAACATATCAGGTGGAATTCTACCAGTGCTATGAAATGGAATAAACGGATGCTAGTGGAAAGAAACAAAATCTTTAGCATTCAGAAAGGTACTTTTAGATTTACTTTTTATGTAACAGAACAGGCATACCTATAGACAGAATATGATTACAAAGATTTTGTGTTTATATGTAAATGTAAATACATAAATAAGGTGCCCTTAGAATGTTGCATGATACACCACCTGACATCTGTTTTCATAGTGGCATGATACCTAACATGCATCAAAGTTCTTCCACGGTGTTCGGAAGCGTTTGGCGTAGCCTATACATTCACAAATTTCCCTTCCTGTATCCAAATTTCACAGAGGAAGATATAAGGGTGTACTTCTGCTTTTCCACCACCAGAGGGGAGTAAATCCATCCTCACCCCTGAGGACTACGAAACCTGTCAGGTGGGTACTGGTCAATGCGTGAACCACACACGGAATAGAGACTGAGAAACTGAGGCCACTCGGCATAGGCGTTGCCATCCTTAGTGCAGACGCTGCCAACATCCTCTTCCGCACTCTGGACCTCCTGCAGGCGAACAGTCAGATTTCACTGGTCAAGTATGTTTTCGTGCATACAAGGAATTTGATTTGGTTAATCAGTTGCTCTCTGTGTAACAGTCAAGGTGAAGCCAAGCCTAAGTGAGGAATTACAAAAATGAAAAGAAGCGCATGGCATAATTAAGTACATAGCATAGTGTTGAGCGAGCACCCCATCAAGGCAGCCATGGTAGTGGCAGAACCACCACTGGCCCAATATGCTGATTAAAGCAGTTTTCTGCAAATGACTGAAGGTAGACATCTTTGTTGTTAATTAGATCTGGGTCCTGGAAATATGGTGGAAAATATACTACACATTTTAATATATTACATTAATTTTGTTCACAGACACTATTATCTAGAACGACTTACTAAATCTAATATATTAGCTCATTAAAGTAGGCTAATAAGAAAAGTCCTATGTAAATGGAAAATCATCTCTTATAGCCAGTTTCATATATTACATTACATTACAGGCATTTGGCAGACGCTCTTATCCAGAGCGACGTACAACAAAGTGTATAACCATAACCAGGAACAAGTGTGTCAAAAAACCCTAGAGAGAAATACCGTTCTAAGTGCAGGGAACAACCGCATAGTTCAACTTGGACCCTGAAGTGTTAAACTGATTAACACTAACACAAATGAGAACAGCAACAATGCAGTCTATGCAAAAATACAAGCAGTAGGTAAGACAAGTGCATTAATTAAGTCACCTACGAAACAGCTACCTAGTTACAACCCTAAGCTTACAGTCAGTTTAGAGATTACAGGGAGGTAGGGAGGGATGGGGAGAGGTGCAGTCTGAAGAGGTGAGTCTTCAGTTGTCGCTTGAAGTGGGCGTCTCAGCTGTTCTGACCTCCACAGGGCAGTCATTCCACCATCGTGGGGCCAGAACAGACAGGAGACGTGTTCGGGAAGCGCAGGTGCGAAGAGGGGGAGGTGCCAGTCATCCTGAGGTAGCGGAACGGAGGGGTCTGGCTGGCATGTAGGGTTTGAAGATCTTGTGGAGGTATGCTGGGGCTGATCCCTTGACTGCCTGGTATGCTAGGACCAATGTTTTGAATTTTTGTATGCACAAAAACATACTTGACCAGTGAAATCTGACTGGTCGCCTGCAGGAGGTCCAGGGTGCAGAAGAGGATGTTGGCAGCGTCTGCACTAAGGATGGCAACGTCCATGCCAAGTGGCCTCAGTTCCTCAGTCTCTATTCCATGTGTGTGGTTCACGCATTGACCAGTACCCACCTGACAGGTTTCGTAGACCTCAGCGGTGAGGATGGATTTACTCCCCTCTGGTGGTGGAAAAGCAGAACTACATCCTTATATCTTCCTCCGTGAAAGTTCGAGACAGGAAGGGATATTTGTGAATGCATAGAAAGTCTCATGATAAGATGAAATGCGGCAACTAATATGGGCAACTAACCTGACAGCAAATCTAGTATTTAAATAGATTTCTAAGACTGTGCGGGGAAAGAGGGTCAGGGTTGGGGGAGCTTCGTTTCTGAAGAGGTGGGTCTTCAGTCTGCATGGGTGAGATGGTGCGCAGATGGTGAGTGTCTCTGCTGGTCTGACCTCCAGGGGCTGGGAAGGCTGCAGTTACATGACCCAAGCTTGTGGCTGTGTGTGTGTGTGTGCGTGTGTGTGTGTGCGTGCGTGCGTATGTGTGTGCGTGTGTGTGTGTGTGTGAAGATACTATCCCATGTTTGAACTCTACTAAAACTATAAATATTACACACCGCCCCGCCAAGATGTAGCGTGGAGGGATAGCATACCTGCCATGCATCCCAGTCCAACATGTGCCTGAGTGCATAATCAAACCCAAGCTATACTTCATATCCAAAACCGGCAACAATTAATTGTAACAGATTTTTAAAAATTGGTTAACTTTTAAGTTGCCTTTATAATGCAATTGCTTGGAATTAACCAATGGGCACGAGAGTTCTGTGATATGAGCCAATGGACAGCAACAGGTTTTCAATATTCATAACCCATGGTATGACATAAAATGAATTTATTAGCACAATTACAAATATAACACATTTTACAACAGTACCAAATCATTATCCAGTGTTTCTTTCCACCCCACAAAGAAATAACTTACAATGACTAGATATCAAATAACCAATCACACCCTGTTATGCTACTAATAACCCATTCTGTGTGCAGTCCAGCTTTCATTGTCAGTCTTTATTTACAAATACATTCTGTACACCTGTCCTCTCACAAAACGTTCCCACAGAGTTCTTGCTTCTGTGGTTCACCCGTCGTTCGTTCAACTCTTTTGTTCATAATAACATTTACGGCAGAACGAGCAGTTTATCATCAAAACAGTAATCAGCTATCAGACAACATCAAACAAAAGTGGACATATCGATAAAACTAGAAGATGAACGTCCATCCTCAGCCAACCCCGCACTCCCTCCCGCCACCATGTTCTGTACTACAGCCCAGTCGTAGAAACCTCCGCGGATCTCTCACTGCTGGTGCTCAGCTCCTCATCTGCGCAACGGTTACATTCTGTTTAGAAAACGCTCTGATTGTGGCATGACCAGTTCAACTGTCCTCAAAACGGTGATCGGTTTTTTCAGACAGTAACGAGCGAAAGTGAACGTCGTCGTCAGTCGCCCCCAAACGCTTCTTTCACCGTCTCCACGGCCGCCGACAGCGTCCCTCCCACGATGCGGCCGGCCACGCACACCGTGTTAACCACGCCGCTGCCCCCTTTCAGTGCCAGCTTTCCCAAGCCGCCGCCCGCCTGCGTCGATTGGCTCCCAAGCTCGGAGAGGACGGCCCACAGGAAGTCCGTGCCCTGGTCCCACGCCCGCCCCCCGACGTACCGGGACACCGACCAGGCCCTGTTCGCCACGCCGCCAGCGATGCCCACCCCGTCCCACGTGAGGGTGCCCACGCCCAGCACCCCGTCCTGACAGGCGCTCAGGAGAGTGCCCACTAGTGGCGAGGTGCAGGAGTACAGCTGGGACGCGCACGCGGCGCCCGCCCTTCCCGCCAGGCCCGCGGCGGACACGGCGCCGCACGCCGCGTCGGCGGCCACGTTGTAGACGAGCGAGAGCGTGACGCCGGGCAGGGCGGAGAGCACGTTCAGGTCCTCCTGAATCACGTGGGTCACCTGACCGGGGATCTGCGTCAGGGTGGAGACGACGGGGCGGAGAGGGGCGGAGAGCAGCCACAGGGAGCAGGAGAGGAGATAGAGCGCGGTGCTGTTCCCCTGCGGCTCCTCGGAGGCCTCCGGGGCGCTGGCGTCGCCGTCGGGCTCCTCGTGGGCGCCGGGAGGGGCGGAGCGGCGGGACTGAACGACATCGCTCTCTCCTTCCCCTTCCGCTTCCTCGCTCGGTGCGTCTGCGCTCTGAGTGGCAGTGCTTTCAGCCAATAAGCTCTCTGCTAGCTCATCAACCGCGTCTGGCTGGGTAGCGCTTTCTGCTAGCGTATCAGAGGATTCCGCTTGTGTGCCTGCGTCGCGCATTTCTACAATCTGTTGCAGCGCATTTTGGAAGCCAGCGAGTGTGACGTCGCCCCCGCCTTCCCCTCCATCGGCCTCCCCGCAACCCCCTGAAAATACACCTCCCACTCCGACTGCCTCCTCTAGCCCCTTCACGTCCAGGACCCTGGCCTCCTCCTCCCTCCCCTTTACAACACCCAAACTGAACATGGCTTCCCCATCTGGGTCCGCGCAGCACATGGCAGACCAGAACAAACCCACCTCGCACCCCTGTTCTAATTCTCCTGCGCCTCCCCTTCCAGTGAGCACGTAGAGGTCGCCCCCTAGAGACCGACACTGTGGGTGGATGTTGTTTTGGACCAGCTCTGTAACCAGGGCATCCCATGAATTAGCGGGAGTGTCAGAGGAAGTGTAGATGTTATACCCGTCCCGTCTCAGAAGTGCAGGCACTGTGACTGGCAGACCCTCTTCGTCACTTTGGGACTTGTCTTCTTCCTCTCTTCCTGTCTAAAGAACATTCAGTAATATTGAGAACTAAATAATCTGCACAGTACCTCCAGTGGCAATCATGGCCTAACAAGACAAACAAAAAAGCCAATGCTATACCTTTACATATTCTTTACATATTTTATAAGTTGTAAGTGTAACCTAATGTAACCCCAGCAGTGACTAAACAGTCTTATTGTTGCTTTAACCCCCCTCCTCCCCCCCAGCAATGTCAAAATTTGACAGAATAGCAACATGAGAAGTGAGCCTTGTCTTCATGCATCACCAAGCAACGCTCTTTAATTTCACCGATACTCAAGCAATGCTAAAAGCTGCCAAACTTGCCAAAGAGCTGTTTTTTCTTCACACGCTTCTTTGTATTGTCCATTTCCAGAACACACCTGATGATGCATTTTGAGACACACCCATTTCTCACACTTCGTACTTGGATCTGGATTCATACCACTAAAACCCATCTTCAGCAAGCTTCTTTACAAAATTAAAATGAACACCCTGAACATTGTGGATCACCATGGAACATGTTATTGTTTAACATTTTGATACTCGTCAAAAAATGAATGGTCTAATCATTAATGATATAATGATCCAGCATTAATTCATGCAGAGCCTGTGATTGTATGTATGTGTGTGTGTGTTTATAATTGCATAATTATTGTGTAATTATAACATTTCTTTGCCGAACAGTAAAATCAGTTGTCAGTGTAAATGCAATGACGAGGACAAATGCTTTAATAATTTGGCCTAGAAAGATCTGATATGAAATAAATGGAAACACCTCTATACCTGTGCATCTCCAGTGTCCTTTTCAGTCCCATCATCCTCCTGAAACCAGGGGGGACAGCGAATAATTATCACGTCAAAATGAAAAAAAAAATTATTAAAGTGAACCGAGTTGAGACCACGTGGAAACGTTCCAAACGTGATTAACTTCATAATTCATGCTGAAATATTTCAGAAGATGAACTTCAGTAATATGATATGAGATGAAAGAACACCCAGGTGGCTGCCAGCATGTTCCGCGATAACAGGGCGGGTCACAGTGAAGTGCTGTACCCACCTGGCTGTGTCCGGCGGCTCCGGTCCATTCTGCGTGCAGGCAGAAGGCGGACAGCGCGGTGACGTCGCAGGCCTCGCTGTGGAGGCTGGCCACGGGCCGTCCGGAGCCCGGGCTGTGGCAGCGGGCCCGCAGCCGGCCCCCGAATCCCGCGGGAGGAGGCGTCCGTTTGTAGAAGCTCTGGCCGCACCGCGAGAGCTCTGCCTCCGTCTCGGTCTCCGCCAGCACCGACGTGCCAAAACAGAGCCCTATGAAAACCCAGCCCACCGGGACAGGCATGCTTCCCCCCCCCCGCTGCGGACGCTGCGCTCGGCCTCTACGGACGTGGCTGGATTAGCCGTCTGCTGCTCCGCTGCTCCGGCACGCGCGACGGCCCGGTCGGGTAAACGCTGGATTTCTCACCAAATCTCTCCCACTCTCTGCTCCCGTGCTCCACCCAGTACCCACCCACGTTCCTGTCACCAGGGGCGACTTCACTCCTCCCTCACTGCCTCTCCCTCCCTCCCTCCCCCTCTAATCACTCTTGTTCTGGCAGCGCCTCTACCTCCGAGGTAAGTTTTAAGTGTACAAAACCTAACCTGCTCCCCACACCTATGCCCGTGACCTGAAAGTCTGCATTCTCAAACACTGCCGCAGCCTGAATGAGCCAGCTTTGGGAAACAAAATGATTGGCGGTTTACACTGTTCTACCCCTTAAAAAAAAACACTTCTGAAAGTGCTGAGGAGGCGTAAACTGAACACACAGCGCAATGTCTACCCACCTGTATCAGATTCTCCTTTCGTGCAATACCTGTGTTTAGCATGTATTAGCTGTATTTGTACTGAATGCTGTATTGAAATATGCAGTGTGGTGTTATGTATATGATTTGGAGGTAGAGAGGGTTGGCCACTTTTGGAAGAGGTTCAGCGGTTCAGATTACCAAGTGTTGCTATGCAAAGGACAATGGAGAGTGCAAGTGACACAAAACACACCTTTTCTATTTACATCAATTTATTTGATACGTTTTTTTTACTTAAAAATAAGAAATGTACTACTTTCACGTTTCAGAATTTTAAAAAAAAGAAGATTGAAACTTCTTCCTGCGTGGTGTCCCCTGTGCGAAAGCAAGAGAGACAGAGAGATCAAAATGAAGTCAGTGTTTTCACAAAGCAGCACAAGCAAGAACATGTCAAGAGATGTTTTTTAACTGAAGCATTCAGCACTCTCCAGCAGGGGGCGCCCGTCTGTCTGTTCTGCAGCCGGCCCAGACGAACAGGTTTTGATGAGGGGGAAAATGCGGCAGGACTGGATCTGGGCCTAGCGCGTACCCCCGGGCCTGACCGCGCACCCACCCCAGCTGCCTCGCATTCCTGCCTCCCGCTGGAAGCGGCCCGGCGGCCCAGCCCGCGACACGCCCAGCCCGCGACACGCCCAGCCTGCGACACGCCCAGCCCGCTCAGACCGCCGCGGCGACGCCCACCTTCACTCGTTGGGAATGTCGATGACCAGCTCGGCCTCCTCGCCCTCGCCCCTCTCCTCCTCCCCTCTGTCGCTGTCTCCCTCGCTCTCCCCCTCCTCCTCCGCCCCGTCGCCGCTCAGCATCTGCCGGGGCACCCAGCTGAAGGGGGCGCTGGAGGCCGCGGGGGCGGGCGGCGCGCTGGGGTAGTTGGAGCCGGAGGGACCCACCACCTGGGACGAGGGGAACAACCCGGGGCGGGGGGGGGGGTTGGGGGGGGGAGGGAGGGAGGGAGGAGTTGCGGTTGGCACCAGGGTGTGATGGAGAGGGAGAATAAAGGGAAAAGAGAGTGAGTGGTGAGCGGAAGAGAAGTCGGAGAGAAGAAGTGAGAGACAAAGGGAAAGAAAGCAGGAAAAGTGAGGGAAGAAGAAGATAAAGAGAGAAGAACGGGAGCTGTGTCAGGTCTCAATTCTACGGGAAATGCAGGTGTGATCAGTACCATCCCTCCCTCTGCTCACAGGCACTGTACTCACTGTCTGACAGTCACAGTATCTACCGCTTATGTACCACTTCCTACCCCGCACACTGTGCTGTGTACATGTGCCACTATGTCAATCCCAGCAGCCCCTGCTTCAGGATTCCCACACCTCCCCCGACTCGGTTTCCAGGGTAATGTGCTGTACGGCGAGGCCTGCCAGGAGGGAACTGGCCAAACGCTGACAGGGCGATCCCGGAGGATTCCGCTCGGCGAAATATCGATTCAGCCGGGGTGGCAAACGCTCGCTCTTCCGGCAGCAGATGCGCCAGGCGTGTCCTCCGCCGACGCAGCTGTGCTGGGGGGACTGTAGGGCGACAGCTGGCTACACGCGCGCGCTCGCCTGCGCTCTCCCAAACTGAGGAGGGGGGCTGCAGCAACGGGACGGCCTGCTAAAACACACGGCTGATGTTCCAAAGTGGAATAAAAATGAGGAAAATCTCTGAACATGAAAGATGTTATGGAAATAATGTTAATGCATCAGCTGCGGTCACTGAACGTTGTAGGACTAGCCAGTGTAGCTCGGTGAGGTAAGACAGCTTTGACAGTACAATAGCACCCCCCTCTGGCCATTTGAAAACCAGCAAATCAAATCTTATTTTTGGACCTTTAAAAAGTTCAATATAGACTTAAATGCAGGATATTTGTAATAGCAATAGATATAGCAGTGCAAGGTTAGGCTTAGTAGTGAGGTGGTACTGACGTTTTACATTACATTACTGCCATTTAGCAGATGCTCCCATCAAGAGTGACTAATAAATTTTTTTTGCATTTTTTACATAGTTCCCATTTACACAGCTGGATGCATACTAAATCTATTTTAAGGTAAGTACCTTGCTCAAGGGTTGCACAGTGACCTCACCAGGGAATCAAACCTGCAACCTGTAGGCAACAAGCCCAGTTCCTTACCCATTATGCTATAATGCTGCCACTATTTATATACAGTAATTGTATCAGTGATGTTCTCCACTTTTGTAAAATGTTCTGGATAAGAGCATCTGCTGAATATAATGTAATGTGATTTAATGAAGGAAACTGTACACAAATGCAAATGGGAGAACATCTGACACGTGAGATGTACACAATGCCTAGAGGAAATTCTGATGAATACAGTCTAAGGCTCAAGCAATGTCCTCTACTTCCTCTACACTGGAGCTACACAGTCCCAGTGCAAATTTTATATCTCCATTAGTCTATACCAAATGCTATCCTGGCAAGCCTGCTAGCAATGAGCAAGGAATCCTGCAAGTAACACTGCCTGCATGTCTATATATAACGAACACCGACGGCTCATCTCAGTGGCTGGCAAGCTTATGCATACTGAACAGGAGTGGCGACAATAGGATGTGCTGTGAGACTAAAAACAGCTCCCTGTAGCGCACACACACGCCACTGTCTCTGTCCCCTCTCTCTCACCTTCCCCGCAGAGTCTCTCTTTGGTTTGGTCGTCTTTGTCTTTCTCTCTTTCTTCCCTCGTTCAGCTTGGGGAGCCAAATACTCTGGGGGGAAGGGTAGCTACCCACCATGCACACAGAACACCCCGTCCCCCACACACAAGCACACACAGCGGCAGCCCCCACAACAGTGGAGATTGCAGGTTTCCAGACAAAAAGAAAAATGAGAAGATTCATCAGGAAAAAAAGGAGGGGGGGAGGGAGAAAACAGGACATGAATAGAATGGCAAAATAACCGACAAATGCACGAGAAATCATACTGATAGCGCCAATGGCAATTCGATAAAAAAAATTTAAAATGACAAACACAATAATGGCAATTAAGGTGAGCAGTAATGAATTCTGGGTAAACGTCTGGATGACATGATGAGCCCATCGACGTTAGATCTTTAGTAAGGATAATGTTGAGAAGAACACCGCGGTACACTTACAGTGTTGAGGTACGGTGCAGACGCTGGCGACTGAAGCGGATTCACTCCAGAGTGAGAAAGGAGGGAAAGATGGGGGGATGAGGAAGGAGGAGGGGCCGGAACACTGGGGCTGCTCCTCCTCCTAACCAACGGAAAGGGTAGAGCAATGTTCAAGTGCATGTAAATGATCTGAGATGTATATATTAAGTGTACACATTTATATGCAAACACCACTATAACTCAGAAAGAGTAGTAATTGCAGCATGATACACAACACTGACACGCCTGCTGAAATTTGTACACTCACTTCTTTCCACTTTCCCGTTCTCTCTGTCCCTCTCCCTCACTGTTTTCAGAAGAGGCTGTGGCGTCAGAGTCTGCAACATACAAGGGACCACTTTTCAACAGTACTGAGAACACCACACAACTTTTCAATTTTCAGCCTGCCAAAAAAATGAAGCAAATTTGGATATGTATTCTGGCGGAAATCCAAACCAAACAAAAAAAGCAATGGTAGGTGCAAAGTCTGAGGGGACGTAGTTAAAACGAAAATAAAGTGAATAATCCAGGACCTACCAGAGGAGTCTTCATCAACTCTCTCATACTGTAACAATCTGTCAAGCAGAAAACTGCAAGAGAAGAGTGAAGACATAAGTTATTATATACACAAATAGTGCCCTGGTCTCTACGTCTGTCTGCATCGTAGTCTTCCTCACCTCTTATCTCTAGAAACCTTGAGCAGCTTCCTTTGTGCTCTCCTTAGCTCCTCCTGAAAACATTCCTGCTCCTGAAAGAACACAAACCCCGACAGACATTTAAACAGGCTACAATGTTAACGTTACAACGTTACTGCATTCTCGGTCGAGAATATCAAGGGCAACAGCGTGCAATTAGTGATGGATATAAAAACTTACGTAAACCAAGAATTTCAATTTGCGCTTGAGGTTTTTGTATTTCCGTTTGTAGTCCACGTCTATTTCGGCTTGGCCGTTCATTTCTACATAATGCAAAAAGCGGGGAGACAGGGGGACACATTACAACAAGTTAGTGTATCTGCAGCTGCACTTGTTTCCTAGTCATCTGAACATATACACCAAGTAGCTAACGTTAGCGAGCGAGGCTACTTTTGTGTGATGCAACTATTGACTATGCTGCTACAAAACATTCACGTAATAATACTATATGGTATGTTTCCGTTTATATGCTAACAATTTATTTGTGTTGTTTACCTTCCCAACACATTAGTGGTAGCTAGATGCCTAAGTTAGCCAGCAAGCTAGTCCTGGAGCCAGCCCTGTACATCAGTCACTGGAACCAGATGCTAAACTATAAATAGCCAAAACGGTTATGATAAACTCAGGATGTGGTACTTTTAATACACAACACACGTCTAACATAGTATAGCATAACATAAAGACAATAAATACTTTATTCTACCTGATAAATCCCGCACAAAATAACTGCTGCGATTTCTCGTAATGTGCTTCTTGTTTACTTCCGCTGACACACATTTCCTTCGCCGGAAAAAGCTGCCATTGTAATTATGGGTAATAGAGTTTCAGGGTGAATGAGATGCGCCTACATACAAAAAAAAACAACTACCCTCCTCGAGAGTGAAGGGACACGATTCAGTTTGTGCGTGCACCAGTTGTAATGTCCTGAAATTGGAAACAAGGGAAAACTGTATTTTAGGAAAGAAGAAGAAGAAGAACCATCATCATTATCAGGGCATTTCACAACATTTCAATCTGCTTGAAAACGAGAGCACCTGCACAGTGCTCTGGTGAAAAGACTGTGCAGCTCAACTGGTAGATAACAGATAAGTTTGAGTGATAGCTCCTAAATGCAAGTCAAAATTTCAGATTGAGGAACTAAAAACTGAGATAAAAATCTGTTGATAAAATTCTACATTTGAAATAATAACATATTTATTCATTGCCCTATTGGCACTGTGCCATAAAATCAATCTTGTGGACTGTCTGATTCTTTCTTTTGTTAAAGTTCAATGGTAGGATTCCAGACCAGTTCTTATCAATGGTATCTTCTGGTATATGCACGGTGTCCCCCTCAGCTTCAGCCAGTGGGAACAAAACAAATGTTATTTCACAGACATCACTTATGGCGATTCAATACCTTCTCTTTTGGTCTGTTCTAGACCACTCTGCCACATTGCACTCCCTCATTTCGTTTCCAAAGATACTGGCGGACAGGAATAGAAAGTTCTCTCCTCGATCCTCAATGTCATAAATCTGTTATGCTGCACACTCAAACAGCTGTGGCCTTTGCAGTCCCCCCTCCCCCAATCCCCCCAACAATCATTGTACACTGCCCAACTAAACATGCCTGAATAATTCATCTGAGCTCTCCCTCTTTTTTACTCCATTTCTCAGGATGATATTTTTTTTACTGGCATGCCTTTTTTTTCCATCTGTCAGTTTTTCTATTTTGTTCATCTTCATGTCTGTCTCTACTTCCCTCTCTCCCTCTCTCTCTCTCCCTACCTTGATTTATTTGCCATCCTTTGTCCTTCTATCACTCACCCTCCCTGCCACTCTGTCACGCTTGCCCATCACTCTCTTTTATAACCCCTCCTCCTGCTCCTTGGTTCAGTCCCAGTCTCACTGTTCTAAACAGTCCCATTCGAAGAAATTGGAATGTCAAACAATCACATTAAAGACACAAACAACTTCTGCAATAAAAGTCTTCTCACAGACCACAGGGTAAGCCTGACAGTTTTGGTTTTTTACTATCTGCATGGTAATTTTGTGTGCCTTTGGCAAGTATTTATGTCACTGCAGTGCATGTGAATTCTAGAACCTTCCTAAAATGTAATTACTGATTACATGTAATATATGTGGATTATTGTTTTATAAAATAGCATTACATATCAATCAATCAATCAGTATAATACTAAATTGACATTAATATGATATATACATATACTGTATATATGTATATATATATATATATATATATACATACATATATCACACATGCACACACACACACACACTCACGACACATGGACAATAATAAGCTCGCCCACAAAATGGCATGTGTGAGAGAGACGTTGTTCAGCGTCTCTTTCCCGTTTCTTGCCGTCAGTCCTTCGGTGCTCTCATGTCCTGCTGCTCTCTGTGTCTGGTCGCCTCAGGAGAAGCTGATTCAGGCCATTAAGCGAATCAAACACGAGTCAGATGAGTGCTGGAACGCGGAGAGAGAAACATACATCCAGTCCGTCTCAGTGGAGGTACTGCATTTTTACTGTTCAGCACGCAGCCCAAAGGGAGTCTGTGTGGAAATGTGTTGATTCGTTTGTCTGTTCTTAGGGGTGCTCTACATTTACATATATGACTCTGCTATTCAGGCCATGCGGATGTCAATCTTCATCTGATTAAAAAATGCACTTAATCAGTAATCATCGTAGAGGTAACACATAAAATAATTGCATTTATTTTATTTTAATGATTGATTTTACATTTTGAAATATTGGCACGGAAAGTTTATTCATGTATTAATGGGTAAAAATATGGCCTCAGACCTACATTTATTTGTAACCTGCACTCTCATTTAAAAAGGTACAGTGGATAAAGGTACAGAAAAAAAGTGCATTTTTGTTCTTTAACAAATTTCCCAGATGTATCCTGTAAGTACAATAATGTTCTATTTGGGTACAAGAAAGTCTCTTTAACAAGCAAAAAAAGGTGCAAATGAATTATGTATTGCTGGCTTGGAGTACAATTTTATGTACTGATAGGTACCACACCAATGACAACCCTTTGTACCTTTTAGACTCTTTTTCATACTTTTTTTCTTGGACAGTGCATTCGAATTGCATCTGTGGTTATCATATCAACAAATCATATCTCGTCAGCAGTTCCATCTTAGCTCGCTTCATAAACACTGGCCATGGAACATGGCGTCTCATTGTTTCTGCGGTGCTAACGTGGCCACTCGTTCAGAGCCGATGTCGCGTCTCCCCCATCGCGCAGAATGCGTTCGAAGACCTGGAGAGGGAGGTGCGGGCGGAATACGAGAACCTCCATCGCTTCCTGGAGGCGGAGGAGGACATGGACATGGAGCGGCTGAGGAAGGAGAGAGAGAAACGGGTGAAGCAGCTGAGAGAGAGGGAGCGAAAGATCGCAGACCAGGGAAGGGATCTGGAGAGGGCGATCGACACCCTCAACAACAAACTGAAAGAAGAGGACAGTCCAAAATTGCTGAAAGTAAGAGAAGAAGGGATAGAGGGAGGGTGGGAATGGCAGTGAATTCCGTAAGATTCATGTTAATTTGTAGGTACAACTGCCTCATTGTAATGTGATGTATTAATGATGTGAAACAGCAAATGCATTAAAGATCTCTTTTTTCTTTCTCTGTAGGAAATAAAAGACCTCTTAAAAAGGCAAGTGCTTCTTCTTTAGTTCAAGTTTGCTCCATTTCTGTTATCTTCCCCATAAATCACAGACTGTCGGCTCCTCGTCCCTCATTCAGAATTTATCTCCCCTTTTGCTAGGTTTCCATGATTCTCTTTTCTCTTCCCCCACTTCCCCACCTCTTTCCCTCTCTCTCCATCATAAACAAGCATACGGGAAGTTCATAACATTCTCTGCTCCATTCACTCACCCACATCGTCCTCCTCTACCTGTGCCCACAGGTGCCAGGTGAAGTTTATCCCCCCTCCTGCGCTGAACAGCGAGGTGCGGTCCGGGCAGTTTGTGGGTCCCCTGCAGTACAGAATCTGGAAGCATATGAAAAGCTCCCTCTATCCAAGTACGGTCTTTCTTCATATTACTTCTTACCAAAGCAGAGATTGCGTGACATGCTGGCATTCACAGTTAAAGAGTATTTTATCTGCCATTTTTTCCTCAAAAATTAATTTGTGATTTTTTAAAAACAGCAAATAACTAAGTTCTGTGGATGTGTTAAATAATTTTTGCCCTCGTGATAATTGCATTGGTCGCAGTCACTGTCAAAACGTTAAGATTTCTCTGCTCGAACTCTCTTTTTGCAGACATTTCATCCCTCACTTTTGACCCTGAAACTGCCCACCCCCTCCTCGCCCTCGACTCCACCTTCACGTCAGTGTGGTTCGAGGAAAGTAAGGACGCAGCCACGGAGGAGGAGGACAGCAGCCCCCGCCGTTTCACCTACTACTACTGCTTAATGGGACGGGAGGCCTTCACGCACGGGCGCCACTACTGGGAGGTGGAGGTGGCCCGCAAGACTGCGTGGAGGGTGGGCGTGGCCAGAGAGGACGTGTGCCGGGGCGAAATGGACTCCTCCTCCGTGGCTAACGGCCTCTGGACTTTGGCGCTGAAGGAGGGCACCATACAGGCCTGCACGGACCCCCGCCCCACCACCGTCCCGGTCTCCGTCCAGCCCGCTCGAATCGGGGTCTTCCTGGACTGCGAGAAGCAGGAGGTGTCCTTCTACAACGCCGTCACCATGATGCCCCTCTTCAGCTTCTCCATGGGAACCCTTCTGCTCCCCGTGCGACCTTTTTTTAACCCCTGCGACACCGACGAGGGTAAAAACACCGCACCCCTGTCCCTGTTCGCTCCGGCACTATGAGAAAATGAAGCCAAGCACAATGATCCACCTTCCAAAAAACACTGGGTGGAAATCAGTAGGAATGGATTTAACAGTTACCACTGGCTATGACACATGGAAAGGGAATTTAGAGAGATAAATCTTTGCTTTATTAGAAAATCAGAAGCCTGCTCCACTGTTTAAAAAGGATTGTGTTCAAAAGCCGAGCTCAACTATTTCCAGACATGTCAAATTCTGTTGTATTCAGCCAGAAATCTATCACTGTAGCCTCACATGCTAGCTCCCTTTAATATTCCAGTTAATTGCCTAACATTACAATGCATTTGCAAGTTGAATTATGGATCAGGATTAGATACTGAGCTGGTTAGTTAGCCAATGCTTCACCCACTCGTATATTTTTTCCAGGTTTCACAGTGGTTTTGTTGATGTTTGTTCATTTGTTGAACTGTCAGATTGTATTCACACCAACATGGGCATTATAGCATGCTTATTTTACTGTGGAAAATTGGAAGGGAATAAGCTAGTGGTACTGCCTACCTAACTACTGTATCTGGGAATCGTTTTTTTTTTTTTCTCATGAAAAAATAAAATACATAATCCACAGTGGAGAGCTTTGAAAGTGGCCTAATATCTGAACGCATGTGTTAAAATACCTCAGGGTGTTAAAGCACTACTGTCAGAATCCAGTCTGGCAGTCTGCAGTGTCTGCTGGTTTTCAATGTGTTTCAGCACAAGTGATTAATTTAAGTCATTGATTGGCTGACGAACACCTTGTTCTCAAGGCTATTATTGGCTTCTGGTTGAAAGGAAACAACAAATACTTGCTGACACTGTTGTCCTCCAGGTCTTGAGTTTGACACCCCTGGCTTAAAGGATGATGAAATGGTAGCAGGTATTGCTGTATCATTATTAATGTGTTCTTGGTGCCGTTAGAGTAGAGAAAGATTACTCAAAGCACAGCTTTATTTATGAGGCCCCAGCATACACAGTTCATTCGACATTTCCCCATTCTCTACATACACAAAATGGTTCCCAGTTCTGAAGTAAAGTACATTCTAAAAGTAAATATTTTAATCCAGTTATGAGCATTTGAACTAGTTCATATTCATCCAGGATAAGCTAACTGTAAATGCTGAATACTCTGTTCTTATCATGATGAAGTATTACGTCCTTAATGGGAAACGGAAATTTTCACGCGGCACTCTTTTATGCTGTACTAACTGCTATGAACGTTGACATCGCATAAATTAAGCCGACAGAACAAAATGAATCTTAGGTCAGACAAAACTGCATAAATCTAAAAGCAAAAAAAATTAAATCTGGGTAACGTGAAAATTCAGAGCTGGCATACTCCAATGAGGGTAAGAAGAACACCACATACCATAATAATCAACACCAGGTCCTTTGGTAGTAATTTTCATCATGATTTTGGTAGTAACTTACAAAGCGTCAAGTGAACAGCCAACCTGAGAAAAATGCTCACACTGTTCCAAAATACCTCAGCTATTAAATGCACCCCAAACATTCCCTCTGGGGGTGCTGAAAAAACCAGGGGCTGAACCTCCCAGTAGCAGAGCTGTTGTATCGAGCCAGACAGACAGAGGCTGATGAAGATGAAATGATTGCAGGCTCTCTTTTCAGTGCCTCCAATAAATATGAATGATGGCCGATATTTCCTGCAACATTAAAGAAGTAATGGCACTATAATATTCCCCTCAAACTGGTGAATAACACATCAATGCAGTCTAATTTGCAGAAATGGCTTTGCGAAGTGGCTGCACTAGAACTTGCTTTTTGATTTTCATTGTTTCTCTCTTTTATGATTAGGATTCAATGCTTTTTATTGCGGGGGTAATTTGTATTTCATTTCACATGAACCTGAAGTCGTTTGAATGCCATATCTTTTTATTAGCCTCACTTCTGTACAATAAATTGAGCGAATATCAGTTCCACTGCTTCTACCCAGCTGTCATTTCTCATTGTAAATAGACCTGAAGGAAGGACGATAACTGAGAGTTGGAAACATCAGTGAGGAATATGAAGAAAATATTTTTTTAAATGGCAAGAAGAAAGATGAAAGAAGGAAAGGACTGTTGTGATGAAATGGTGATGTTGGTGATGGTAATATGCTACCTTTGCTGTCTATAAATACCTGGGTCACAACTGTGACAGACTCTGTTATGAGTATGAGAGAAATGCAATGGGAGGGAGAGAACAGAACAACAGTGGTCATGTGATACTGTGTGTGTGTGTGTGTGTGTGTTAGAGCGAGAGAGAGAGAGAGGGAGAGAGAAAGAGTGAGTGTGTGTGTGTGTGTGTGAGAGAGAGAGAGAGAGAGAGAGAGAGAGAGAGCATACTGAGACAAAGGTCACTAGAATCCAGGCTGTAGGTATCTAAACATCCACCATGCTGGAAGGACATCCAGAGGCCCTGTAACTAAGGGTGACTTCTTACTGCCCCTCCCCCCCACCCCCCCTTAAAAAAATCCCAACATGGAACTGCCTAGCAAAACTGTAGGCCCCTCCTGCTGCTGCAATACCTTTGGAGGAGGCCCAACAGCATGTGGAGGATGAGATACCCCAGCGCATGCAACCCTCCAGCCTGGCTAATGCTATGCCAGTTACGCAGTACATCACCAGACACAGTTAGCATTAGCACAGTCAAGATATGATCCAGAGTGTCAGGCTCAGATACTCAAACCTGGTCCTCAAAGCCAAATACTGCCCTGATTTCTTCTCCCAGATAATTAACTGAACAATTAGCGCTACTGATTGGCCAGGCTGTCTTCACACCTGAGTCTCAGATAAAGGGAGGATGGAAAACCAGCAGTTCTCGGCCCTCGATGGACCCTGATTTGAGTAAGGGTAGTGTAAGGTCCAAGGTGCATCACTGCACTGAGAGAACACGCCTCAGTTGGTTATGCCACTCGACGACCGCTGACCTGTTTTTTAAGCCTGAAGATGAACATGAAAGTTTACAAACCGTCCACAATCCTCGCCATTTTTGAGACAACACTCACAGAAACAGTATAGCACACGTCCTTAATTTTCAAAATCATTTTTATTGTCATTAGTCATTCAGTTAAGGAGGCGAAAAAAGATTCCTGTTTACAAAAAACTTGTGAATGGTGCAGTACTGAGTTCTTAATATTAATAAGCCACCACATTAATTAAAAAAATAGCAGAAACGAGGGTTAGTCAAGGGTTTGTCAGTGAAGTACAACAGGATTCAATGATAAAACAGCTACATAGTGATATCTGCTGTGTATTAGGCCCCACACAATACATCTCCTCTTACTTTCCTCTGTGGCTCAGTTAGGCAGGCTATAGAGATGGAAGGCGAGCTCTCACAGGAGAGCATTCCATTCTGTGTCAGGTCCAGTGTTGCCAGATTGGGCGGAATTCCGGCCAGTTGGGTTAATAGATCAATGTTATTGTGCAGGGGAAAAAAAAAAATTGGCTGCGGGCGGGTTCATCGTTTCCAAATCTGGCAACACCGCTCAGGCCTCACTTAATGCCTTGACACGACCTCACACAAACCGTGCGGCAGAAGCCAAAGCACTACCCAAGGTGATAAGCATATAATGCCTGCGTCACGGGATGCACTTGTGGCAAACCTCAGCAAAGACCCCGAGTCACCATTCTGCACTTCAGCGTGAACAGCAGATTAAACCTGCAGTGTCTCAGACAGTGAATGCATATGCAGGCACAATGCATTACTCCACAGCAGTTGTGAATGGGCTGAAAACTGCTCATTGGTAGATGGAGGGTCATAGAGACAGCAGGTTTCAGAGGGCAGTTAATAGGTCAGGCCAGCTAAAATTATATATTATCACTGGCTCCCACCCAACGTGTATCTTTTTACGGCAGTGCTATGAAAACGTTTATGATCTAGTGCAAACACACATTAATCAAACTTGATTTTTGTAATAGCATGGCCGTAGCAATTTGTCACAATAGCAACAAAAAAAATCCTGTATAAAAAAAGGATGTCTATACTAGAAGTGAGAATGCCACTGAATTTGTTAGCAGGACTCAGTAAGTCCCACAACACAGCTTTATGTGTGAAACGATGAACATACAGATACAATGCTGATGACATTTCATATTTTCCACAGCACTGACACACATACGTACACACAAAATCACTCACACAAACGCACACACATGCATGCACGCACGAACACACACACACACACACACACACACACACTCATAGATACCCACACTATACACAGTACACACCATCCCAGAGGAACAGTTGTGGGCATTTGGTTTTTTATAGTTTTATACTTCTCTTGAGTCCAAGAACAGACACTGACAAACCAGACACTGACTTTTACAAAACAGTGAAAACACTCATAATATCATCTTCCTGACTATTTTTTTTAGCATGCTGCAATAAAATGTTTTTTCTTTTTTTGTTACATGACCTTATGTTCACCATGTAGATATGACAGCAGCTGTCATCACAAATAATATTCATAGCAGTAAGCAGTAGCAATAACAGCAGCAGTAAAATATTAGCTGTTCGATTGCATCTAAGATTAGCATTATCAAACTACAATCGCATTCTCATGTATTGGAGTTATTGAACGATGGTTTTATAATGCAGGCAAAAATGTGCCAGTGGAGGAGAGAGAGAGATAGCAACAGATATCAAGATGGATAGGGAAAGAGAGAGAGGGAGAGAGAGAGAGAGAGAGAGAGAGAGAGGGAAAGTTGGGGGAGGGAGAGAGAGGGTCAGAGGGAGAGAGAGAGAGAAAAGGAAGGAGAGAAAGTGAGAGGTTAATCTTAACAAGCATTATGAGTATCCTGGCAGGAGAGAAAAAGAACAGTAAACTGAAACACTATAATGCATTTGTTTTCACATACAATGTTTTTTTGTAAGCAAAAAATTTAAGCAAAAAAACAAAACAAAAAAATAAAAAAACACACATTCAGCCTTGCATGAACACAGTGCATTGATTATTAACATGCATTATGTACAGAGGACCTTTAAAGTGTGAGGATTATCATTTGTATTCCCTGTATTGTGTGTGTGTGTGTGTGTGTGTGTGTGTGCGTGTCTGTGTGTGTGCGTGTTTCTTTGTCTATGACAGCCACGGTATTGCTATTGTGCACCACATCAACAGTCTGTCCCACTTAATCACAAGAATGGGAGAGGGGACAGACACAGCTGATATAACCACAGGTACAAGGCAGTGGCATAGTCCCCTGAAATTAAGAGGATGTTTCAATGAGGAGATTGATTACAGGGTCTTTGCACAGTCATCCATGATAGCTATTCATCCAGTTTGCACCCACAAGTTATTTTCAAAATTGTACAAAAGGAGTACCTGAATCCCTCAACAGTTGGTACATTTATTTTATCAACACTACATTTTGTCATCTTGTCTCAAATTCTCACATTCTACATCGAATTACAGCTGGCTCCTAAAGTCAAATGCTTACAAGAGCTAGATATCATTATTTGTATTTGGGCAGATCTGTTTGCAAAAGTAACTCACGTTTTCGATCACCTTAGTAAAGTTCAAAATTTGTCCTCCTTACCTTACCTCCTTGCTTTTTGTAGAAATCCCCCACATATGTAAAATTATAAGTATTTGTGGACACGTGAGGTAGAGACATTGTTTGACAAGATCTACCTGCTAACCCTGTGCTGGCTGAAAGCCAAGGCAGGCCTTTGACATCACCACCTTATTGCACAAAAAAGCTCATTTCTAACACCTGGTAAACTTAGGCTACATATGGAGTATGACACAGACAGCACAGGGCGAATGTGCCTTGGCTAATGGTGTTGTGGAGTGAGTTAAATTGCACTTTATGTTGTCAACTGGATTAAGGTTTATTATCTTTGCGCATCTTTTTAAGACCTACAAAAAAAGAGTTGAAAATTATCCATTATTTTTACAATTATTCAACACTAATTAAGTTCAAGCGATAGAACTACCAGACTTTAATACGGGCTTACCCTCATTTTACATCCTTTTCTGGTAATTTGTCGTTGTGACTACCTTGTTTTCTTTTGCATACAATGCTGGGTATTTTCTCTGCAAATACAAAGTACCATGGACATTTCCCTAGTTTGTCACCATGGATACGTAAAACCCTGTCTCAGGTAAGTGAAGGAAAATGGATGAGAAAATAACACCAAACTGCATTCACTGATCCTAGATTAAACTAAGATTACTTTGTACCAGTGAAGGAGGCTACTGGTGAAATGCATTTAACCATGAAAAATGAATCTTCTGAGATTCTTAAATATAAATAATAACACATACAACAAATATTATTACTATACAAATACATGTGTAGGCACATGTGTGTATGTGTGTGTGTATGTGTACGTGCATGTGTGTGAGCAGAATTCTGTCGAGGTGCATAGAAGAGAAGGTGGGGTTGAACATTTGCATCCTGTATGGTCAGTCCAGGGATATACTCACATTTCCTCAGGCATTCCAAAAAAAGGTACCAGTTGGGGCAGATTTTTACAACAACAAAAAAAAAAACAACAACAGCAAAAAGGCAGGAGGGGAATAAGCAGCTATCATGCATTTCATTCTCAAGTCCACAACAGCCGTCGCTACTGTGTCGAGTCTCCTGCGTGTGCTCGTGTGTATTGGCAACAGCAGCCGTCAAGCGCTAATCGAGGAGCTGTTGGGTGTTGCTACGAGTCTTAAAGTGCTCAGTGTGTATCCTAGGGGCGCTCAGGCGTAGGCCTCAGTCACGAATCCTTTGAGGTTGCGGCGTCAGAGCACCAGAGCCGCCGCCCACACAGCTTCCCGGATGTTTGGTGTTCAGGACGTTGGCCACAGTCCTTTGCCGTTGAACGTCTGAGGGGAATATTCCAACATCGGTCACGCATTAGTCGCTCAGACACCTGCGCGTTTTTGGGTGTCCGGCATTTGAGATATTCGGGAATGCTGGAGGTTCCGTCAGGAGTTCAGGCACGGGGTCCTGATTCCCCCCACAAAGGGTCCAGGGTCTTTATGAGTAATTCAGGTTGATAAATTCCCGTTAAGAGTGTTAAAGGCTGTCTCCAAGCAATGATGTCATTCGAAATGAACATGCAAGTGTCATCCGGTGTCCAGGCAGTCAAAGGTGATGTCTCCAGATGTTTTTGGTGTTGTTGTATACTGTAGGGGTGATTTATAGCTTAGTACCCTGTCTGCCACAGCTTCTGGGGTATGGGTGTGCGGTTAGCAACCAAACTCTTCACAATGGACAGCGTTTTGAAAGGTATCCAGGTATCCAATCGAGTAGGAATCCAAAGTAGCCTGGTAATGGGGTTGCCACTTTATTAGGATACACGTACCCAGTCTGTCCAAAATGGCACTGAGAAGAGAGGCGGATCAAAGGTCCAAAGGTATAGGCATCAAAGATTTTTTATCACATGCACCTATAGAGAATGAGTGCTAGGGACATACTGGGATCACTGAGAGTTGGGAGTATGCGTTCATGTTAAGGAGACATATGTTTGTATTGAGGGCATGTGGATATTGGAATTCCATTGCTGTCGGCCTGATGTGCCAATTTAGGGACAGCCACGATGGTCAGGGTTTGGGCCCTTGTAAGCTCAGGCCTACGGGGGCAAAACTGGTCATATTTGGAAATAATTAAGAGAGCATAGTTCTTACCTAAAGGTTACACTTGCAATTAGAACCGTTATCATGGGTATTGCAAAAGTCACAAAATTTTGTTAGCTCTTTTGTCTGGGCAATCAAAGGATCCGATAATTATTATATTGAACAAATTAGCAGTAGTACGGTTCTAAACTCAGCCTAATGAAGTTGAATAACATAATGTTTATTTGAATAGGTAAAAGTCAGAAGAAGAATCATGAAGTCAATGATAATAAATAATAACTTAAGTAATAACATAATCTTCAGGGTTACTTCAACTAGCAGTGTACAGGTCCAAAAATTCAATCCAAATTTGAACCAGTTCTAACCAGCAGACGTTTCCTCTGGCTGGCATTGCCAGAAATCAGTCTGTACGCAGTACTGGACACGCTAGGCTGTACGCAAATGAGAAGCTTAGATAGACCGAATGGCCTTTACTAGTTCTGTGCATTGGCCGCTCCAGAATTTTGACCCTGGCACCTCTTTACAATAAAAATATCATGAAAATCCTCCAACTTCTGTGCGTATAATTAAAGAATGAACCAAACAGAGTTTGGATCCATTGTCATACAATGAACTAAAATAAATAAATAAATAAATTAGAACTCAATTTGTCTTTGTACAAAACGGTAATTTTCTGACCAAGGGAGTAATGGTATTGGCCAACCAAAAGTATAATTCTGACTACATATTATAAATCTCTTACTGGTTCATAGCAGACAGGACTGCTTATCTATTTGAAGAATCCATCAGACATAAAGGTCCAGCGATCACGCGTTATTTTTTGGAATAAACCCCCGGTACCTTTGACAGGGTGGAGTTGGCGGCGGGCGAGCATCGTAAGCAGTTTTTAAAGACGCACTCGTGTTTTATTTCTGATTTTTTGTTTTTTTTTGTTGTTTTTGGCCCATCCCCATTAGCTGTGTGAAGGTATTGATTGTGAAGGGCTGTCTTTGCTGGGACGTGAGGCTGTTATGGTGTTCAGTTTCAAGCGGTGTCCTTCAGGAGGTCTGGGAAGGGGGGGTGAGGTGGGGGGGGGGGGGGGCCTCTCATGTGGCGGCGTTCTCCTTGCTAGCGTCCTGACCGGGGCTGACGGGGCCCTGGCCCTGCGGGGCGGCGTCCAGGAGGGCTTCCGACGCAGGGCCGCCGCTGGGGCCGTCCTGGGCGGGGGCCGCGCCCGCGTTAGCTTCGGGCGCGAGAGCGTCGCTCACGCCGGGTTTCGGACTCTTCGCGGCAGGTTCAGGGGCGGCGGCGTCGGGCGGGGCAGCTTCAGGAGCGGCCTTAACAGCGGGCTCTGGAGCAGCACCGCCACTAGGCTTGGAATCACTGCCAGCGGCTCCGTTCACACCCAGGTTAAAATCAGGGGTTTGCTCAGCGCTTGGCTTCGAATCGAGGGTCTGGTCAGTACTCGGTTTGGCATCAGGAGTTTTGTCAGGTGTTTGGTTAATGCTTGGCTTGGAGTCCGGTGTTTCATTAACGCTTGGCTTGGAATCCAGTGTTTGGTTAACGCTTGGCTTGGAGTCCGGGGTTTGGTCAATGCTTGGCTTGGATTCTGGTATTTGGTTAATGATTGGCTTGGATTCTGGTATTTGGTTAGCGCTTGGCTTGGAGTCTGGTGTTTGGTTAATGCTTGGCTTGGCTTCGGGAACTGCAGTACTGTTCAGGTGACCTGAATCCACTTGGATTTTTGGAGAGGTGTAGCTTGGGGGCGCGTCCGTGTCACTATCCTGTGGTAAGCCTGGGGCGCTGAATTCTACCCCTGAGTCACTCATTTCCAGAAGGTTCTTGGAAACCTCCAGACCCTGAAGAAAAGAAAAAAACAAGCCCTAAATAGAAAATTTCACAAAGCGAAAGGAAACATGACACTGTAGCAGAAGATGGAGAAGGAAAGACGAGAAGAAGAGAACAACAGGAAGGAAATATTAATCGGGTTTTAAATATCTGTCAGAGATTCTTTTCCTGTTCTTCCAGCTGTCTCCCCCCTGGTCACACGTGTCCTCCCCGGTCACTAACCTTAATGTCCACCTCCGTCTTCATAGTGCTGCTGTCACACTGAGACTGTGTGGTGGATTCCTCATTGAACCGCGTGTAGGCGTGCTGAACCACCTGCCAAAAACGCACAGAGAGCCACAGTTACGCCCAGACAGAGCTATGCGCGCCGAAAGAAACACAAAACGTTAACGGGTATGTACACAGACATGAATGTGCGGATGTAAAAAAAAAAAATAACACAGTATCACAGCTGCCATGGATGTAGGATATATATTGTAACACCATATTGGACTCATGCTGGGAAATACCGCTCTTTTAAATTCACAGCTCTGAGCTACTTCACCTCCCACAGTGACAGACATGAAGGACCAGCAATTTGTGCAAGGGGAGAAGACCGGTATTGATTGGTTTGTGGCTGAGCAGAACAAACAGCCCCATTAAAACCCTGAGCCCCATCCTTGACATTACAACGCTGATCTGATAAACTGCTCACAGACAAGACATCAGCATACATCAGCAGTGGCTCCTGAGAAAAATATACGGGCTGGAAATTTCACCTTTAAACCGATAATTTCTTTAAGCAATCAAGTAATTAAGTCATTGAATGACGAGGCACTAGTAGACAGTAACTCTGCTCTCCGGTTGCAGCTTGTGGTCATGTTTTCTCTGTGTGGCCACGTGCCAAGAACCCGGGATGTGCCCACAACCGGTGAGTGCAGGCGCCAGAAAGACTAGCGCAAAATCTGCTTTTGGTTTAGATTCTCGTTAAAAATGCATTGCTTTTCCAAGTGGAGTTTGCGTGCTAGGCTTCGCTGCATTTCATGTTCAAAGCCTGTGTGACAGAACCTGAAGTTACAGGCCAATTTACCCCCCCCCCCCCCCCCCTTTAAAAGTGCTGCCTTTAAAATATATTTTATTGCACAAGATGTATTTATTCTGTAAACATCCTTGATTATGACAAAATTGGACTTTACTGAATTTAAATATGTCTTTATTTTCACATTCTCTTAAACGGACTTGAAGAAAAAAGATGCAATCACGTGAGTTGCAATTAAGAGCAGGGCAATTGCTTGGCAGTGGACACAGATTATGCAGGTAATCCATGTTTATTAGCCAAAGAGAGAAAAATCAGTGTGGGAACAGTGACCGTTTGAAAAGTCAGTCTTCACTGCAGGCTACTGCAAGCTCACAAGCCACCGCTGACAAACACATAGATTCGTAGTGACAGAAGCCTGAGGCAGGTATAAAAAGTTTTGAAAACTTCACAAGCACAAAGGAGACAGACACTACATTACCCATAATTCAGCACAAGTTTTAGACTACTCTGCCAGCCTTATGTGAAGGATTATTGAATTGTCAGTTGGCCATTTGATCCTCCCAGGGACTCTTACAGCAAACAAATGACACTATTATAATTAATAAAATAACAACAGAATAACCTGGCACAATATATATTTATATTTATGAATACCCACATAGAAACATGTTTCAAAATGTAAAGAGTTATGATATACAATAATAGTATATATATATACAGTACTGTGCCTTCAATTTGATGATCTTTAATGTTAACAATTTCATTTAAGTAACCAAAAAAAAATCTAAATTTATTCAACACTCTAACAATCAAACCTAACACTGTTATATAAATGCCAAGGAGGCTTAATGTCAGCAAAGCCTGGAATAGCATGAAATACGCACAGAAATGCCAACAATCTGAACCAAGTATATCAGGGTCTGGTGGAAGTGTCTTTGGTAGCAGTTAATTCCTCTGAGTGTTTTTAGAAAAACTACAAACATTTATCCTTGCGAACTGCAAGGCACTGGCTTGACAAATTCATCTGGAGTAGGTGACAGACTGCAGATCTCGCCATAAATTTACTCTTGAATTCCCGGTCACTGACTGGGCAATTTTGCAAGGCACAGTAACATATACATAACACAAACGAATGAATATGACAGCACACATGACGAATAAACGCAATCGTTCGCACATCGTTTAAATGTACATGAATGACGTCGTAATGGGGGAGCGCGAGAGGAGGCTACTCAAAGGCAGTGTGCCAGCCCACAAAAACCACTCGCACAAAAAAAAAAATAAAAGGAAACTTATCAACGCAACCACGTTCCATCATTAATTTCACATCAAAGATTGATGAAAGCCATAAATGTTCATATCGTTAACTCGATGTGCACTCCGGTTTATAGGCAGAAACGCCAGCGCAGGACACCTTATCTCTCCCGAATAAGACCGAAGCGCAGGTTCTCACCACACAGGCGCTCCTTCAGAGGCGTCTTTAAGAGGGGAAAAAAAACGCACCGGGGGTGAAACATTAGCTACCTTACCCAAAACAAAGTGCTGTTTCAAGCAGTCCAGCATACTCCACAATCTATTCTAATGAGCTGTCTGCCAATTCTGTTACAGAGAGAGGAGATCAGGCACTTCATCATAATCAATGACTAAATTGGCACTGCCTACTTCAGCAACTTACAAGAGGGGGAAGAGGAAGATACATATTTAATGTAATCATGGGTCTGTTAATTGAATAGCATATTCATATTTGCATATTCTTCTGTCAGCCTTGTACAATAGTTATTAGAAGCTAGAGCAATCCTTTCAGTCTAACTTTAATCAACAAAAAGGGATAAACCAGCCTCAGTATTAGAATTTGTCCCAATTTACTTGTGAATGGTTAGTGGCTCTGTAATCAGGGAGTTGACATTACTGAGAGTGAAGATGATAGACCAACAGACAGACAGACAGACAGGGGGACACAGACATATGGACATCCTGCACCGATACATACATCAGCAAACTGACCTTACTTTGACCTTCACACACTTCACGAATGTTAAAAAAAGAAGAGGCCCAGAGGAGACTTGGACTGAGACAAGCGCATCTTTAAAGCACGCTTCGTGAGCGGCAGACGCCCCCCGGGGCCGGCGTTACCTGTCGGAAGGCGTCGCCCTCGTCCTTGCCCGCGTTCTGGGCGATCTTCTCGATGGCCCTCGCCTTCAGAGCCCGGCGGCGCACCTTCACCAGGCAGGAGACCAGGCACACGAAGAGCAGGAAGACCAGCAGGGAGAGCAGCGAGATGACCGCCACGATGAGGGGAGGCAGCTTATACCCTGAGAGAGAGAGAGAGAGAGAGGGGGAGAGAGAGAGAGAGAGAGAGGGAGAGAGAGAGGGGGGGAGAGGGAGAGACGGAGAGAGAGAGATAAAGAGAGAGAGAGAGGGAGAGACAGAGAGAGAGAGATAAAGAGAGAGAGAAAGGGAGAGAGAGAGGGAGAGATGGAGGGAGGGAGAAAGAGAGAGGGAGAGATAATAGGAGGTGTGAAGAAAGAGTACACGGGAAGGGGAGAGAAAGAAAAAGAAGAATGGGGTAAATACATTGGATAATGGGATGGAGGAGGAAGTAAAAAAGTAAGGGAAGGAAGGGAAGAGGGGAAAAGCAAAAAAGGGATGGGGAGAATTTGAGATTAGTGTAATGGGTGGGGGGGAGGGGGTAGTGGGGGAGGAGTGTACGACACATTAAATTCAGGCCCCTTTCAACATGCTCCCTCCTCCTCCTCCATTGCTCTGCCTGCCACTCGCTGTCCTGACCTTCCACCTCCTCCAGGTAGACGTTGGACACAGGGAGCCCCTGCAGGTCCATCACGCTGAAGGTCCCGGTATCGCTGGCCCGAACCCGCTCCAGGATGAGCATGGAGCCCTGCAGGGACAGCCTGCCCTCCAGGGAGGGGTCCATCGGGACCGCCAGCACCCCCTTATCCAGAATCACCCGGCCTTTGAAGTCATAGTTCGGGGTGTACAGCACTTTGACCCTGGTGCTGTTCAGGATCAGGTCGATTTTCAAAGTCCCACTGTAGGGCAATGTGACAAAATTTTGGTGCTCTGAAAAAAAAAAAACCACAGGGAGAGAGAGGTAAAAGCCACGCCTAACCTCTGACACCTGCTGTCCTCCAAACACTTACTCTCACCTCCCCCAAATCCCCTCCCTTTAAAATACTTTTCTTTCCCTCCTTCACCTCTTTCCTTTCTCTTCTCCTCCTAATGTCTCCCTCTGCCAAATGTATCTGTATAATTGAATCCATCCCTTTTCCACTCTAATGTTCTCTCTTGTTTTGCCTATCCTTCTCCAACTGCAGCCTCTATATCTCTCTGACCTGTTCTGTCTTTTCCCATTTAAACTCAATGTCTCTCACTCCCACGCTACCCTTCTCTCTCTCTCACTGTGGCACTCATTCCAGCTCTATCCCTCTCTCCTGCTGTCCCCAACGGTCTAGATTTAACCTTCTCCGTAGTGCCGTTGCTCTTAATAAGCTATCTGAATGCACTTGCACTTTGCCTTGTTTGTCCCTTTGGCGAAGACCGTCTACTAAATGGACGCACTGTAATGCATTGCAATGCAATGTACCCCTCTCCCCCCTCTCCCCCCTGCTCTACCCCCCCCCCCCCTCTCTCTCTCTCTCTCTCTCTCTGTCGGCCCTGCCCTCGCTCGCTCACCTTTCACGTTGAGGCACACCTTCTTTTTCAGGCTGCGCTCGGAGTCCAGGACGGCGTAGCTGCCCTCGTCCGCCGGCGTCACGGCGTGCAGGGTCAGCTGCTGCTCCAGCACGGTCAGGCGGGCGGCGTACTCCCCCACGGGGGTCCAGCTGCGGTCCAGTATGTGCACCACGGAACCCGCGGTCGCGTTGACCTCGGGACCGGGCCTGAAGTCCAGGGACACCGGCCCGGTGATGTTCTTCAGGGAGATGGTGAAGCTTTCCCCGGGTTTCGCATTCTTGTCAATGAAGCAGTCTGCACGAGACACGCATGTACACATACACACACACACACGCACACACACACACACACACACACGCACACACACGCACATACACACACACACACGCACATACACACACACACACACACACACACACACACACACACGCACATACGCACACACACACACACACACACACACACGCACATACACACACACACACACGCACATACACACACACACACACACGCACATACGCACACACACATGAGCTGTCTTCGGTTGCTTTTGCTCATTCTCCCAAACCCTCTTTTTTTTAGTGTCTGCCATGATAATGAAGAATTTACACACTTTCATGCACATATAAATTATACACTTTTCTCTTTGTGACCGAACATTTTAGTGTCTTTCGGGTATGTTACATAGTGATACATTCATAATGCAGAACATGGAAATGCTTCCAATAAAACTCAATGAAAAGACGATGCTGAGGATCAACTTAATGCCTGTCAGATAAAAGCCTGCTTTGCAGAGCTTTGTGCCAAGCGGTAAGAGAGAGAGGCGGATTCTTCCGGAAATTTCCGATTCACATCCCTGCTTCTGAGGTGCCAGGGGCATTGAAGAAGACAGCTCTGAATTTGGCCATGCTTGCGAAAGCAATATCTGTCTGACGTTGCGGGTAATGCGAGGGCGCGCTCTCCCCCCCCCCCCCCCCCAATCCCCCCCGCCCCCGCCCCCGCCCCCGGGACCCCCCCGAGCGCTGAGAGCACCTCTGACAGTCAGGACGATGTGCTTGACGTCCCCGGGCTCGTCGCTGTACTTGACGATGTAGGTGCCGCTGTTGTTCAGCCCCACCTTCTCCACCCGCAGGTGGTTTCGGCCGTGACGCTCCACCATGGGGCTCTGAACCACCCCCCCGCTCATCAGCACCTGCTCTGTCGCCGCCGGGACGCCGCCGGGCTTGAACAGCACCTCCGCCGTCTCCCCCGACGGGACGAAGATGTCGAAGACCTCCGCGAGGAACGCCGTGCGGGACTCCTCTTTCACTGCCGCGGACGCAAAGGGGGGCGGGGGCGGGGAGCGAGAGGACGAGAGGAGAGAGAGGGAGGGGAAGAGAGGAGAGAGGGAGAACAAGAACAAGAGGAGTCGGGGGGTGGGTGATTCGGCTGTGAAGTGACAAATGAAGCGCCAGACCCGAGCTGGAAATGGCCAGGCTACTACGACGGCAGCGGGCAGAAGAGACACTCACCTTTCAGCGTCGCGGCAAGAGCTAAAAGCAGAACAAGAGGGAGTGTATTAGAGTCGGCATAGCTTGTTTCCACGTTTCCATCGTCAGAAATACAGGATATGACAGCCCAGCTCATACTAGCATGCTTTTAAAACAACTAAGCAAACTGCCGATGCAAACATAGCCAAGTACTGACAGATTTGTAGCAAAATATTATACCGTCAGCTGCCATTATGAATATCAAGGGCATTTTCTAACTAGAAATTGTGTTAAAAGAGGTACATTTTAATATCAACAATAAATTTATCACCAAGCAAATTGTTGATCGAATACACTCCATGTCTCCCCGGTGACTACTTCAGTGAACAACGCAACTACACCTGATTACCTTCATCTGGAAACCATTAAAAATGGTTTAATGGTAAACAACCCCCTTTAATGATACAGCCAGAGTAAAACTGTTATCCAACGTTTGTCGGCAGAGTAGGCGAATGCCACTATCAGCAGGGCTTGTATGTATTATTTATTATACTATGTTTCAGAATAACACCCCTTTTATGCACTATTTAAATATATTAAGAGAACAAGTGTGCACATAATGTAATTTCTGGTCTACAAGTACAACATGCATTTAACAATTAAAGTTCTTTAACAATGTTTGCACTGCAGCAAGACATAATTGACCAAATCTTATAAATATCAGGACGTCTTACGCATCTGTTTTTCATGCAAGAAACTGATGCTTAAAATTGGCATTCATGCGCATACCTGTGCAAAGCAGAACTCCAAAAACAACCAGTCTGGTCATCTTCATTTTGATCTCTGGAAATAAGCAAATAAATAAATATGTTACAGAGATGCCACTGCACTCATCTGAAGCAAGCACCTAGGACGAGGCTTCAGAGCTGCAGGAACTGGAAGAATTCTGCCCCTAGTGGCCGTATCGAGTATGATTTCTGCACAATTACCCCCACATTGGGATTGCTTTGTAGGGTGCCAATAGTTGTTGGCAAAAAAGATATACTAACACATATAATCCGCCTGCAATCATATTTCTTTTAACTGACTGAACGTTCTATATTTCTCCTTTGGTATTTTGGTATTTTTTTAATTGGCAAGAATTTTAAAATCTTTTTTTATTTATTCATGTGCCATCTGAACCACTTTCTGTCAACCCGATGTCTTTTCTCAGCGTCATCCTATGCATGGCTCCCTTTCCAAGAGGAGGTGGGTGCGAATATGCAAGGTGGGGGGGCGGGGGATGGTTTTAGACGTAGGCCCCCCCCCCCCCCCGCCACCTCACTCCTCAATCTCACCACAGCAAAGCTAGAGGTGTACCTGCCCCTACTGGATACAATACTGACAGGAATGCGCTACTTGTCTAGCTGTGACCTACTAAAAAAGACTAACTTGAGTTTTGCACGGGAGCAACGAACACCACCAACAATTTATGCGCCAGGATTGCGCGCATTTTTAAAAATAAAAAATAATAATAATACAGTAGTACAGAGTACTAAACGTTTCCAGTCCACAAGGCTAATCCCATTTATGTACTGCTTTGGGTGTGAATGTAGCCTAATAGTATTGGTCCATATAAATGTGTATTTATAGGTCAATTTTTTCCCCTTCAGATTAAGATACCAAGGAAGAGCACCATGACTATGGAACCATACTGTTTTTTTTTCCCCCACAACTGCTGTGCTTGCTAGAATATGAATAGCTGTGCAGGCCTACTGTACCACAGGGAAAAGTGATGATGACACTTTATTGAGTTATAAGGACGGAAGCACGCCCACTTTTATCTATTTAAAGTGTGTGTGTGTGTGTGTGTGGGGGGGGGGGGGGGGGGGGGATGAAAACGTCATCCCTGATCGTTTTTATTTGTCAGTCTTCTCAAAACGCCGCATTAATGTTTCATTCTCTTGGTTACATTGGAATAACCAAATGTATTTGATGTGATAGCAATGCTTTGTTCCTTTGGAGTCAGCAAAAAACATACAGAGAGAGGGAAGCAGAGTCCCTCCCCCTGCGTGCGCGTCACAGAAGAGAACCGCGTTAACAAAAATGAATGCAATCACAATGAGACTACTACATCCACACTTCCATAATTTTTTTTCGTCATCCAAACAAGCGCTACAGTACCGAAATCACACCGCATCGACCACCCCCACCCCTCACACCCCGCCCATTTGGCACACGTGCTGATGCAAAATGTCCATTCACCCACCGGGGCTGTGTACCGTAAGCAAGCTCCGGCGACTAAATGGCCATATAATGCACTCCTTCTTTTCCCTCACCTTCCCACTTTCCGTCTCAATTACATAACAGTTTTAGCAACAATTAACTATGCTAAACTACGATTTAAAAAAAAATCTGCTTCAAGACGGACCCCAAGCGAACACAGCCTAGCCTACCTCTTTGCACAAGAGATGGGATGAAAAATGTATGAGCGTTAAATAAATAAATAAATAAATAACCGTGTGCAATATGATAAGCAACCACACCAAACCGGTATGGCCAACTGGTATCGCAAATCTCGACGAAAAACTGCATACGCTAAGAAGGCATGGAAGCAATTAGAACATGTAAATGTTAATCGATTCCAGCTACACATCAGCAAGAGGCGCGCGCCCAGGGAGCGCACACAGCTACATTTTAAAACAATATCATGCAGTCGACTCCATAAAACACTTTGAAGAATATGCATGTGCTTAAAATGAACCGGACATGAATGTAGTCCATACCACGAATAAAACTGTAAATGTAGCCTATTAAATAAATAAAGAAATTAAGAAAAAAAATTATACATTCAAACTATCATTTTTCTATTACACCAAATTAAATCCAAACATAATAGACTGCAATACTTTACTGTCCGCTTTTCATTCATTATGTCTATGCTGTCATTAATGCATCATCTCTGTCACTATAACCATCTTCCGCTAAATGAACGCAGCAAGCCAGATTTTGTTTCCACGCGTTTTACTGCACGAGCAGTCCACAAATTAACCTTTAAAACATATGTTATCAACCCTCAAAGCAAAAAACAACGACAAGCGAAAAACTGCAGAATTTAACCTGTCAATTCCCAGTTTGTGAAAACGTGGTTCTTCGAAACATTGCATGCGTATAATAGATTACACCTTCATAATTACCTTATATTCCTGCAATCCGAACCGAAACAATAAAATAACTAGATGAGATGAAGACAGAAGCGAGTAATTTTATTTAGATTTCCCTCTCAATCTCTCTCGTCCCCTCATGCCCCAAGAAATGCGCCGAACGACTGAGGGTGGATATCGGGAAGATTTGTAGAGATTCGGAACCTCTCGGCTTGTAGTAAATATCGGAGACGCTCGGGTGGAATCGCTAATTTTCGGATTTGTACATTTTCTGTGAGCGCCAGCTAAAACCTCTTGAGACCCGACAGAACAAAACTTTTACGTATTTGATTTTTTTTTTTTGACATTATACAAGTGTCTTGGATAACAAAAAACGCTGCAGTGAAAATATTTTCAAAAGTATAGGTGGAGGTTTCAGCATTGTAGTACATGCTGTTCTTCCGATTAAGATCAGACTCCTGTCCCCCTTACAGGGAATTATATATTCATATATAGTCCATACAGTTTGGGCCTGAGGCATTTTTTCTGTTCTGTGCTTTAACCACATATGAATTGTTTGATTACAAATCTAAAATTATGAAGTACAGACGTAAATAAAGAAAAACATACGCCTTTGTCCCAAACATGGATCTCACTGAATGTATATCACACACACATATAATATATATATATATATATATATATATATATATATATATATATATAATCAGGAAAATGGTGTACATTGTTGGGCTGAATGGCCTGTTCTCGTCATTACATTATGTTATATAAATATTATGAATAAACCGTAAAGCAATAAAATCAATCACCATCATGCATTACGCTCCCCAGGGAAATGGCATCCACTCCCGTTAGCAGCTTCTCATGCAGCATCTGCAAAAGGAGATTCTGCAGCCTCCAGTGCAGCCTCCAGTGCAGCACAGCATGACTGAGCCTTGCCTATATATATATGAGCCTCTGTGACATGCTCTGAGAAAACTCTCAGCTCCACAGATTAGCATGGCAGTTTAGACACGCCCAAAAAGTGACACGAACTGCATCAAACAAACCAGCACTAGAGCTCCAGACGGGTTGATTCACAATCAAATCGATGGCATGATCATCCCAGGTGTCAAAGTTTATATCTATGGTGACTGTATGAAACCGTACAAGAATAGAATTTATTGTGCATGAAGTCAGTATTTTCACACAGTCAGTACTATGCATACACAAAATGAAGTATTTTTCTCAATTTTCTACAAAATTGTTTAATGGCAATATTATAATAACCAACAATTACACAGATTTGTGAATTGTGCACGTGTATACACACATGTAATATTAATGCAGAGAGTATACCTTTAAAACTATGACATTTTAGCTAACAGAGGCTTATTTATATTATTATTCAACTGGAGGAAATCGGTGGGCATAATACAAAAGCAAGTTTACAATCCGAGTCGGCAGTCACAGTTGTGAACTCAATGACACATTCCCACTATTTTATTAAAACATGCATACTATGTTATAATATGCACTAAGTACACAATCAACCGTTTAAAAAAAGAAGGGAAAGTCTAAGAGAGGCACTGAAGGACCAAAGGCACAGCATCTCTCCAGAGACACACAGAGGACGGACAGAGCGAGAGAGAAGAGAGAAACAGGCGAAGCAGAGGAGCAGCACAGAAAATCCCAACTGGGTTCCTATAAATATCTCCAGGACAGCAGAGCTTCCAGTCTTCCGCTTTCATTCCTTCCTCTCCTTTCTTTCTCTCCCTCTTTCTGGCCTTGTTTCTCCCGCTTCCCCGTTAGCGGTATCGGCGCCAATCCCGATAGAGAAGCTCAGTTCTCACTTCCTCTTCCTCCCCTTGGCCCCGCCCTTGGCCCCCCGGCTCGAACCCGGGACCGGAGAGGGCGTGGCCGAGCGGGTCCGCCCTCTGCTGCAGGCTCAGTTCTCACTTCCTCTTCCTCCCCTTGGCCCCGCCCTTGGCCCCCGGCTCGAACCCGGGACCGGAGAGGGCGTGGCCGAGCGGGTCCGCCCTCTGCTGCAGGATGCCCGTGAGCAGGAACTCAGCGCTGACCACAGGGATGCTGGCGGACAGGGCCGGGATACAGAGAGAGGCGTCCTCCGCACAGGACACCACCACTGTCTGAGGCTGCAGACACACAGGCACACGCGTCAGTACACAGAGTCATTACAGCCCCACAGTCATTACAGCCCTAACCCTAACCCTCCGCACAGGACACCACCACCGTCTGAGGCTGCAGACACACAGGCACACGCGTCAGTACACAGAGTCATTACAGCCCCACAGTCATTACAGCCCTAACCCTAACCCTCCGCACAGGACACCACCACCGTCTGAGGCTGTCATTACAGCCAGATTACACCACAGACAGAGAGAGTGAGAGCTGGTTGAGTATATGCACTCACAGAGAGCATATACATGCATTACTGTAACAATGAGGGTTAATCCAGTGTACATTGAGAGAGGGAGTTTAATACGCAGTCACAGTGACAGAGTTCTGATAAACAATGAGAAGGGGTTGTACATTTCACACATACAGACAATACAGTTCACACATGCAGTTAACAGAGCTCACTACAAAAGATAAAAGAACATTCATTTTAAAAACATAAAAAAGAACCCAGGTCATTTGTTTTCATTCATTCTGTTAAGTGCTGAGCAAGAACAAAAACAGCACACCCTGCTCTATGGCACTACGACCACAGACCACTGACAATATAACATACACACTGACATTACAACTATTACAACACACATAAACCAGCTGAGCATTCATGAAGTATAACGTACAACATAAGCATTTACAGAGTACGCACATACAGACACCATCGCAGACCAATAGACTGTGAGCACACACACGCGCGCACACTGACCAGGACCCACAGACACGGTGTGCGTTTCTGACACAGACAGAAAGGGAGAGGGGTAAATCGGACGGGGAGAAGGAGGAACGGCGCGGGAGGGGACTCACTTTGAGCACGGCGGGCATCTTGGGGAGGTACCGGGCCCCGCTGCAGGATATGATGTCCCTCATCTGGGCCGGGTCAGGCTTGACCGAGCGCGTGACGTGGACCTCGTAGCCCTGGGACGGGGGGGGGGGGGCCAACAGCAGACAGATGAGTCTGTGCACACCCGGCCGGGCTCTCTCTCACACACACACACACACACACACACACACACACACACACACACACACACACACACACACACACACACACACTCACACTCACACTCACACTCACACTCACACTCACACTCACACTCACACTCACACTCACACACACACACAGCGGTGGCCCACCGAAGCCTCCTGAGTGAATTACGCGCGGTCACAGGCCCTATTCCCGAACGCAAACACGACCGATGAGTCACTCCACGGCCAACGCCCTAACATAAAAAGACAAAAGGACCTGGAGTGCGTTCAACAGCGGAGGCAGGCTTTCGCGTTTACAGACGACCTTCTCAGTGCAACGACGAAGACAAACCGTCCAGCAAAAATCCCAGACAACCCCTCCCTCAGAAAAGTTAAAAAGCCTTCATTACACAGGCCACATTACTAAGTGTTTTTCCCACAGTGCGCAGGACCGCCCGTCGCCGCGGGCTACGAATGGCAAATTGTGGTCACTCACTCATGGACGACCTGCGAGGGACGTTTGGTGGGACGCACGCGCAGGTGGTGCTTCGTTTAGTGGGACGCATGCGCAGGCGCACCTCCCAAAATCACCACTTCGAACGGCACGAGATTTTTAAGCACAGCTTTATCGCCTAACGTTACTTTAGCTAACCCTAACATGCTAGCGTTTCGCCTACTTCAGTAAACCGACTTAGAGGGTACCACCGATACAGATGTATGGACACACGGAGGAGAACAAGTAACGTTACAGAGGTGAGGGCGTGCCATAGCTAGCTAGCTATATAGTTCGCCAAGTTTTACTCATGACGCTTTGTACAGGTGTGCTGTGGGTCTGGACGGTTTCGTGCTTGTTTTAGCTGTGGTGACATGGATATGAATGTCCCCCCTTCCCTTGGACACCGCTCCTCTACACATTTTCTGAAGCCACAGTGTCGTTCCGTTTTCTCTCCGAAGACTAAACGTGTGGAAGTCTGAGGCGTGCGGCTGCCGTGCGTTACGCCCCAGAGGATTGTGGGACGGTACCTGCAGCAGTGGCTGAGTGTGCGCCGTGAGCAGGGACTGCTCCAGGCGGAAGCTGAACTTCTTCTCCTGCTCCGCATCTTTCACCAGGAACTCCAAGGGCGGGAGGAAACTGCCCCTCCTGCCACTCTGTGAGAGAGAGAGACAGAGAGAGAGAGAGAGAGAGAGTGTGTGTGAGAGAGAGAGACAGAGAGAGAGAGAGAGAGAGAGAGTGTGTGTGTGTGTGTGAGAGAGAGAGAGAGAGAGAGAGAGAGAGAGTGTGTGTGTGTGTGTGTGTGTGTGAGAGAGAGAGAGAGAGAGAGAGAGAGAGAGAGAGTGTGTGTGTGTGTGTGAGAGAGAGAGAGAGAGAGAGAGACTTTGGCTCAGATTCAATCAAAATGTGTCCTAGCCAACAACAATTTTTTTCCATTTACAAACACCATTTGGCAAATTCAGCACCATTTGCCAAGTTCAAACCAACGATGAAAATTTTTTTTAATACTTGCAAAGCTAAGCACAGAATTGACAGAATGCAGGCCTTTGATTTAAAAGCCTAATTATCATTTATTACCACGTGAATAATAAATACTAATCTGTCCCAATATTGGATCAGGAACAACAGCCACACTACAGCATTAATTTGATTCATGTTGCTAATTTAGTCTTCTATTTATTTATTTATTTATTTATTTATTTATTTATTTATTTATTTAGTTTTTGACCCACCATAACCTTTTCAAAATGTTATTGCATAACCTAATGCTGAAAGTTGACTTTGCAAAGCAAATTCACTTCAGGGCCACAGCCGATTCATGCACTAATTCTGACAGGCGAAGCTGGACAGAGGAGAACCGGACGGACTCCCTTTCCAGCTGCGGAAGCGCCTCCGCGGAGGTGAAGCCATTAGCCCCCGCGCGGACGCGCGCTTCCCCCACCGTACGCGAGAGCCGAAATGGAAGCCAGAGAGCTCCTTTCGCCACAATTAACAGCCTTTTACAGGCCGTCAATAAAGCAGCCATGGCGGCTCCCGCTGAATTATGCAACCGCTTCCTGCAGGTTTTTCTTTTTTCTTGTCCTCTCCTGAGCAAATTGAAAACTGGAATTACGGAGAAGCCGTAAGTCTCCCCCCTCTCGCGTCCCCCTACGGCGGCCTCGCCGCTGCACAGGGGCCGAGCCGGGCGCAGGGCCCCACAGCGCTCCCATTTTAGGGGCATTTCGCTCCGGAAATCTGACGTGTGCCAACTGGGGAAAATAATTCAGGGGCACATCCACAAACTGGGATGCATGTGTGTGCTCCTAAATTTTTAAGGTTAGGGGCATGTGTGCTCCTAGGGGAAAGTGCCAGCATTTCTGCAGCCGGAATCCTGCAGTTACCAAAAACTTGGGCAGCCACGTGTCTCCTTGACCCATTTTCTACCGCACTAGCCAAGATCTTCTGCTCAGCTCTTGGACGATTTATGGTAACTTAACAACGTTGACCTGGCTTGGTTCAAATCCTACCTTTCCAACTGACTATGGTTCGTGAGCCCAGATATAATAATTACAGATCACTGTATTATTATTCTGAACTTCTCCCTGTTATTTAGTTCAGGCATACTTTTCATAAACTCCCTGCAAACGGCCATTTCCAATTCAAGAACAAATACCTTTATTTTAGATTTCAGCTCACACTAGTTCACACAGCACTCAGCAACGTAGCCAAAAGGCGCTCTGCTAAGTGTAGATTCCCTGCACCATCTCTGAACAGCAGGGGGCGCTAGGTTCAGAGCAACAGTGGGGGGAACTAGGGCTAGAGGCGCTCTGTCCATCACGGTTCAGTACTGCGGGGAGTATGACCTCACCTTCTCCAGCCAATCGGTGGTGACGATGGGAACGCCGCGAGCCACGGCACACAGGAACTTGACGGTGCGGCGCACCTTGTCCGTCACCAGGTGGGTCATGTCGCTGACGCCCTTGGCTAAGCTGCCCCCGAGACGAGCTACCACAGCCTCACCTGACGTGTCCGTCAAACCGGTGAACAGAACCTGGGGGGGGGGGGGAGGGAGAGAGAGAGAAACAGGGGGAGAGAGAGAGAGAGAGAGAGAGAGAAACATGGAGAGAGAGAGACAGAGAGAGAAAAAGAGGGAGAGAGAGAGAAACATGGAGAGAGAGAGAGACAGAGAGAGAAAAAGAGGGAGAGAGAGAGAGAAACATGGAGAGAGAGAGAGACAGAGAGAGAAAAAGAGGGAGAGAGAGAGATACAGAGAAACAGGGAGAGGGAGAGAGAGAGAGAAACAGAGAGAGAGAGAGAAACAGGGAGAGAGAGAGAAACAGAGGGAGAGAGAGAGAGAGAAACAGAGAGAGAGAGAGAAACAGGGAGAGAGAGAGAAACAGAGGGAGAGAGAGAGAGAGAAACAGAGGGAGAGAGAGAGAGAAACAGGGAGAGAGAGAGAGAAACAGAGGGAGAGAGAGAGAGAGAGAGAAACATGGAGAGGGAGAGAGAGAGAAACAGAGGGAGAGAGAGCGATACAGAGAAACAGGGAGAGGGAGAGAGAGAGAAACAGAGGGAGAGAGAAAGAGAATACTGAATTGCTAATGCAGCACATTATTAATGACTCACTGGGGAAAAGCATGCCCCATTCAGGAGCAAATGGCAAAGGGAACGCACAGTCACTTGGAGAAAAAATGCGGTCCCTGTCGAAAACCTGAAAGAAACCCACAGCATCCTATACAAAGGAGAGAAAGGCCGAGCTGAAGCCAAGACGCTATCAGCTGAACACGTCGATGGGGACTGAACCCTGCTGGGTCAAGAGGCAGAGCCTCACGCAGAACACCGCAGGTCAACACTGTGGGGAGACACTGCAGTGCAGTAAAGCCATCGATCTGAAAGCAGGGGAAACCCATAAATCCGATTCAGTGGTAATAGGCAATATAAAACTATTCTAATAATAAACCTGTTGATGTAAACGTCCGCTACAATCTGAGGAACAGTGTGTGATCTGACTGAGAGATGGGCCCAGCATATGCCAAGCAGATGTACGTTATAATATTCATCACGCCCGTGTGTTAGGCAGCATTTTGTATATCAGGAGAGTAATGCTGCATATTTCCCAGGCTTTCTTCCTTCGCCGAAATCATGCTGTGCTGTTAAATCTGCGGTGCCACTACAGCCAGATCTGACGCCATGCGACTGAAATGCAGATGTCTGCTCGTCTTTCCTGCTGACAGTGCAGGAGGAGTGGAGCCGGAGTCCCACACACACACGCGCACACACACACACACACACACACACTCACACAAGCATGCACACACACGCACACATCCGCCCGCACGCACACACACGCGCACACACACGCACACACACACACACACGCACACACACACACACACTCACTCACACAAGCATGCACACACACATCCGCCTGCACGCACACACATGCGCGCGCACACACACACACACACACACACACGCACACACACACAAGCTCACACGCGTACACACACACACAGACACATCCACGGACACATACACATGCACAGGCGCATGCAAAGGCACACGCACACACCCACGTACGCACACACACAAGCTCACATGCGCACACACACACACACACACACACTTACACAAGCATGCACAAGCACGTACGCACACACACACACACACACACACACACAAGCATGCACACACTCACACACGCACACACCTTATGAGCCTGAGCGACGGCTTTGCTTTGACCGCCTGCCTCGGGGGAGGGGGCGCTGGCCACGGAGCGGCGAGGCGTCTTGGCGGCGGACGGGGACTCGTCTGGGGCCGCCCGTTTCCGGACGCTTCTCCCCGTAGGAGTCCGAGGCACCTGACAGAGACGGAGAGAGAGAGAGAGAGAGAGACCAGGATAATCCCGATAATACAGATATCAAACGCCCCGACATCACGAGGCAGTTCATTAAAGCCGACTTTGATAGAGTGGAGGTAAGTGCTACTCAGGCCTGTGTGCAGTGAATGCGAAAGCGGGTTTCGCTGCATCGTCCCTACAGCACATTACCGGGACGAGGAAGGCCGACAGTGCACAGACTGACTCAAAAAACAGTCAATAAAGCCGGCAAACAGCTAACCCCAGAAGACTGAAAGTAATGGTCTTTATATCAACAGCACAGACAGAGGAGATACAGAGCGGGATATTGACTCTTTCCAATACTCACATCCTGCTCTTCAGAGCTGGGAGCAGATACGGCGTCTTCAGTCTGTACTTCATCCGTCTTGTCCTCTTCCTCAGCCTCCTCCTTACTCAGGGCCAGGGTCTGCTTGCTTCTTTCCATTTTCTGGACTGAAAGACCCTTGGCTTCCGTATCCTCCTTCTGCTGTCCCTTCTTCCCCTGCGTAGAAGGCCCTCTCGCCTTACTCAGAGGTGGACTGGGTTCAGTGTCCTCCTCCTCCTCATGTACCTCCTGTTCCTCCTGCTCCCCCGCTCCTCTTCCACCCCTCCGCGACCTGCCCCTGGGCACTTTGAAAGAGCTGCTCACCTCCTCCCCTTCAACCTCAAGACCCCTCTTCTGCCCTCTGTCTCGGCCAGTGCTTTTAGAGGGCTCGACCTTCGCACCTGTTCCCACAGCCTCTGCAGTTTGGGCTGCTTCTGTTGTCGCTATGGCACTATCACTAATCTTACCTCCCCTACCCCTAGCCCTACTGTTGGCTTTAGGTGCAGGAGCTTCTACACTTGGAGCCTGCACGCTGTCAGTAGTTTGTTCTACCTCCGTTGCCGTGGAGTCTGAATCGATCATTTTGCGAGACCTCCCCCTTGCTCTACTGCTTTCTTTAGCCGTAGCAGTGCCTACACTTGGAGTTTCTTCATTTGTAGTTTCAGCCGGCTCTACTGTTTTGTCTGTTTCTGCTGACGTTGAGTCCAGATCATTCACTTTACGTCCCCTACCCCTTGCTCTACTGTTTTCTTTAGGGGCAGGAGTTTCCACAACAGGAGTTTCCAAGATCTCAGTACTTTGGTCGACTTCTGCTGCTGTCGAGTTCAAATCATTTACCTTACGAGACCTACCCCTTGTTCTATTTGTCGTAGGTGCAGGGGTTTCCACAAACTTTGGCTCCATTGCTTCTGCAGTTTGAGTCTTTTCTGTTGTGGTTGAATCAGAATTGCTTACTTTACAACTCCTGCCCCTGGTCTTAGTGTTGCCCTCGGGCTCCGCAGTCTTTACATCCAGTGCACTTTGGCTGGCCTCTGTTGCCTCTGGATGGGAATCGATCGCCCTCCTGCCCCGGCTCGTCCCTCGAGGTGTCCTCAGGCTGGGATCGTCCTTCCGTACGGCGTCAGGGCGCACAGAGTCCAGGTCTCCCTCCGTCCCCGCGGAGCCAGAAGTGCTCTCCTTCATGCTTCTCCTCCCCCGCCCCCTCCCGCTGGGCTTGGGGGCAGGGGGCTCTTCCTGCTGACCGGGGATGGGGACAGGATCAGTTTGGGACCCGGTCTTCCTCTGGGTCCTCCTCCCCCTCCCCCTGGCCGGCACGCTGGTGCTGGAGTTAGACCTCTCTGAGCTGATGGAGCTAACAGAACTACGGCGGGACCTTCTCCCCTGCTCAGGGACGGCTCCAGTGGGCACGGACTCATCCCCTACCTCCGCGCTTTCATTTTCCTGCCTGTCTTTCCTTTCCTTCTCCACTTGTTCTTTTTCTGCCTTTTCTTCCTTTTCCTTCTCTAGTCTTTCTCTCTCCTCCCTTTCCCTTTTCTCCTTCTCCGCTCTTTTCTTCTCTTCTCTTTCTTTCCTTTCCTTCTCCAATCTTTCCTTTTCTTCTTTTTCTTTCCTTTCCTTCTCCAATCTTTTCTTCTCTTCTCTTTCTTTCCTTTCCTTCTCCAATCTTTCCTTTTCTTCTTTTTCTTTCCTTTCCTTCTCCAATCTTTCCTTCTCTTCTCTTTCTTTCCTTTCCTTCTCCAATCTTTCCTTCTCTTCTCTTTCTTTCTTTTCCCTCTCTAATCTTTCCTTCTCTTCTCTTTCTTTCTTTTCCCTCTCCAATCTTTCCTTCTCCTCCCTTTCTTTCCTTTCTTTCTCCAATCTTTGCTTTTCCTCTCTTTCTTGCCTTTCCTTCTCCAATCTTTCCTTTTCTTCGTTTTCTTTCTTTTCCTTCTCCAATCTTTCTTTCTCCTCCCTTTCTTTCTTTTCACTCTCCAATCTTTCCTTCTCCTCCCTTTCTTTCCTGTCCTTCTCCAATCTTTCCTTTTCCTCTCTTTCTTCCCTTTCTTTCTCCAGTCGTTCTCTCTCCCCCCAGGTAGGAGGGGCTTCCCCGTACGCTTGGGTCGCCTCCAGCTCAGAGTCGTCCTCTGACTCCGCCGGTCCATAGGCCTGGGTGGCCTCATTGCAGTGGGACAGGCCCAGCTGGAAGGAGAAGGCCTGGGTGGGCTGGTCCTCCAAGCCCTCGGCAGCAGAGGGGTCCAAGGGGAAGGGCTGGGTGGCGTCCAGCGCGGGGTCCCCTGCTGGACTGCTCCTCTGTCCTTCAGGCTCAAAGCTCTGAGTCGGGGCAAAAACAAGGTCCTCATCACCCGAGTCCTCCTGGCCGTCATTGAGCGGCTTGGGCTTCAGTGGCGGAGGAACAGAGGGACCTTGGTGTTCAGAGACACATACTTGGTTAATGCGCCTGCAACAGTAGGACTTAAAGAGACTGCAAAGTAGCACTAGCTGTGTTGCGCCTGTGTGGTGCCACAGCGGGTTAACATGGACATCCAACTACAGGAAATAAGGAGAAAGACCACTCACGCCTGAAGGGGTCCGAGGTGCTGATGAAAGGCAATTCATCCTCTTCTAAGGCTGCAATGTAAATGTCACAGTTGTTAAAAAAAACATACTCTCCTCATAGCTATGACCTCAGAGTTGTGTGCATGCAATAATACAGGGCTATTCAACTGCCAGCCTAAGGGCCAAATATAATCCGCTATTACTGTACTCTTGCCATTTTGACCGAGAAGAAAAAAACGTCATTTTTTAGATGCATTAAAAATTGTGACTATGCCCAGGTCAGCATACCTACCATCCTTGACAGAATAATAAGCTACAGCAATGCATATTTTGCCACTTACTTTGTTTGTCAGAAGTACCCTCTTTATTTTATTTTAACTTTGTTTTTATTTTAAGAATGAATGGGTCGTCATCAAGCTCTGCAGAAGCCTGATAACGACCCATTCATTTGAATCAGGTGTGTTGGAGCAGGGAGACATCTACAACATGCAGGGCGGTGGGTCCCCAGGACCAGGGTTGAGAAACACTGGTGTAGACTATATGGAAAGGGCAGGCATTTTTTCTATTAGATGGACTTCTTCTATAAAGTTGTTCTACCTGGGACAAGTTTATGGCTTTAAAATTATTCTGTTCTACATTTTCTTAGATTGATGAAGCACCCCAAGACGCAGAGAACATACTTTATCATCATAAACTAGACAGAGACAGAGTGTGATATACTAAATATGGTCAAAAAAAAAAAAGGCCATCTAGACTACCTAACACATCGATGTCCGAGAACCATAAAGCCTCTGAAATGTCAGCAATGGTTTGTGAGCTCCAGAGATGAACAAGCTCGTCTAGCTCTTTGCCCTATTGTTCACATTGGAATACATTGCAGTTGGAGCTCCAGGCCGAGTTTACACAAAGCCCAAGTGTTTTGTGCCAAGCAGAGGAGAAGACGAATTGTACAAGCTGAGAACCTGAGACTGGGAAGACAGCAGAATCTTAACTAAGGCCAGCTTCAGGAAGACAAACAGAGGGAACAGCACAGAGAGGAGGACAAATAAAAGAAGAAGAGAAAGCGCAGTTCAGTGAAGAATGAAAAACTTCTTCTTCAAACCCCACACAAAGCCAAACTGGACCATCCAACCTGGTGAAGGCTGGATTTTTTGCGGCCGCACACAGTCCTTCAGCAGGGCTCTGAAATGTGCGGTAGCCTGCAGCGGGCGCCTGACGTGATTCTGAATGATATTTTGAGTGGGGGGCCGCAGAGCAGAGAGAGGAGGAGAGCGAAGCTAAAGCAGACGAGCGCGGCCGGGCCAGTACCTGATCCCCGTGGCGTGGAGCTCACGGGCTTCTCCACCAGCCCAGCGCTCCCCTGCGCCCCCCCTCCGTCCTCCGCGTCCTCCGCGTCCTCCGCGTCCTCCACGTCCGTGTCGCTGTCCAGGTGGAAGTCTCGGGGGTCGGGCTCGGACTTGGCCGGGGGCTGCGGCTCGGCGGAGTCCGGCTCCTCCAGGTCGGTATCGCTGTCGGACTCCAAACGGGCGGCAGCCGCTGCCGGGCCGGCGGCGGGCGCGGCCGTCTGGGAGTCGGGCCGCAGGGCCGCGGCGGCGTGCGGCGGGGCGACATCGTCCTCCTCCGCGTCCGGGTCGCTGTCGGAGAGGATGGCCAAGCCCTGCGCGGCGGCGGCCGGGGGCGGCTCGAGTTCGACGGCGGCGTCCTCCGCGTCCGTGTCGCTGTCGTAGTGCAGCTCCGCGGGTTTCCCGGCGGCAGCCTCGGGCGGGCCGGCGCTCTCCCCGGGAGCCGAACCGGCGGTACCCTCCACCTGGTCCTCCGCGTCTGTGTCGCTGTCCAGATGGAAGTCCGTTTGCTGTACGGCGGGTGGCGGTTTTGCGTTCTGATCCCGCGCGGGCACAGACGCGGGCACAGGCGCGGGCACAGGCGCGGGCACAGGCGCGGTCGCGGCGTCCGCCTCGTCCTCCACGTCCGTGTCGCTGTCCAGATGGAAGTCCTCGGGACGCGCCGCAGGGCCTGTCGACGGTCCCGCCTCTGGGAGGACGGCCTTATCTCCCGCTGCGCCGGGGGCGTTCCCTACTGACTCCTCCCCCTCCGCGTCCGTGTCACTCTCCGAATCGCGGATCTTGAACGCGGCCTCGTTTCTGCCGGGCTCGACGGGTGGGCGTGCTCCACTGGGCTCAGCTTTCGCAGTTTTAGCGGCGCAATCGACACGCGAGTTCGTTCCGGCCTCCTCCTCCTCGTCCTCCTCCTCCTCATCATCAGGGTCACTGTCCGAGACGTGTTTTGGGGTCTTGCCAGTTCTAGATCGGTCCAGTCGCCCCGAGGAAGAGGGAGTGATGGAGCTCTCCTCCTCACTACGAAACACACGGAGGGGGAGGGGTGGGGGGGGTGAGAGTAATCAGATTCTTTAACACATGCTCTCAGATGTGCACATTAAGACGTTTAACAGGACATTCAGGACGAAAGGAGAAGTGACTCTGGGGAAAAAATGTGTTTCTTAGTGTGCTGATGTCGCCATAATGACAAAGCACAACTATGGTGTATTGATAATATCGGCTGCTAGGTGGCTCATCCTGCTAAAACACTGAGTTTCATCATGACACAGCCTATGACACAAGTGGACAGTGTCGAATGTGGCAGGAGGCCCTGCAAGTTTGAAATCTAATTGAACATTTCATCCAAGCCAGGGTTACCAGTCAGTGAGACTGCGCTCATCTCGACTGGCCAATCAGAGGGCGGCATTCTGCCTCCACCAGTCATGCATGAAGTGCACTCCGACAGCACTGCAACAACTGCACAGCTAGTGGACTGCGGAGTTAAAGGAAGCAGTGACAGGCAGAACATTCTCCAAAGGAGAGAATATGCTTGTCTGCAGCCAATTTATGGAGGACACTGTTTGCATTGTTCCAAGCAAAAATGGGCACTGCAAATACTAACTGTACAGGTTATTGTAATAAAAAAGTATTAAAACAGCACACTGGCAGTTTCCTGGACCCTTTAAAAACGTATGCAGCAAAGGAGATATATGATTTTTTTAAAAAAATAAAAGAAAAAAAATAAAAATCATTTTATTTATGGCAGCAATTACAGATGACTATTTTGGTGATCTGATGAGACATTACCTATCGGGGACAAATCTGCTGGTTGGAGTGAGGAAAGTAGAGCAGGAGAGACTGGATTCTCGAGGCGATGCTGAGTCTGGCACTGAGAATAAGAGAGACAGCATTCTTAAAAACGCAGTATTTCCATACACAGAAGCCCACCTCTTTTGTACAGTGAAAATGAAGCCCGGTAAGAGGTAGGAAGCTGAGGGAATGGTTGTGCAGTGGCTCAGGGACTTACCGAAAAGCTTCGCCCTCCTTTCTTTCCTCACGCTTATCTCTCCCTCGGAGTCGGAATCCGACACGCAGCCCCGAGCGATTCTCCTCAGCTTGCCTCTTCCTCTCCCCGTCTCCACCGTGGCCGACACTTCCGCCCTGCGCCCGGCCCCTCCCTCCCCAACGCGGACGAACTGACAGGGCAGGTCGGCGATGACCACGATGTCCCCCTCCCCGAGGGCGTAGCGCACGTGGGGGGTCAGCCGAAGCCTCCCCTTCCGCGTGCCGTTCATGCTGCCCAGGTCCCACACGAGGGCCTCCGTCACGCCGTCGTCGCGGTGCCCGTCGCCACGGAGACGGGCGATGGAGATGACGGCGTGCCGCTTGGACACGGAGCGGGCGGAGAGGGGCAGGCTGCAGGAGGCGGGGTCACGGCCCAGCACGTTGTCTCCGAGGAAGAGGGGAAGTTCTGCAGGACAGGAGAAAGTGCAGCATCAGGAGAGAGAGCGAGGGGGCACGGGACGAAGGGACACAACAATCAAACAGCACTGCCAAATGCAAGACGTGTTCAAAGTGCATAATCAGAGAAATCAGGCAGGCAGTGGGGAAATGCTGGTGTCTCTGAACTGCACTACAAACAGTGTCTTAAGCACGTAACTCACCAGTCTCTGGAAAGTGCTCATTATTGAAGACTCTGAGTTTGGCCAGAGGCTCCCTCTCTTTTCCCGTGTCCATCTCCTCAACCACCTCATCCTCCTCTTCTAAGAAAGAGTCCTCTAGCTTTTGGGTTTCATCCATGCTGTACTTCAAAGAGGAAATATATACACATATTGCAACAGACACTTTTCTTTCAATAAACAGGAAGATAATGAGTTTGTAATGCAATGATAACAAGCAGTTTTTAACAGGCAGCTAGCAGACGACAAAGTTTACCGACGGACGACAAAGAACAAGCTGGCAAAATTATTTTCAGAATTATTCACAGCTAGTTATTTAATTATAAAATATATGCAAAAGAGACACATAGCAAGTTATACCCAATAGGTAAGCAAGTATGGGGACTTTCCATGTGAATTTGGACAAAAAAATTCACCTGACATCTCAGATTTTCCTGAAATTTCCTACAAAGAAAGTTCCTATGGAGCAAGGATGTTGATGCATATTTGAGATTTGTCACAAATACTTTTATTTTTTTTTAATGGCAATTTAAGTGCCCTTTTTGGGGGCATTTTTGGCCCCATGTGTCCCACTTCTAGGACCTTTCGTAATTCTTGAAGCCTTCAAGGTATAGTCAACATCCTGGCATCATTTAAAATCTTAAAGGGTGTTCTAAAATAGGACGGTAATTCCATAAGATATTTTTGTACAGTATTTCATTAATTTTGAAAATTATAAATATTCATATTTTTCCTCATCTTTTGATACGTCAAGGGTATATTTTTTATCCACACGGAATGTCCCGATGGAGCTCACAAGGAAGTCACACGCTTGTCTAACTGCCACGTACAGGATAAGTGACAGAAGCCACACACTCTTTAAACGTCTTATTTAATAAAAATATTATATAACAGGGGTCACCCTTACAAGCAAGATTATTTCTATACACATATATACAATTGTTAGTACTTCAGGTCAATCAATTATCCCAGCGAAGACAAGGCCAGACACTAATAATGGTTACACACTGCCAAAGATGTCATATTCTGACATTACGAAGTTCCGCTGAAAAAAAGAATACAGAATACGTTCATTGTATTTAGAAGAAAATGATAACGTGCATCGTACGATTATCCAGGAGCTAGCGTTGGATAGTTTAGCTAGTAGCGCCAGTGTTGGCTAATGTAAACAAAATACATGTAAATACATTCATGGCATAGGGATCATCCTGTTAGCATCGGGGCATGTCTGGGCATAATGCACAGGCAGCTCCAGAAAATAGGAATCATCCAGAGTTCCAATACATTTAGCTAGCTAGCCTACGCGCATATGTTCTACATTATGTTTTAACGCTAAGTTTCAAATGTTTATGCTTACCTCCTTGCTAGCACCTGTAGGAAATCTTTCCTTGCCAGCAAAACACTACAATAAGACAGGTATCCGTTTCCTGGTTTAAAAAATGTTTTAACGAATGCTTCCCGTCTATTGATGAAAACATACGCCACTTGTCCGCTTCCGACAGATAACTGGTTAGCACGTGTGTCTATTTGAACCATCACAAATCTGATTGGACATTGACATAGCACACTGCCCACTTTGTACAAAACCCCGCGCGCTCTTTGTATAGCGCAAGGTATTGTGGGCAGGATCCCTTTTATTTCTCGTGTCCACGTGTGTCGGACTATGGTCCTGTCTCGATGGTCGGTTCAGGAGGCTGTCTACGTTGAGCTGGCAATGACTGAGATTCACAGAAAATAAGTAGTCTATGATATTGCTGAGATTTTTAGCACCAGTAGGAGGGATGTTAATTTTACCTTTTATAATGTATTATCAAGGCAAGGCAAAAGAACACTGTAAAAAATAAAAAAATTAATAAAATAAATAAATAATAATAATTATTATTATTATTATTAATAATAATAATAATAATAATAATAATAATAATAATAATAATAAATCGGTTCTCAATTAAAAATTTTGCTCAGCTTTCAAGGTTCAAGGATCTGTGGTTACAAATTCTAAGCTCTGGTGTACCCCACAAACATCTGGTGTACCTCACAAACACCTTTATTCATTATGTTGTTAAATTCTTAGTTAAATGAATGTGATAATGTTGCCTTTGTATTTGAATGGAGTGATAAAAATGTAGTTCACAATATAACAAATATTTCCAGGACCTACTAGCCTTGATAGCTGAACAACACAATATGAGCTAATGCAACTTATTTATGGGTGCTGTGCAGACTTGCGACTGGAGCTTAGAATTTCTAATCCACAGAACCTTGAACATTGGAAGCTGTGCAAACTCAGAAGTGCTATTCAGTTACTTAAGAATTTTTAATTGGGAACCAAAAAAACTTTTTCAGTGAAGAATAAACCAGCACTTGTCTTTTGCATTATAATTGCCTTTTGGTCTATGTTCCTTAATTAATATGCTGATCTTTCCTTTTTACATCATGAATTTTAATAAATAGTTCATAGTAAACTTAAAATTAATAGTAAGCTTACACTCAAACAGAAGAACTTTCTATGATACTTTCCATACATGGGGACAGTATAATCACATACCAGCTTTTTGTTCCCGACATGAATCTAAATGATTGAATTATGTCACGTTGATTTTACCTTGCCATGGGCACTTTTATCACATTTACATTACCACAATTACTCTGCCTTCCAGTGACGTTTACCAGGTCAGAGTCTGAGCCAGGACAGCACTGCTGCACTTCTGTTCAGCTTTTGCTGACATGGAAGGTCAAAAGCATGCAGAGCATGAGACCGCTTTTTAATTGTGACAATGTGTAATCAGGAATCAGGAGGCTTTTGTTCACATTTTGTGTTACACGCACCTCCCAAGAAAAAAAACTGAGGTAAATAAAAACACTTTGTGTTATGTTCAATTGGATTACAGTAAATATTTTTTAAATGGTGGGTCAAACTGTCACGGAGAGGAAGAACATGAGTACTGGGAGAGTACTGTAGGTTTGGTCATAATGAAATTGTACCAGGGGTGGGTGTGGGGAGTTATGTGTACCCAGAGAGCACATCTGTGCAACATGTTGCACTTTATTAATAATGTAATTTATGTGTGTGTGCACACACATGTATTAAAATCTATAGAATACGGTGTAGTTATTAAGGTTTAATACCATATCAAGCAATAGTAATAGGAATAACACTAAAACTGATTTAACAATAATCTTTACATGTACATATTTTGCCCATCAATGCTCAAAGTTCTGTTAACAAATCAGCAATTAATTTTAATTATATATAATGCAGTTATTAATATTTCGTTATACATTTATTTTCATATTACCGTTTGAATATGTGCGTGCACGCACGCACACACACGTACAGATAGAATTCATAAACCTCATATAATAAACTTATATATCATAAATCACGGTGGTCATTTACTTAAGAAACATCAAAAACATGTATTTAAAAATGTATCTGCGTGTCCACAATAAACGCTAAAATGTTACGTTGATTAAAATGATTCATTAAAATAATTCATTTATAAAAACGTCGAGGAGTGCGCTTTTACTGATTTCTGGACTTCACCTTATCGCGTTCTCTCTGCCTGCGCTCTAGATCTTCTGCCATGCGAGGACTTACTTTCGAAAAACGGACCGCGTGCAGTAATGTCCAATCCAGCGCCATCTGCGACCAATATGCAGGGCATAAGCACCCCAGCAGCGCAGAGGAGAGGACGCGGACAGCTTACGACAAACCACGAACAAAATCACACCAGAGAATATTTCAGTTTTTATAAAAAGGCATTTTATTTTTCCCCAGAGGCTCTTTCCTGTTCAGTATGAAAGACGGTTTTCAGAAAGACAGGACAGGGAAAAAAAAACAAACACAAATAGATGGAGAAAAAGTAGAGCTGAAGCTGCAGAACTTCAAACACAAATACGAGGAGAAAAAAAATCTGAGCTTCCCCACATTTTTTGCTCAATTATACGTAATATATAACACGACTGCACTCAGTTGTTTTACTTCATTTCCGTTGATGAACGACCACACTTCCCCCTTCAATTTAATTTAACCAAAAATTATTCTGTGCATATAATTCATGTGATCCCTTAGTTGGAACATTCTTGTAACTGTTTAAGAAACCATTTTGATTTCTTAAAACATTCAGCCCCATACCCCTTTCCCAGGGGCGTGGTGTGTACCCACCCTTGCCTCTCCGAGACGTTGGCTGGCGTTCGGTGGAGGTCTGCTTCAGGTAATACACACCACTCCAACCAAGTCGCCTTCTGGAAATTCTTCACAGTGTCTCACCCCAACCTATACTTATATGCATGTGGTTACGTATCTTAAATTCTGCATTTCTAAATACTGTGCGGTGTGAATAGTTTAAAATGGCCTCCCCGCCGTGGCTGTTTGGTCCCTCTCTCAGTGCAGCCGGCGTTTATTGTACTGTGGGGAGCTGCAGGTCCACTTGAATGAATATTCTGCATTTACTCTCTCCATAAGAAATTCTGTGACCAGACATTCAATTGTTAGTCACTGAACTGATCTGGAAATGGAAGGCTCAGTTGAAATAAGTAATAAAAATAAAAAAAAGTAAAGAAAAATAAAATAAAAACACAGGGAAGATTAAAAAAAATAAATATATAAACACCATGAAATGGATCAGACCGCTCTTATTCTTGGCACGTAAGACACCTTATCAGTCTCCAGCCCCTCCTCACACATCTTCCTCTGCTGACATTCACTCTCAATCCTTTCCTCCTTGACCTTACTTGTATTGTTCACTTGGGGTGTTCTGTGTCTTTGTGTTTCCTCGCTTTGTCCTCTCTGTTCAGGCAGACCTGACTTGACCATTCAAGAAACAGCAGTTTACCATCGTGGTTGTGCTGCAACATCACTGTGCTTATTGATTTTTTTAAACTGTTGTTTCTTTCTGTCTTTTCATTGGAAGGGACGAGGAATGAGGAGAGACCCAAAAACACAGATGCACGAAAGTAGATGTTTACTAATTGTATTTGGTCATATTGAAGGTTTACAGTCAATTCCTTTCTTTTTCCTTCTCATCCGCCATCCTTGCTTACATTCATGTTATTTTTATTCTTTTTACTGCTGACACAATCCCACCATCTGCTCTTCTTAGTTCATTTTTTTTTTTGCTGTTTTCTAATTTGACTCGCTTTGCATCAGTTTCTAATCATCACTTGCTGGGTTGGGATTGGTGCCTCTCATCAATGTTTCGTGAATCCTGACAATGTCCTTCCATCCCTCCTCTGGTTGCTTGATCATTTAGGCCGCCATTGTTCTGTTCTCAAATTTCATCTTTGCTTAAATTTGCTTCACCATTTTCGGGCTTCGGTTTGCTTCAGTTTTGATCCCACCCTCCCCCCTCACACCCCCCATCTCTCGTTGCTTTTTACGCATCTTCTTCAGCCTCCTCCTCAAACTCTCCCTCTTCCTCGGCGGTGGCGTCCTGGTACTGCTGGTACTCGGACACCAGGTCGTTCATGTTGCTCTCGGCCTCGGTGAACTCCATCTCGTCCATGCCCTCGCCCGTGTACCAGTGCAGGAAGGCCTTGCGGCGGAACATGGCGGTGAACTGCTCCGAGATGCGCTTGAAGAGCTCCTGGATGGCCGTGCTGTTGCCGATGAAGGTGACGGCCATTTTGAGACCCCTGGGCGGGATGTCGCAGACGGCAGTCTTGACGTTGTTGGGGATCCACTCGACGAAGTAGCTGCTGTTCTTGTTCTGAACGTTCAGCATCTGCTCGTCCACCTCCTTCATGGACATGCGCCCGCGGAACACGGCGGCCACCGTCAGGTAGCGCCCGTGGCGCGGGTCGCACGCCGCCATCATGTTCTTGGCATCAAACACTTGCTGGGTGAGCTCGGGCACCGTGAGGGCGCGGTACTGCTGGCTCCCCCTGCTGGTGAGGGGGGCGAAGCCGGGCATGAAGAAGTGCAGGCGGGGGAAGGGCACCATGTTGACGGCGAGCTTGCGCAGGTCGGCGTTGAGCTGCCCGGGGAAGCGCAGGCAGGTGGTGACGCCGCTCATGGTGGCGGACACCAGGTGGTTGAGGTCTCCGTAGGTGGGCGTGGTGAGTTTGAGGGTGCGGAAGCAGATGTCGTACAGGGCCTCGTTGTCGATGCAGTAGGTCTCGTCCGTGTTCTCCACTAGCTGGTGGACGGACAGGGTGGCGTTGTAGGGCTCCACCACCGTGTCGGACACTTTGGGGGAGGGGACCACGCTGAAGGTGTTCATGATGCGGTCGGGGTACTCCTCCCGGATCTTGCTGATCAGCAGGGTGCCCATGCCCGAGCCCGTGCCCCCGCCCAGGGAGTGGGTGAGCTGGAAGCCCTGCAGGCAGTCGCAGCTCTCGGCCTCTTTGCGGACCACGTCCAGGACGGAATCGACCAGCTCAGCCCCTTCGGTGTAGTGGCCCTTTGCCCAGTTATTTCCAGCACCACTCTGACCTGAGGGAGGGAAGGGGAGAAGCGGGGAGCAATGGGATGAGGAGACACATTAAACATGTCGATCAAAAACCAGAAAAAAGGTCCCTGAGCAATTTTAAGCCAGACCCCTTCTTCTCAAAAACATCCCAGCTGGATCTCTGCTGGCTCTGTCATATCTGTCGTATCCCATACTGAATTGTTTCCCCAAACTGGCCTTCCCATGTCAGACCACGCAGCCTACACCCATCCAAACCACACCAACATCTTTCCACATTACTCCCCCCCACCACCACTCACCGAACACAAAGTTGTCTGGTCTGAAGATCTGTCCGAACGGCCCGGACCTGACAGAGTCCATGGTGCCGGGCTCCAGGTCCACCAGGATGGCTCTGGGCACGTATTTGCCTCCTCCATGAGAAACGGAGACAGAGGAAGACAAACACACCAGGTCAGTACTGCAGGGAACACGGCCCGCGCTGTGTCACACCTCTCACACCCCCCTCACACCCCCCCAGGAAACATAAACCCAGAGGGAAAGGGGACACAACCAATCCGGTCCATGGTTTTTACCGGGATGGAGATGTGACAACCTATATGTCATTGAATCCGATTTGTTACCTTGTGTTACCTCATGATCTTTACCCACGTAATTCTACCACACTGTCACGTTCGGTGTCCTGTGGTAATAATGTGCTTCGTTCCAACGAGTTGAGACGTGATACCTGTGGCTTCGTTATAGTAGACGCTGATTCTGTCCAGCTGCAGGTCGCTGTCTCCATGGTAGGTGCCTGTGGGGTCTATCCCGTGCTCATCGCTGATCACCTCCCAGAACTGAAACAAGAATGCGTAGGAAATCCAAATTGAGAAGCATTTTCGCCAAGCAAGAAAAACGCAAGCTACAACTCTGTATGCTTTACAACAAGAACAAAGCGATGTGAGTGTCAACAGGTGTCAGTCGTGTTTTTAGAACGGATTAAAAATAGGCAGCAAAAACGGAAAAAAACATCGGTTCAGGAGTGACATAAAAGCGGAGACACGAGATTGAGTTTCACGGAGCCTTATTCCTGATTTTGAATTTGCGCAACTGAACACTGCGTTATCCACGCAGCACGTTTCATTGTGAGCTTGTATAAACGACGAGGAGGGGGGAAAAGAACTGCATACAAAGAAGTCCCAGTTCTTCCCGGATGCATGTTCAAAAGTGAACTGTTCTTGCAGTCGGTGATATGACACTAAGCAAATTGTCCACCATTTACAAAGGGGGAAAATGCAGGCCCATTTTAGGAATACCTATGTGGCTGTGGGCTAAATGCATCATGTGTGCACGAAGAAGCGCCCTTGTGCCGACACACAATCAGCCACTGTCTTGTCTTAAGTGTGCGAGAAAGAGTGTCTGGCCTTGTGCTGTTGTTTGTACCAAACACATTTGCATTAGTTGCCCCCAAAGTTTTGTAGACTTTGTAATCATTGATACACGGTGGAATGGATGTTATTTCAAAATGCACAAGCATGTGCCATGACAGTCTAGCCCTGAAAAGGATACCATCACAAACCAGTGACTGGCAAATAACCATCCTGGACGGTAGTTCTTTGTGCCTGTAATTTTATGACTGACAATATGTCAAGTTGAATCTGAAGCAAGTTTTAATTAGCCTACAGTTGTTCAGGAAATTTTCAACTACATGTAACAATGGACAGGGTGATTATGCATTATCAAAGCAAGTCATGGCAAACCATAAATTATGTTGCAATTAATAAGTTTGTGTACATTTGATAGCCTATTTTGAATCCATTCATTTTTGGTATCAGTTCTACCTTACATGCAAAAATGTGAATAATAAATGAAAATCTGCAATTTTGAATGAACTCATAAATTATTTATATTATCAAACGTACATTTTCGGGTTACAAAACTCTAATCGTTTCGACCAGTCCCTGCCCCCAACCCCCCACCACTACCATATGTTATTTCTACATCTGTCATCTGTTGATCTTCTCCCTTTCTCCCTACCCTACACTCCCCCGAATAAATAGCTGCTCCATTCGTACAAGAATCTCTCCTCTCCGTGCCTCAGCGTAGGCTACTACCCAACCCCCATCCCCGTTTTGTTACAGACCATCGATTAAGACGCTGGCTTTGCCATCGCTTCTTATTACATCAAAGATAACGGTGCCTTATAAGCTGGGCTACAATCCTGTTGCTGTAAAGTAGTGCGTGCTCTTCTGCGTATCCCATTTCTTTATACACAAATGTAAGAGGATCCATCTACCCCGTTTCATGAATACTGTAGCCTATATTGTGTATGTACATTTTCGGTTGATTACAAAGATTCAATCTGTTTAATATTCGAACCATATCTTGAATTGTCCTAGTTTCCTTCGAGAAAGCCCGATATGTTAATACCCGTTTAATCCGCAAAAGCAAAACTAATGTATTCATCGAGAAATAAAAGAATGACTATGAAATGAGTAGCATGAATCGCGAAACCTGATTTCATCACTATATACGTGGCTGAAGCGGATTCACGGCGTACGCTTTATTGAAAGGGGGGAAAGGAGTCTTTCTTTGTCAATTACGCACGCCCCACCCTTCCCAGGCCTCCTCCCCCTACCCCAACAGAACCCTCACTCAGCACTTCCATTGACCGGAATGAATCGATTTATTGATCCATTTTCATTTGCTCGTGCAAAAGACTTAAGTGGGAAAACTTTGAATACGTGACCGATAGATTTTCATCGGGTCTGAAGCATGCATGACACGTTGCGCACGCTAAAGCCATCTGGCAGAGTGGACACTTTTGTACAGCGGAGTCAGGGAGAGAGAGAGCGAGTGAAAGGGACTGAGATACGAGGAGGACAAATGAATGCCGACACTTTTATTCTACTATTATCAGCGTTAACACTGACTAAAAGGACAGAGAGGGGCGATGGTGACGCAGACCCACGCCCATTGCTGAAAATCAAGTCTAGACAGAGGACCCGCTATCCTCCCCAATAAACGAGATAACGGTCCTTAATTCTGAGCTCAATTATCAACCGGTTATATGTACGCAAAATATAATTTAAAAGAATAAAAAGCTTTTCGTTGCAGGCCTTGTGGGCACTATGAAGAAGAGAACTATGAAAATTACTTTTAACTCGTGCCCCGTTCATTTTTCAGACGATCCACAACCAATGGGTGAAAAATGAAAGCCGTTTATTTAGTTTTGATTAGTAAATTCAAGAACAACGAGATGCGTGTCTTGATATTGTTTAATTTAACGAGTTTTAAACTGGAAATATTAAAAATCATGGTTTCTTGGCTTCCTGTAAAGTAGGCTAACAGGCATATAACATGAAAAGAAAACAGCTGAAATTTTACACTGAAGCAAATCATTTTTCTTGTACATACACTTAATTAAGTGTTACTGTCAACCCACGTGCAATGCAATTAAACAATTTAACTATGACCGTTCTGATTGGTTCGAAAGCATTCTTACCTTAGCACCGATTTGGTTACCACACTGGCCAGCCTGAATATGCACAATTTCCCTCATTCTCTCTGGTTGTGTGATACTCTATGTTAAAGAAAATTAAGGAATAACTGCGCCTCTGTATGAAGTTCTGCCCCACAAAAAGCTCCAAGAATAAAAGCAGCTGCCGGACGCTTAGGTGGGACAAAGGCTTTATATGTAGGGACTGTGTCCAAAACGAGGCTGTGAATTATGATTGGTTGTTGTCGACAGAGAATCTGGGAGGTGGGCTGTCGATTGGTGCAGGAGCCAAGGCAAAGGGGTTTCTGAAACGAAAGGGTAAGGACCGGAAGTGGACAGGGAGTGCCGTCTGCTGAAGGACAGTGGACTTTGTAGTTTATTTCTGGTCACATAGAGCGCTGTTTTTTTGCACCACCCCACCCCTTCTTAATTTGCGCGTCTATGCTGTCCGACACTTAGCAACTGTATAGATTACCTGCTGTCATAGCGCAATAAATGTACGAATATTAACAGCGCAACATTTTACAAAAACACAGCCGTATGTCTAAAACAAGGTTAATTCATGTGATCTTATATTTCTATTTGATCAATATTTTCTGGGTGGTGGTTCTATTGAATTCTCAGAAAGGATGAGTCAGCGCGGCAGAATCGAGAGAAGGCAGTTATAAATAGACTATTTAGCCATTTGTTACGGTTAATAAAGGGGATAACTATCAGGGGATCAGTCCAAACATTTTATTCTACCTGGCAACCCCTCTTGTCGCCGGCTGACAGTGTGGTCCCCAGACTAAAGCTATTTTCTGTGTTACCTTATAATAATTATGTCTATTATGATTATTATTGTTGCTATTTTGCTTATTTATTTTTGTGTTGGTGTCATCTTGAAGATATAGGCATATATGTGTCTGTGTGTGTATGTGCACATGTTTGTATGTGTATGTGTACATTTATGTAGATCTGTGCAGTACCTCAGTACAGGCAACTAGAAATAAGTGGGTGGGGGATGCATGTATGGGTGGGTAGGTATAATTGTTTAAAAAACCAAAAAGTGGAAGATGGAATACATTTTCTTGCACCAATATTGAGTTTTGTATATGCTCTCTATTTCTTTCAATAAAAATGTTATTACAAAACAAGATAACCACCATCAACATATACATGTTCTGAATAACATAGCGTAATTTTACATTTCACATGTGACTTATCATGGAACCATACTTGGTAGACATCTATGAAGTTGTCCTTTTTCAGAAAGCATCATTTAATTTGCATTGCACATTTTGTTTGATCCAACATCTTTAAAGAAAAGATAAAGCCCAGATGACTGCAGGCATACGCCACTATTTTACATGTTCATTTCTTTATTTTTCAATTATCAGTTTTGCTTAACTGAAGTCCATATTACTCTATGTTATTTAGTCAGTAAAACACGCCTACTATATCTACACAGTAACCATTGAAAACACAAAACAGAAAGTGATCTTTCATTTTCAGCATGATCAAAGCATAGGGCCTACAAATAAATATTATCAAAAACACAAGCTGGCTATACATTTGATGGGTTTTCATTACGTCCAAGTAGCCTACAGAAACTATAGACAAGCCATTATTATTGAGAGATACAGGCCAATGGACATTGTTTATTGTCCATCTAAATATATGTATCGGGTTGCTTTTATCAACTAATGACAGTGCTCCTATTTATGATGGTCATTTGGAGAAGCTTTGATTGGCAAGAGCATTAACATACAATTGAAGACATGGATGGAAATGTTTTTGTTTTATATCTATGATTTAGGCTTTGTCTCATTATATCAGACCTATTTAACCTAATTCCACAAGGCTACACTGAAACGTTTCTGAGGCCGATGAACTGTCAGGAATAATGAGCACTGCTGTCAGTTATAATAGGCCCTACTGGCAATCGCGTACGGAGGTGCAAGGAAAACCCAAGAAATATGGCTGCGGTAGAATATTTTGGCTGTTATTATGGTTATGGTGATGTCATTTTAGCGGTTATTACGGTTATGTACAGATTATTGTAGTCCATTATTTCTTGCTTCTGTTATAATTGCACTGCAATTATAATATGATTGGTTACGGTCAGCGCCCTCCACCCTTGGGCTATATGGAAACACACACACACACTTACACACATGCACACACACACACGCACGCACACACACACGCACACACACATACACACACACACACACACACACACACGCACGCACACACACACACACACACACGCACACACACATACACACACACATACCTCATGCACGCCCAAACACATGCACCTTTTTTAATAAGCATCTCAGTGAACTTTGTTGAGCTCCTCGTATAGATACTATATATCTACATTCATAGAGATACCTAATAGAAAACAATTCAGTAATATAGCAACAAACTAGACTACAGTTGGAAAAATGTAAAATTGACTGCTACTGCTAGCGATTATGCTGTACTTACTGTCCTACATTGTAAACTATTACATAAAATTACATAAAAAGAGGCAATAATTTTTTTAATTAAACTTATTAACACTATGCAGGTTTGACTTGTTATCATTTGCTTTGATATTGAATTCTTCATTATCATCCAGATGGTTAGTTTCATGTGTCCACCAATTAGAAGCCTATTAATTCATCTCAGACTTTAATTTCATCAGTTCAAAATTATTAACCTCTTTTTTATGTTTGCAATATAGTACAGTATGAACATGAGAATTTTAATACTTTGTGGCATAGCCATTTCTGACACAATGTGGCATATTAATATTATGATGATAAATAATCCATCTAAACAGGAAAAGCACCCACTTAAGAAATGTGAACAGCTTGTTAAATTCTGGGATTAAAAAATGTGGTTAGAAGGAAAGCCATCGTACACAGGGGCCCCATGACCGAGTTTGGGAACCACTGACCAAAAGTACACTGGACTAGATCCACCTCTCCTCGCCGCCAGAGGGAGCCAGAGTGCTAAACGTGTTCTGTTGTGGGTGTGGGACGCGCTTTACAGACCCGAGCGGATTCAGGACCTTGCGAAACAGCTAACCACCAGTTAGCGACAGGCGTCAACGTCTAATCACACGTCCAGAGAAGGGTTGGTAAGTTGGCTCGTGACTGCTAGCTATTTAGCCAGCTATATGAGAAAATTAATTTTAAAAAGTTCAGCTAACCAGAAGATGTAACGTTATTGTTTTACCAAAACGTAAACACTAAGGAATCGAAATATTGTGTAGTTTTATAGACTGTGCTAACTAACTACTTGTTACATTGCCGCGGAGCTATCTACATTATTCTTCACACCGAAGAAGCTTGATACCTTTTTCATTTCTAACGTTAAATTGGCTTTGGTAGTTCGCTACGAGCCAGGGGATACGCCGTCGTTGCTATTCCAGTTAAGCGCAGTCGAATTGGTAGCATGATCGTTACAACTGATCGTTACAGTTAGCTAGCAAATAGCAGCTAGTGAAGTGCGCGAAAGAAAATGTCAGCATCTAGACTGGTTAGGTTACATAGCTGCTGTTATTTGCTAGCTATATACCAATAGCTTACAAATGATATCTACACTAACGTTAGGCTGTGTATTCAAATTTCAATTCCATTCGCAAGTCACCGAGTTATGTAATAGATTACATCGCTATGTGTAATAGCAACGAATATAGCATTCGTAAAGGAAGCTAGTCTAGGTATTCTGTTTTTGCAACTATTACTAGAGAAAACGACAGTTGTAGTATGGTAGCAAGCGAAGCTAAGTCAGTAGCTAGTTAATAAGAAGGGGACGCGAAGTACGCCTTGGCCTAGTTGTCTGAGCGTTAACCGCAGAACAATCTCCGCTTCGCCACAATATGAAAGAGTGTATTTTAATGTAGTGGGCTGATGTAAACAGGAAATTCGTTCTGAGATGTGGGGGAGGGGAAGGATTTATCGGAACGAGTGAAAAACGTAGGAAGGTCGCATGACCGACATATGACAAATCTAAATAGCTGCCGTTGTAAAATATGCTATGAAATTATCTGTACGCTCTCTCGGTTAGCTATGCAAATTAACTAACAACGAAAATAAATGCAAAGTTCATCGTGCAGCAGTGGCCGTTTCCAGTTATGTTTACATATTCTGTTTGTATGAATTTTGCCACACAAGGCAGTGTAATTATGGTGCTTCATATTTATCTTTTAGCGTTATGAAGAAAGATGTGACATCTACAGGACCATGTGTCATTAGGAAGAAAAATAATAATTAACCAAATATCCGCGTGATTCACGTGATTCAGATTACATTGGCGTTTATTCTGTATGTTTCACATTGTACTAATTCACACTCACTTTCCTGTTTGCTCATGCAGTTCCTTGATCAGCCTCAGTATGTTTTACACTTGTGGTCCCAACGAGGCAATGGTGGTGTCCGGTATGTTACATTGTTATGTTATTGTGTTATTAATGCTCTGTGTGCATATTCATATTTAAACTATGTTAGATGTATGAATGCACGTTTAAGTACAAATTGATAGTGATTACAATGGGAAGTGAACTATAATATCTAACGACTGGTTACTGGCTGTTAGGAAATTTCATAATGCAGGATGTACAGATCTTTGCATTCCATGCGGATTGCGATTGGCTGCTTTAGACTCTGTCCAGATCTGTGAAGAGCTGTTAATGATTGCTTCCCATTGGCCGTGCTGCTTGAGGACAGACAGAGCTCATGTGGGGTCAGCAGCAGCAGCAGCAGCAGCAGTGTGTTGCCTTGCCTGTGTAACGGCCTGTCTGTGTCTCCGCCAGGCTTCTGCCGCTCACCCCCCGTGATGATCGCTGGAGGCCGGGTCTTCGTCCTCCCCTGTGTGCAGCAGATCCAGAGGTAGTCAGCTGACCTTTCTGCCGCCCGTGCCGTCCAATGACCACGCCCCTGCTCTGCTCGTATCTAGTTCCGCCCCTCCCTTTCTGCTACTGTGTGAATTAGATTTACTTTCTCTCTCTCTCTCTCTCTCTCTCTCTTTATCTCTCTCTCTCAGGATAACCCTGAACACCATGACACTGAACGTGAAGAGTGACAAAGTGTACACGCGTCACGGTGTTCCCATCTCTGTGACTGGCATCGCTCAGGTACTGGCCTTGGGAGTCTGTTACATTTGTCTCCCACACACTCTGTGCGTGCCGTGAGCGCCCTCTCTGTGCCTCTGACTTCACTGTTTTAATGGCCTTAGTCCGTTTCTACCCCAGTGTACTGTGCAGTGTGTACTCTGTAGGGGATTAGTATCCCTAGTCTACTGTGCTGTTCATTATTGTTTACCCCAGTGTACTGTGCAGTGGGTTAGTGTGTGGTTTATAGTGGATTCGTGTGTACCCTAGTCTACTGTGCTGTTCATTATTGTTTACCCCAGTGTACTGTGCAGTGGGTTAGTGTGTGGTTTATAGTGGATTAGTGTGTACCCTAGTCTACTGTGCTAATGGCCTTTGTCCGTTTCTACCCCAGTGTACTGTGCAGTGTGTACCCTAGTCTACTGGGTGTGGGTTGGTGTGTACCCCAGTGTACTTGTGTGTACTCTATAGGGGATTAGTTTGCACCCTAGTCTGCTATGCAGTGGGTTAGTGTGTACCCCAGTATACTGTGCTGTGATGTTCGTGTGTAGTTTACAGTGGATTAGTGTGTACCATAGTCTACTATGCTGTGGGTTAGCGTGTCCCCCAGTGTACTATGCAGTGATGTTTGTGTGTACTCTAGGGCACTGTCCAGAGGTTAGGGTACACTAGTGTGCTGTTTAAGGTGTATGCTAGTGTACTCTAAAGTGGATCAGTGTTGTCCTAGTGCATTTTGCAGCAGGTCAGTGTGTACTCTGGCTACTGCACGGGGGTGAGTTTACACTAGTGTACTGCTTAAGTTGTACGTTAGTGTGCTGTGCAGTGGGTGAGTGTGTGACCCGTCCGTCCTCCGCAGGTGAAGATTCAGGGGCAGAATAAGGAGATGCTGGCCGCGGCCTGCCAGATGTTCATGGGCAAGACGGAGAGCGAGATCACCCACATCGCCCTGGAGACCCTGGAGGGCCACCAGAGGGCCATCATCGCTCACCTTACCGTCGAGGTGTAGTGGCGCTTCCTGCTGTCTGCAGATGCAGCTGCGCAGACGCAGTCTTCAGATGCTTCCAGCTGCAGTGGCCAGCTCTCACGTGCTGTCCCCCCCCCCTCTCTCCCCGGCTGCAGGAGATCTACCAGGACCGGAAGAAGTTCTCCGAGCAGGTCTTCAAGGTGGCCTCGTCTGACCTGGTCAACATGGGGATCAGCGTGGTCAGCTACACGCTGAAAGACGTTCACGATGACCAGGCATGCGTTCTTAATCTCTCCGTCTCAATGTGAATGTAATCCACGGGTTTGTGTGCGCATGTGTGCGTGTGGGTGTGTGTATGGAGAGGGTGTGTGTGTGTGTGTGTGTGTGTGTGTGTGTGTGTGCGCGCGCGTGTGGAGAGGGTGTGTGTGTGTGTGTGCGCGCATGTGTGCGTGTGGGTGTACGTGTGTGCAGATGGTGTGTGTGTGTTTGTGTGTGTGTGTGCGTGCGCATGTGCGCATGTGGTCTCTCACTGTGCTCTGTCTCCCTCTCTCTCTCTCTCTCTCTCTCAGGACTACCTGCACTCTCTGGGAAAGGCCAGGACGGCCCAGGTGCAGAGGGACGCCAGGATTGGAGAGGCGCAGTACAAGAGGGACGCCGTCATCAGGGTGAGTCTGAGAACCGCCATCTTAAGTGTGCTAACGCTTTTCACACTGTGCTGCCTGGAGGAAAGCCTGTGTTCATCTGACTAAGGTTATTATTTTATCATTGGTTATTATGTAAGAATGGCATTCTTCTTTTTTGAGCCTTTTTCTATTTCTTGGTTGTGCTTGGGGTTAGGTTATGAGTGTGGATGAAGTTGCTGAAGTACCTTCAGGAATGAAAAAAGCATAGACCCTCCTTCCCTGTCTCCATCTTTCTCTGTGGATTTCTGTCTGACTGTAGCATCCTGTCAGTATTTATTACATTAACAAGCTCCCTGTACTCTCTTTCGCTCTAGTTGTCTTCTCTATTGTCTTTTGATCTCTGCTTCCCTCTCCCTCTATCACTCTCTGTCTCTCTCTCTCCCCCTCCCCCCTCTCTCCCCTGTCCTTCTCCATTAGCCTTATGTGAGGTTGCTTATCGTAATGTCAGGAACACTCTAATGCCCGCGTGGTCCTGCACGCAAACGGGTAACCATGGCGACGGGCGCCGAATCTCTGAAGGAGACAGGAAGCTGTGTTTCCAGAGTTCATATTGATTGAATAATGTGCGTTTGTGTGGCTGCTATCCGTCTGGATGTCGCCTGCACAGTGTCTCTCTGTTCATCTTCCAGGCAAAGGGCAGTTCTGTTGGGCACAATGAGCCATGGTGGAGAAACCAGGAAGTGGTCTCTGCGCAGTTAACTTTTTCGGGTTCCTGTGTGCGTGGCAGTACAGAGCTGGCTGCTCTGATGATGAGTTTATGAGTGACCAGGCACTGCTTGCGGAAATCTCCGTTATTGTGTTTCTTTTTTATTTGTTGTTCAATGATTAACGTACGTGTAGTTAGGGTATGAGTATAGGGCTTCGGCATTAAAGGGCTTGGGTTGTTAGGCGTGTATGTCCCTGTGTGGGATGGGTTAGGGTTAGATTTAGGGTTTGGGTTGTTAGGTGTGTATGTCCCTGTGTGGGGTGGGTTAGGGTTCGGGTACAGGGGTTTGGGTTGTTAGGTGTGTATGTCCCTGTGTGGGATGGGTTAGGGTTAGATTTAGGGTTCGGGTATGGGGGTTTGGGTTGTTAGGTGTGCATGTCCCTGTGTGGGATGGGTTAGGGTTAGATTTAGGGTTTGGGTATGGGGGTTTGTGGTTGTTAGGTGTGCATGTCCCTGTTGGTGATGGTTCTCTGTGCATAGGTGGTCTACTGACTGCATGTGTAGTGCTTTTCTGGTGACCTTCAGTGATTCGCACCCCGCCTGCTTCTTCCACATTTTCGTAATGGCAGGCTCTGACGTTTGGAAACGTTATAAAATGTGCAGCTTCTAAAGGTTTAATGCGGCAGCCGTAAAACCACGGGCGTGGCACTGGGAGCCTCATCACTGAAGCCTTGGCCTGTTTAACGCCTCCTGGGGTTCGAGCGCGACGCGCTTATGAAGGCTGCTCCTCGCGTTTTTTGCGAAACGGACTTCTGTGTCCGTGCGAAGCGAACGGGCGTGTGAACTTTTCCCAGGCTGTCCTCCCTGAGGGACAGTAATCCGTGTCAGCCGCTTCCCTTCTCCGCGCTCGGGTTGTGCTTCCCCGAGGATGGGGGGGGGGGCGGGGGGAGAGAGGGGAGGGGAGTGCCTGTGTGTGTGTGTGTTGCGTGTGTGTGCGTGTGTGTGTGTGTATGTGCAGGTTATGGCTTTTAATCGTTCCCCTGCTAAATGAGCTAACTGGCTGTGTAAACCAGCGCTTGCTCATTTGATTGGATCACAGTAAACAGCGTTTCATAGAGAGACACGAGAGCAGTCTTTGGCTGTCGTTCATGCATCTATCAGGAAACGCAGCCAAAACGTCACACGGCGCTAACGTCAGGGCTACTTCTGCCGTTTGGGCCTGAAGTTTGGATGAAGGCCAGGAAGGGGGGTGCAGCCCTCATCGCCCACCTCTGCCACAGGAGCTACAGGCCGACAAAACCGCTGCTGTTTCATCATCGGATCGAAAGCGTGTCAGCACAGGCTTCTTCATGTGGACGCCTGTCCCACGGGTTGGACGGCTTGTGATCTCCTTGCTTGATAAGTAAGGCATGAGGGCCGGTGCTTCACAGGGTGGGAGTGCTGATTCTTGGTCAGGTTTCCCCTGTTCGGATCCTAATGTCATCCATCATGTGATAAACTGCAGAACTGATCCTACATCAATTCTCCTGTTCTGAGGTGCAGGTGGACAGAGGCCCAGATTTTTTTTATCTGCTTCCCTTTTTACTACCTCTCTGTCTTCTGACTATATAAAGTCTGCAAAAGCATGTGTTCACACTTGAGTATATGAATGCACGCACACGCACACGCACACACACACACACACACACACACAGACACAAATACACACACACGCGCACACACACGCACACACAGACACAAATACACACACACACACAAACACACACAGACACACACACGCCTGACTGCTCGTCTCTCTCCTCCCCCCTGGTCAGGAGGCCCAGGCCATGCAGGAGAAGGTCTCTGCTCAGTACGTGAACGAGATCGAGATGGCCAAAGCTCAGAGGGACTACGAGCTCAAGAAGTCCTCCTACGACATCGAGGTCAACACCAAGAAGGCGGAGTCAGAGATGGCCTATCAGCTGCAGGTACTGCTGTAACATCCTTTCAGTACTGCACAGCACTGCTGCTGGTCTCTGAGTGTCCATATATGCATGGGGTACTGTTTTTCTGTATGTGGGTAAGTTGTATTAAGTCTCCCTGTTATAATGTGTATAGCAGTCAAACAGTTAAAATCAATCTATGCTGATGTAAGGTTTGCCTGAAATTGGAGTATCAACGTATTGTAGTATCGCGTGAGTGTGTGTAAACTATGGCACTGGGCGTATCCTGTATCCTCTCTCTCTCTCTCTCTCTCTCTCTCTCTCTCTCTCAATTCAGTTCAGTAAGCTTTATTGGCATGGTAAGGGTACACTTACATTGCCAAAGCATTCACTCACATGACAAACATAACAGACCGGCAATAACAATTTAGCTGCAATAAACAGAATAAATATAAAATCCAGACCACAGAAATAAAATTCTACATCTAGAAGATGACGCATACAAAATGTCAATGATCTATAGTAACAATATAGCAATAACAATATAGCAATAACAATGAACTCTCTCTCTCTCTCTCTCTCTCTCTCTCTCTCTCTCTCTCTCTCTCTGGCGCCCCCAGGTGGCGAAGACGAAGCAGGCGATTGAGGAGGAGAAGATGCAGGTGCAGGTGGTGGAGCGCACGCAGCAGATCATGCTGCAGGAGCAGGAGATCACGCGCCGGGAGAAGGAGCTGGAGGCCCGGGTCAAGAAGCCCGCCGAGGCCGAGAAGTACCGGCTGGAGAGGCTGGCCGAGGCCGAGCGGTGAGCCGCCAGCCCGCCGCCAGCCCGCCGCCGACCCGCCGCCGCCGCGTGGGCCAGGGGAGGCACGAGCCACCAGTGCAGCCGTGTAAACTAACCGCTCTGTCTCTCTCTCTCTCTCTCTCCCTCTCTCTCTCTCTCTCCCTCTCTGTCTCCCTCTCTGTCTCTCCCCCTCTCTGTCTCCCTCCCTCTCTCTCTCCCTCCCTCCCTCTCTCTCTCTCTCTCTCTCTCTCTCCCTCTCTGTCTCCCTCTCTGTCTCTCTCTCTCTCTCTCCCCCTCTCTGTCTCCCTCCCTCTCTCTCTCCCTCCCTCCCTCTCTCTCTCTCTCTCTCTCTTTCTCCCTCTCTCTCCCGCTCTGTCTCTCTCTCTCTCTCTCTCTCCCTCTCTGTCTCTCTCTCTCCCTCTATGTCTCCCTCTCCCTCTCTCTCTCTCTCTCTCTCTCTCCCCCCCTCTGTCTCCCTCTCTCTATCTCTCTCTCCCTCTCTCTCTCCCTCTCTCTCTCTCTCTCGTGTCTCCACAGTCTGCAGCTCATCATGGAAGCGGAGGCTGAGGCCGAATCCATCAGAGTGAGTTACTCTCCCCTGCACCGCTCTGCCCCCTGCTCCCCCTCTACACTGACCGCCCTCTCTTTGTGCATTGTAGTTTAATCTCATCATCGTCACTCCCTCTCTCTCTGTCTCACCTTCTCTTTCTGTCTTTCTCTCCTCTGTCTCATTCTTACCTTCTCTGTCCCTCATAATTCTCTCTTCCTCCCCACCCATCCCTCCCTCCTTCTCTCACCCTCTTCCTGCCTCTCTCCCACCTTATCTTTCTCCCTCTCCATCCCCCCCCTCTCCCCCCCCCCCCCCCCCCCCGCAGGTGAAGGGCGAGGCCGAGGCCTTTGCGGTGGAGGCCAAGGGCCGGGCGGATGCAGAGCAGATGGCCAAGAAGGCGGAGGCCTTCCATCAGTACAAGGACGGGGCCATGGTGGACATGCTGCTGGAGAAGCTGCCCCTGGTGAGCCCGGGCGCCCGGGGGCTCTGGGACGAGCGGAGCCAGCGCTGAGCATTATGGGAGGGAGAGCAGGCTCCCCTCCCCGCGCTGAATAGAGGGTGTGGTGCTTAAAGTCAAAGGCCATCGCATCACAAGGAAGTGGAGCAGGGTGACTATGGGATACGGGCTCCGTAGGGCTAGTGACAGAGCCTTCTCTCTCCGTGCTGCCTCTCTGTGAAATGCTCTTCCAGTAAACATCAGGGAAGCAGAGAGTTCTGAAATTTTTAAATTCGTACTGAAGACCCACCTCTTCACTACAACTTCCCCTTAGCTCCACCAGTGCTTTGATTAGCATGCTTATGTTTTTACTTCATTCTGTACTCTTCGGTTTTACTGTCCTATGTGTCTGTTTTGCTTTCTGTACAGTTTTTTTTACCCTTTTCACGTTAAGTGCCCTTAGGCTTTGGAAAGGTGTTCTATAAATGAAATGCATTATTATTATTATTATTATTATTATTATTATTATTATTATTATCATCATTATCATCATTATCACTAGTGTTGCTGAGAGGGAGAGGAGTTGTGAACGTGTTAATCACTGAACGCGGCGCTGAAGAGGCGGTTCCGTTAAGAGAGGAAGCCGTTGGCCGCCGGGCGCTCGATACGGTTATCTGACTGCGCAGCGGTGCCTCCCCTCCTCCAGATAGCGGAGGAGATCAGCAGGCCGCTCTGCACCACTCAGAAGGTGACCATGGTGTCCAGCGGCGGCTCCGAGGTGGGCGCGGCCAAGCTGACCGGGGAGGTGATGGACATCATGACCCGGCTGCCCGCGGCCGTGGAGAAGCTCACCGGGGTCAACATCTCGCAGGTCAGCCGGCTCCGCCCGCCGCTGAGGGGCGGCGTCGCTTCGATCCGCCGCCGCGCCCCTTTCAAATCGTCGTGACGCCGCGCTGTGTGATTATACAGCCACGTGCGAGTAAATCTAACACTTTAACAGCGTAAGATACGCGATTTAGAATGTTCTCATCTGAACATTCTAATGCTGATGTCACAATCACTACTGGTAACTGAAAGCAGTGGAGTTCTAGAACACTGGTGTAGAATTTTGAAAAAACATTCCAAAAAAACCTACTCCTCAAAGGGTTAATAAGAGTATTAATAATTTTAACAATAGTATTAATGTTGTGTGGAAAAATATCTTATGAGCTGCTGCAGGTTGTTGTTTTGACTCGTTTCTTTTCTTCTTCTCCCTCTCCAGGTTACAGCTAGCTCAACCCGCATGGGCTGAGTAAGAGAAGACACTCTGCATAATCAGTCTGAAAATATCGGCCTCATGCCTGTTATCATTTCCGTAATGTAGTACACTTGTGATGTCATAGCAGCCACCTTCCATGACTCTGTCCGTCTTTCTGTGACCGCGCCTCCTGTCAGTTTGCACGCTGGGACCACTCGCGGGCGTCGCTCGGCAGAGGTGTGCTCTGCATCGTACTGTATTTGCTTTCGTGTGCCATTTTGAATTCTGCTTATTCAGATATTCCTGCTTTTTAAACCGTCCTGTTTAAAATATACGAGTAGCCACGTTGTGTTGTAGAATGCTGGTATAGGCTAGCCATATCGGATCACTTATACAGCCAAGCCCCAGTCTGCCATATCACTCAGTCTGCGTGCTCGCACACTTGCGCAGTTCCCCGCAGGTTCCGCAGAAACCTGGTTTCAGTTGCGGCCGTTTCATTCACAGTGAAATGCATGAATAAGAGGAAGAGAGATAAAAAAAAATCAGGGTAGCGAAGAGGTGGATTTGAAAGAAACTCTTTTTAGTCTGTTCTGGAAAGTAAAAAAAAAAAAAAAAAAAATCCTTGAAGTGAACTGGGGCCATGGGTGGGATCATATTCCCCATTTTGTTTCCATTTCCCATTTTCAGCCCAGCATTCCTGCTGCAGCTCGTTTGCCTACTGAAACACCTGTAGGCACGTAGGGAAATTCAGCTCCAGCGGGACAGCGGCAGCTGTGAAAACAGCTGTGTGTAATGGCGGTCTGCGAGGTGGGTGCGGGGCTCCGGTTTTGGAACTTCGAACCCCCTCCCTGAATGCGTTTGTTGGCCTGAGGTTTCTGGGCAGGCCATTCTGGGCCACACCGTTGCCCCAGGCTGAAGTGCGGCGTGTGAGTGAGGGCCAGTGTAGAGCTGCAGCCAGACCTCTCCTGCACTCAGTCTGTCTCCAAGGGCAACGCCGATCACCTGACCAAACTCGAGGCATTCCGTGGGTGACCCCACTGCTGATTTTCCCCCCTTTATCTGTGAGACCTCTGAATGGAACTAGGGTAGGTTGCGTTTTCGTCTGTTTCGGCTGCTGTACAGTCAGACGAGGGAGAGGGCGGTGTCCTCTCGTTTTAGTGTTACACTGAGCAGGGACGTGTTGCATTCTGGGACGTTGCTGGTTTGGTGAGGGGACGGAAGGGCCCTTCCCAGTCTGCACACATTCCTGCACATCGCTGATCAAACTATTTTACGTGCACTTAATGCATGCATTGTGTTTTTCTTGATTATTTTTCATGTTCTAGCAGCTAGTCTCATAAGTCTCTCGTGCATGATATTTTATACAAACTAACATGGGAACAAAAAACGAAATGACAAAACCTCTTTACTTTAAATTCATTTTTTTTTTTGCAAACCAATCTGGAGCTGAAAGTGCCTTCCTATGCTGTTATAGAGAAATGTGTCAAATAGCTTTTAAATCCAGTTTCCAGAGCAAAAACGTTTTAATGGGAGTGATTTTACATGGTTTACTACGCGTTTTAAATGTTTTATCTACGTTGTGATTTTGAACACCCTTTTTCAGCCAAATTAGATCTGTAAATGAGGTTATGTAATTACTGTAGGGAAGGATTTTAAATGTTTAAAATGTGAGAGGAGGTGGGCGGGGGCAGGGTTTGTGTTTAGAGAGGTTGGTGGGGACAGTGGGAAGGTTTATGTTCAGGGAAGGTCGTGAGTGTTGCAAGCCAGCTTCGTTGCCAGGAGCTGGTGTTGACAGGTCAGTCTCCTTCCCTTTGAACACGTTTGGCTGGGAAGGAGTCCGTCTGTCACGCTGCGAATTGAATCCTTTAACGTGTTCCCGCGTTCCGAGAACATGGAACCCGGGGAACCTGGGAACTGGGGGGGCTGCTCGCTGATTTCTCCCGCTGCCTTTAAGCGATCAGTTTGTGTTTGTGGCGAGAGAGGCGGGACTTCCTGCCTGAGCTGTGGTACGTTATAATATGCATGTGTTAGAGCCAAGTGCCTTCCTTCTGCACCTCCCTTTGCCTGTCTTCCTGTATTACTGACCTGAATTTGCCTATGGATAGTTTACGTAGATCACCTGTGCATATTTACCCTGTTCCTGTGTGTTGTTACTGTACGAATTTACCGCTTCACATTTCGCCTGTCCCCAAGTACTCCTCATGGTTGGCAGAAGTGAAGACTACTGAAGAAAAGCCAATTCCATGAATATCACTGTTGTATAACATTGCAACACAAATTCCTGTGATGTCACTGTAACCGACTGGTCTGAGGGTGAGAATATGCAACTATGAAAAGTGTGCACTAGGGGGCAGAGTGGATTGCATGTTGATTCCTGATGTAGTGCTTCTGTGTAAATGTGGCTTGCTTGCCTTGGATTGGCTGTTCCTGTTGTAATGCTGGTCAGGCTGATTTATGTGCTGTTCCACTCTATTTAGGAACATGGCTGTTTCTTGTATTTAATGTAGTTCTGCCACACCTGAGTTCTTGAATGATTTGTAAGAAATGTTACTTGTATACCTATAAAACACACCTTTTCACTTCTCAAATATTTTGTCCTGTTGTTTTTAACACGGTTGTGTGTGGGGACAGTTTTGTGAGAAACAGACTATACGTCAGGTGACATCATCGCTTCACTTTATCTAAAAAGGTTACTTTATTAAAACATCTACAAAAATAATCAAAAAAACGAAATGAATCCGCAACAAGGCAGCAAGCGTTCTACAAAGGAACAAAAAAAAAAAGAAGACCCCAAATAACTGAAGACAATCCATATATTAGTGAACAATATTCTGTCGCTTTGAATATTTACACATCATTAGTTTTAAAAGACAAAGGATGACAACAGGAAGCATCTATTTATAAAAAAATAAAGGTTTAGTTGAACTACAGTGTACCAAAAAAAAAAAAAAGTCAAACAAGGAGCACAGAACTCCGATCTCCGCCGATGTCGGCAGGACCAGCGACCTCGTTCCCCAAAGGCGTGCAGTCGGTTGCCGCGGCAGCTACGCCTGTAACCATCATTTCAGCTTACGGAAGGGTGCGGCCCGCCTTGGCCGAAGAGCTCAGAGACGCGGCGGTTTCGTGTTGCTGTGCCGTCGTACCCGTGCGCTCCCGGGAGCGACGGAGTGAAACCAATGAGAACTGTGACATATAAAGTGCAGCTACAATCGTACGGATTCACACACGGGGCGCGAGGGGTTCGAGCGAGCGTACGGAAACGCCGAAACGCCACGCTGTCGTCTGTGAAACAGGCGCTCCCCCCTGGCGAGGCCCTCCTCTTCTGCGCGTCCTCTGGGGCAGACTTGGGGGTGGGGGGGTGGGTAAGCCGCCTGCCCCGTCCCCCATTGTCAGACCGGCCCAAGCGCTTCTCTCGGGCAGCGCTCAGGTGCATTGTGGGTAAAAAGCGCACATTTTCTCTCCCTGGGTACGCGTGGGCAGCACCCAGCCCACCCGCCCGCCCAGAGTCTGGAGTACTGGCACCCCACACAAGGGTGAGGGGGGGGGGGCACTGCAGAGGGACAGACCAGGCCTGAGACAGAAGGGGCGAGAGGGGAGGACGACGCCCTAATTCTCCCCCCGGGTCACCGCTAACCGCCACGGTCACCGACAGGCCAGGCCACAGAGACACTGCAGAGAGGGCCGAACGGCCGTCAGTCTCTCCTTCACACAGAGAACACCAAACACACAGCTACAGTAAGAGCAGAGCTACACCACCACCTGCGTCCCCCAACAGGACCATCACTTCCCCTCAGCAACAGCACTACAGGTGAGCCATCGTACAGTACATGATGCGACGCCACGTAAAAACAACTCGTGAAGCCGCGCTCGTCCATGGAGTAAAGCCCAGAGCACAGAGTACCGCCAAGAGATTCAGCTTGTCCTTTAAAAAAAAAAAACACTTTTAAAGTATTTGAAGAGCCATTTATCATAGAAAAAGATATTTATTATCAGGTAAATGTTCACTTTCAAATGGGGCTATTCAAAAATATAACCGTAAATTTATGTAGATTTCCTATGAGTGTGTATTCTTATTAGTGTGTTACAATAGCCTACATGTACTTAGTTCAGTTTTTTTTTCCTGAATTATCAGGTACTTTAATGTGGTAGTCAGACAGGCCCTGTGCAGTACATATTTACAGTGCAGCACTAAAGATTCACAGCCCTATACGCGCTATTCAGATACTAGCTCAGCTGCAAACACCCGCCACCCGCTGTCTTGATTACAGTCAAATGAAACGTTGGAAAAATAGGATTTTGGGAGGTGGGGGTTGGGGAGGCGGGGTCTGACTGTGAGCCGAGCCAGCGGTGCCTCAGCCCCGCCCTCCTGCCAACAAATACAAAATTTACAAGCTTCCCATTCTCTCATTTCCGTCTGCCTACGCCCAC
>CM077284.1:75561432-75571432 GCA_039654925.1 Anguilla pacifica | reverse complement strand
ATCCCGAAATCGGCGATCTTGATCTCCTGCTCCCCGTCCCGCCCCCCGCCCACCAGGCAGTTCCGGGTCGCCAGGTCACGGTGCACAAAGTTCAGGGAGGAGAGGAACTTCATCCCAGACGCGATCTGGCTGGCCATGGAGATGAGGGCGGGGTAACTGAGGGAGAGAGAGAGGGAGAGAGAGCGAACATTCAGGAGAAAGAAAAAACCAAGGCAAGAGTGAAGGGAAAGAGTGAGGGGTGATGGGAGAGAGGGAAGGAAGGGTATAGAGAGGGGAAGAGAGGGAGAAGTAAAGAATGTTATGGAAGGGTACAGAGAGAGGAGGAATATAGAGGGAGGGAGGGGCATAGACAGAGGAAGGGTATAGCGAGAAAAAGAGAGAGGTAGAAGAATAAAGAGGTAAGGAAGACAATTTTTAAAAAATTGTTTCGTTAGAATATTCCAGACCACCATGTGCGTATGATGTATTGGCAGAAGAGGATTCTTAACTGAAAACCTCATTGAGACTGCTGGACATTTAAGCAATTAGTTTAGCCAGAATGTGGATGAATAATGCTTTGAACACAATAATGTGTGCAAGATTACAATACATTTAAACACTGTATATTTAATGATTATTGTACAATTTATTCACGCACGCACGCACGAGCGCACACACACACACACACACACACACAGTCACAGACACACACACACACACACACACACACACAGTCACACACAGACACATACACACACACACTCAGTCACACACACACACTCAGTCACACACACACACAGGCAGTAACACATGCACACGTGCTCACACAATCACAGTCATATTCACAGTCACACACACACACTCACACACACAGGCAGTAACACATGCACACGTGCTCACACAGTCACAGTCACATTCACAATCACACACACACACACACACACACACACACACACACACACACACACACACACACACACTCAGTCACACACACACGCACGCGTGGTGGGCACCTGATGGTGGGGCTGTTGTGTGAGGGCCCGGCCTTGTCCAGCAGGACTCTCTGGGAGAGGTACTGGTTGAGGTCCCCGCTCTCCATGTACTCCGTCACCATGCACAGGGGGTCGCTGCTCACGCACACGCCCAGCAGCCGAATGATGTTGGGGTCTTTCAGGCGGGACAGGATCTTCACCTCCTTCAGGAAGTCATTTCTGATGGGACAGTCAGAGACCATGTGACCGCGCGCAGCTTCACTGCGTTCCGCAGCCTCGCGTTTACCGTAAGGTTGCAGCTGAGACCGCAGACGTGCAGCCGCGCGCAGACGTACCTGGCATTCTTTGAGGCATCGGGCCGCAGTATCTTCACGGCCACCAGCAGGGGGCGCCCCTTCCTCACGTTGAAGGGGAACTCCAGGTTGGGCAGGTCCTGGGGGTTCTCGATCTCGCACAAGTGCACCTGAGCAGCCGTACAGAGCAGAACAGAAGAGACCGCACTGAACACAAGGCCCCCACACCACACACCCACGACCCTGCAGCGTTTATAACGCAAACTCCAAGGACATTTTACAGGCCCCTATGGAAATTTATCAAGGAACACATTTATTAACACATTTATTGATCTCATAATGAACTTAAGTAAAAAATGAATGAGAATTTTTTATTGAAAATCCAGCACTCGCACAGTAAGTGGTTTATTGGTGGGTAATTCCGTGCTCTAGAGAATACTCGGGTAATGAGATTTAGAACTTTCAGGATGTCGTTTGTGCAGTTTTGGAAAACGCACTTAAACACTGCAGAAAATAAAGCACCTAAAATAAAGTACTCCTGTGCACTGAAAGCGTCCACTAGGCGACGCACCTCTCCAAACTGCCCCTCGCCCAGCTTCTCCTTGAAGACGAGGAAGTGGCGGGGCAGCTCCGGGAGGGGGGGGCACTCGGCGGGGGCCGACAGGGCGGGGACGGCGTAGGTGTTGTTGCCGCTGACGCCCTGCAGGCTGATGATGTCGGCCTCGGCGTAGTGGGGGACGCTGGCGGGGCCCGACGCCAGCAGGAGGGGCGGGGGCACCGAGGGCAGCTGGGGGTAGGGCGGGCGGGTAGGGGGGCGGCTCCTCCTGGGCGGGCGGGACCTTCTCGTCCAGGTCAAACCCACACGCTGGGGGTTAGGGGGGAGAGAAAGGGTTAATACCACACACACGCACACACGTGCATACGCACGCACACACGTACACAAACGCACACGCACGCACACACACACACGCACACACACACACGCACGCACGCACACACGCACACTCCACAAACACACACTCACACACAGAGCAGTATGCAGCACTGCAGCATGAAGCCATGTGAGGAGAACAGAAAGAGAGAGAGAGAGAGAGAGAGCGAGGGATGGAGAGAAGGCAGAAGCGGTTACCATCACGCTGACAGTCGTGTCTAAAAGCACATGCGGAGGCAGGGAGAGAGGGAAGGGGGGACGGCAGGAAGGAGCGGAGACTCAGTGGGACGCCGCAGTGCATGCTGGGGGAAATGGGCAGGCGTTACACACACACAGGCCCTGCGCTGTGTGCAGCACACACACACACACACACGCACGCTAGCTCTTACCCTGCGGCGCTACATTGTGTGTCTTTTCCTGGGCACTGGTGCAGTTGTGCAGCCAGGTGGGGGCATGCCGCTGGTCAGACAGTAGCAGGTGATAGGCTGGGTTGTTTAACAGCAAGGCTGGGGAGGGGGACACATCACACAGTGCAGCACCACAACACACAACTGTTAACACGACGGGGGTGGTGGGCTGGGGGGGGGGGCACGGCACGGGCAATGTTAACACACAGCAGGCACTGAACACACAACAGCACAAGCACTTAACCTCAGTGGCGATGCTCGTCGTGGTTAAAGAGGCAGGCACACAACACAGGCAGCCATTACAGACACAACACAGCAGTGTCCTGTCCCTCATGCAAACTACCCCTCCTCTCCTCTCTCTCTCTCTCTCTTTCCCTTCGCTTACTTTATATCTCTCTGCCTCCTCCTTCCATCATCCTCTTTCAACCTCATCCCTCTTTCAATTCAATGCAATTCTGTCAGCTTTATTGGCACAACAAAATCAATACTTCCACTGTCAAAGTAAAACGCTGTGAATGACATAATAAAATAAGAGCAATGAATGATGTACCTACATATTATACCTGTCTCCTTCTCTCTCGTCCTCCCCCTCTCTCTGTCTCTTTCTCCTCCCTCCCTCTCTCAGTCGATTTCTCCTCCCTATCTCTCCCCCTCCTCCCTGTCTTTCCCTCTCCTCCCTGTCTCTCCCCCTCCTCCCAGTCTTTCCCTCTCCTCCCTGTCTCTACCCCTTCCTCCCTCTCCTCCCCCTCCCTCCCTCTCCTCCCTGTCTCTCCCTCTCATCCCCCTCCCTCCCTCCCTCTCCTCCCTGTCTCTCCCTCTCCCCCTCCTCTTCCTCCTCCCTGTCTCTCCCTCTCCCCCCCTCCTCCTCCTCCTCCCTGTCTCTCCTCCCATGCCTCCTCCTCCTCCTCGTACCCGTGCTGTCGCGGTCCTCGCGGGGTCGCAGCAGGGCGCTGGGCTCCTGGTACTCCCCCTCCGCGTCGCGCTCCCGCTCCTCGGGGAAGGTGTGTATGCGCTGGTAGCGGCTGGAGTACGTGTGCGTGTTGTTGATCACCACGTTGTCCGAGGGGACCGACAGGTGGACGTGCATCTCGTCACTGGAGAGGCTGCCCTGGGCCTGGGACAGACAGACACACAGACGGACGGACGGATGAGCAAACGGACATGACTCACAGCACGAGTGTTTACGCTAACAGAGCTCATGTGCTTATTAACAGGACACAACAGGACCTTAACACTGACAGTTACACACACACACACTGAGGGACTGAATACTCTATGACCTTTACACCTTTACACTAACAGAGCTCACACTGACAGTTACGCACACACACACACACTGAGGGACTGAATACTCTATGACCTTTACACCTTTACACTAACAGAGCTCACACTGACAATTACGCACACACACACACACTGAGGGACTGAATACTCTATGACCTTTACACCTTTACACTAACAGAGCTCACACTGACAGTTACACACACACACTGAGGGACTGAATACTCTATGACCTTTACACCTTTACACTAACAGAGCTCACACTGACAGTTACACACACACACTGAGGGACTGAATACTCTATGACCTTTACACCTTTACACTAACAGAGCTCACACTGTCATTAAAGGGAAAGCCAGCAGGTGTTCACACTAACAGATTCAGAGACGCACTAAGGCCTTTTTACACTCACAGATCATTATTACTGTGCGCACACCGCCTGGCCTATCACAACAGGACGTTCAGGCGGACTTAATTAACACAGTGTACACGCTGCTCTGCAGGTCTCAACAGGAGAGAGCAACACAGGGATGTAAGACAGACTAGGGCTGGGCGATACACCACAAGGATAATTATCGAATGTGAAACCGGTCATGGCCACTGTATGATGATGATTACCTTTCTTTTCGTATTTTTCTTTTTGATTATATCTGAGGCCGTAGTAAACAACCAAACTAATGAGGCTGTGCGAAGTGCTTCCGGAAAAAATGCTATCTATCGCCGCCGTTATCTGTTGGGTGTAGATAAGACAGCCAATGAGCAGAAAGGTCGTACAGCTTCCATATGACCATTTGATGTGCTTTTGTCAATTCCAAGAAAGCTCCAAGACCTTGCTGCTGATTGGCTGTCTTACAGCCTTTGAAGCGCGGTTGTTTACTACCATATCGGGTATAATTAAAAAGAAAAAGACCAAAAGAAAGGCAATACACCGAACGCTGGCAATGACCGTTATTGCATTCAATAATTATCATCACAGTACACTGCCCAGGCCTAAAATCATACAGAACACGATAAAATAATACACAACATTATCTGCTCTAAACACCAGGCTGAGCACGCAAACAGTTCCGACTTCTCGCTCTCTTCCTCTCCTCTCCCTCACCTTGCCCAGAATTTTCTTCCAGTACTGCCTCCAAAGAATAACGGCGATGACAGCCAATAGCAGGAGGATGATGCCCACCAAGCAGCCAATCAGGATGGCTGTATTGCTGCTGTCGTCCTTGGCAACTGGTAACCCTGCTCTTGGGGTCATGGCTGCAAATTCCACACCTGGAAACCACACAAACATGGTCAGATAGAGCCCCTGCCGAGTCAGTGGATCAGTGAGTCACTCTGCATGTCTGTGAGTCAGTGGATCAGTCAGTCACTCTGTGTGTCTGTGAGTCAGTGGATCAGTAAGACACTCTGTGTGTCTGTGAGTCAGTGGATCAGTAAGACACTGTGTGTCTGTGAGTCCAAAATCACTCAGTGGGCATCAGCAGGCCAGTCAAAAACTGAGCTTATCCGAGTCAGTGAATTGCTCAGTGTGTCAGTGGCTCAGTCAGAAGCTCAATTTGTCTGTGAGGCAGTGGATCAGTCAGTCATGCCATATCTCTGTCACTAAATTACTCTGTGATCAATTGACTCATATTGTGAGTCTGTGAGTCAGTGGATCAGTCTCACGGAGTCTGAGTCAACGAATCACTCAGTGTGTATTAGTGGATCCGTCAGCCATTCAGGGTGTCTGTGGGATGCCAGTGTATAAGTAGTGTCAGTAAGTCGACAGAGAAGACTGAGAGCTAAGCAGACAGTCTGTATATCAAGTTTCTGACAGTGATTTAACTGTCCATAAAACTTGAATGTCAGTTGTGTGAATTTTAAAAACTACCGGGCTTGCCAGAACATTCCAGAGACTAACCGTCCTTCAAATAAACCACACCGTTATATCTTCCATGCACTAAGAAAAACGAACACCATACTTCAGACAAAACAACCAGCCTAAAAACGAACCACATAACTGCTGTAACAGTACACCGGGTTACACTAGGTGGCGCTCTACCACACATTGGAAGGTCATGCGCCTGGAGCACGGGGTGAAGCAGTGCCATGCAGAGCTAGGCGAGCACGCTACGCTAATTTAACCCCATGCGGTTTAGGGAGCAGCGACGGGCCACGCCCGGGCCACGCCCAGTCCTCGCTCGCCCCCTCTCTCACCTGGCAGCGAGCTGTTGGCTGTGCTGTTGATCGCTGGGTAGGTAGTGGGGGGGTCTGGTGGAAGGAGGGAGGAGAGAAAAGAAAAGAGAGGGAGCGGAGGGCAGGGGGGAGGAGGAGAGGGGAATGAGACGAGAGGATGAGAATGGAGGAGCGAGAGAGATCGCAGAATGCGCGGATGACAGAAGAGGGGGATGATTAAAGAGAAGTCACAGAGAGGGAACACAATGCACGTCAAACGCTCTCCTGGAGGAGGGGGGGGGGGAGGGGGGCACGGCTTTGTCATGCTCACAGGGCCCAGGGGGACTGGGGGGGGGGGGGGGGGTGGGGGACTCACCACTGTGGGCGCTGGTGTGTTTGGGAGAGGTGGCCGTGGGGGTGGGGGCAGGGGTGGAGGAGGCGTTGGTGGGCGGCGGCGAGGTGGTCGGGGGGGCGGGAGGCGCCTCGCCCGTCTGAGGCGGCTCCTCGAACGGCTCTGCGATCCCGAGAGAAAAAAAGAAAAGAAAAAAGAGAGCAGCAACGTTACTCCAAAATGGAGGACTAACACAATCAGACCCGCTTCCCTTACCAGCCGCCCGGCCGGCCTGCCTGCATCAGTCACACGCTGCAGGTATTCACCACGACAGAAGCACACAGCAGCCCCCCTTTACCACACACACAGGGCCGCTGCTTACCCATAACCCCCCTCTGCGCGTATGCTGCTTACCCATAACACCCGTCTGCGTGTACGCTGCTTACCCATAACACCCGTCTGCTCAGATGACCAGTCCCCTAGGGGAAAGAGCTGAGAGTAGCTCTCAGATCAGACCTGTGTTCATACAGGTATCAATAAACCGCACACTGCACAGACACACACACACACACACACACACACACAGGTGCACACACACACACGCAGGCACATACATGCATACACACATGCGCACACACACACACACACACACACACACACACACACCGTAAGGGGCGAGCGGAGCAGTGAGACACACGCGCACACACACACACACACACACACACACACACACAGACACACACACACACACACCGTACGGGGCGAGCGGAGCGGTGAGACACACACCGGAGTAGAAGGAGATCTCGCTGATGAGCAGCCAGCGGTCGGCGAAGGCGAACTGGCAGCGCAGGATCTGGGCGGGGCGCCCCCCCAGGGGGAGGGAGACGGGGCGCGAGGAGGGGTCCTTCAGGTCCGAGAGGGGCACCAGGAGAGTGAGGGGCGGGCTCGACCACGGCGACAGCAGCCCCGCCTTGAACTGGCACACCACCTTACTGAAGACCCGCACGCCCTGGGAGTGCCTGTTATTACTGTGGACCTGAGAGAGAGAGAGAGAGAGAGAGAGAGAGAGAGAGAGAGAGAGAGAGAGAGAGAGAGAGGGAGAGAGAGAGAGAGAGAGAGAGAGAGAGAGAGAGAGAGAGAGAGAGAGAGGGGGAGAGAGAGAGAGAGAGAGAGAGAGAGAGAGAGAGAGAGAGAGAGAGAGAGAGAGAGAGAGAGAGAGAGAGAGAGGGAGAATGAAACAGGGTTACTATTACACAAACCCCCCCCCCCCCCTCCATACACCCCCCTCTCTGTTTCCCTCTCACAGACACACAGAAGGAGACAGGGACTGAGAGAGTGGGGCATTGGACTGGTCCTTATCCTCTCCGCACAAACACAAACCCACTTCAGCTTCAGTGCTGCTCCACAACGGCCAGTTAGACTCAGTCAAACTAATCAGAGCCACACACTCGCAACAGGGGAACAAACACAGCAGTCCCACAGCAAACAGAACGGCTATCAGGCCCCAAACAAAGACTGCTGTAACTGTGCCCTGCCTGAGACACAAAACAAAGCCAGATCCTGACCAATGACACGCCCGGCGGCCACGCCTCAGCCAATGAGAGAGGCGCAAAGAGAGGGAAAGTGAAGTTTCCCGAACATGACATCAGGCCACTGTGAGTCAGTAAAGGTAGGAGAGTCAGAGACACACAGCCGCTCACACTGCGAAACATACTCAGAAACGAGGGCAATATGCTCCATTAAACTGACCGTATTTACACACACCTTCCCCTCCATGACTAATGGCGAAAGAGGAGCCAAGCCAAGACTCACTCTGCGTGTGGGAGACCAAGTGGGAGACGACCCCCCCCCACCAACCACCCCCCACCCCCTGCCCACAAGCACAGAGGGCAATAAATACAAACCAGAACGAAAGATTTATATGCCTTGCAGATATAAGAACCACGACCAAGGATTCATTAAGATGTTACTCAATCACTTCACTGTTTGAGTTATTATTTTCAGTGTTGACCGTTCATGTGCACTGGTTAAACTGTAATATATATTTGTTTTTGCCAACAGTTGCAATGTCAAACTGGCCAGTTCCTCGGTCACCTTTATATCAGGCAACCTGAGTTCAAGTATCTGTAAGACATTACAGTGATTTACTTCAAAAAGAGGGAACAAATTTAACAAATTTTAAAAACGAGCAAGAGAGATAATGGGACTGAGAGAAAGAGTGAGAGAACAAGGGGGGCAAGGACAAAGAGAGGGGGAGGACGGAGAAAAAGGAGAGAGAGGGAGAGAGATGGTGTGGGGGGGCAGAGAGAGAGGGAGAGGTTATTGCAGATCTGACAGAGAGAAAAATTACCTTTATTACTGGAACCCTGATGAGGCTAGAGTGAATTTTGTGTGTGTGTGTGTGTGTGTGTGTGTGTGTGTGTGTGTTTTTGTGTGTGTGTGTGTGTGTGTGTGTGTGTTTGTGTGCGTGTGTGTGTGTGTTTGTGTGCGCATGTTGTGTGGGGGGTTTCTGTATGCACGTTGTGTGTGTGTGTGTGTATGTCTGTGTATGCATGTTATGTGTGTGTCTTTGTGTATGCATGTTGTGTGTGTTTGAGTACATGTTTGTGTATGCATGTTGTGTGTGTGTCTTTGTGTATGCATGTTGTGTGTGTTTGTGAATGTGTGTGCGTGTTTGTGTATGCATGCTGTGTATGTGTGTGTGTGTTTGTGTATGCATGTTGTGTGTATGTGTGTGTGTGTGTGTATGCATGTTGTGTGTGTTTGTGAATGTGTGTGTGCTTGTGTATGCATGTTGTGTGTATGTGTATGTGTGTGTGTGTGTATGCATGTTGTGCGTATGTGTGTGTGTGTGTATGCATGTTGTGTGTGTTTGTGAATGTGTGTGTGTGTGTTTGTGTATGCATGTTGTGTGTTTGTGTGTGTGTGTGTGTGTGTGTTTGAGTGCGTGTGCTTGTGTATTCATGTTGTGTGTGTTTGTGTATGCATGTTGTGTGTGTTTGAGTGCGTGTGTTTGTGTATGCATGTTGTGTGTGTTTGTGAATGTGTGTGTGTGTGTGTGTGTTTGTGTATACATGTTGTGTGTATGTGTGTGTGTGTGGGAGAGAGAGAGATAAATGAAGGCAGTGAGAGTAGTTAACAGAGGAGGCCTGGGAGAGGTAAGGAGAGGGGCTGGGTGGTAATAACCACTGCAGATGGAGTGGAGTTAGTGATTAAACCCACCCTAACTGAAGGGTTTAAATCCGGGAGAAGCCGCACGTGCTTAGTAAGCACCGCACCGATAAACATTAACCCCTGAGACAGAGGCCCTTACCTGCCTGAGCTCAGTGAGTGAACAGGCTGAAATACTCCACATTCTCCCCCTGAGACAGAGGCCCTTACCTGCCTGAGCTCAGTGAGTGAACAGGCTGAAATACTCCACATTCTCCCCCTCAGACAGAGGGCTTCACCTGCCTGAGCTCAGAGAGTGAACAGGCTGAAATACCCCACATTCTCCCCCTGAGACAGAGGCCCTTACCTGCCTGAGCTCAGTGAGTGAACAGGCTGAAATACTCCACATTCTCCCCCTCAGACAGAGGGCTTCACCTGCCTGAGCTCAGAGAGTGAACAGGCTGAAATACTCCACATTCTCCCCC
>CM077284.1:75478932-75553932 GCA_039654925.1 Anguilla pacifica | reverse complement strand
AACCGCCACCGCCACTGCCAGCCGCCCCACCGGCACGCTAACCTTCCGCTAGCACCTGCCTGGGCTGCACAGCCGAGCCTCATGAGTTTACTGAACCGTGTGGAAGGAGCACCAACGTCATTTCACTACTGCCACACGCTGAGGACATTATTAACCCTGTACCCTGATCTAATTCATCTAACAGCGGCCTCCGTCCGATTACAGAGAGGCTTCATAGAGCACTGGGGAGAGAGGAACAGCAGGTAGCTGCAGACACACTGACAGGTAGGCGGACGGACGGACAGACAGACGGACGGACGGACGCAGCGTGGGGGGGTGGGGGGGGGGGGCAGGACCTGCCGTGTTTGGCCTCGGTCGAGTCGGACCAGGCGCTGGAGGCGGTGATGGCCGAGTCCGGAATAGCACCGTCTTCCATCCCCAGAGCGTAACGACACTGAGCTGGGGGGAGAGGGGGAGAGGGGGAGAGAGGGAGAGGAGAGAGGAGAGAGGGAGAGGGGGAGAGAGGGAGAGAGGGAGAGAGAGAGAACACATGATTTCATCAACACAAACTCAGCGGCCGGTGTCCCGGAGTAACCTGAATCTCCACCTCCTGTCAGTACTGTTCCTGACGCTGCGTGAGAGAGACAAAAGAAAAGAGAACTGAAAATAAACCTGGTTCTCTCCAAGGTTCTCTCTCTCTCTCTCTCTCTCTCGCCTTTCGGAAACGGCGGCCAGGATCGCAACCCTTCCTTTCCAGAAACGAGATTTCTGCGCGTTTTATCAAGATCTGTTTTTGTTTTTAATGAGCAGCGATTCGTCAGAGAGGACACATTTACAGCTCAATAGGAGTCGCTATCGTAAAAAAACGTATCTTCCTTATGTTGCTGTCTGCCCTTCATATTAAAGACCCATCTGCACTCTCACTCTCCTGCCTGCAGAAGCCCAGCTCTACACTCCTCTCTGGAGGATGAGCAGCTCTGTCTATCCACACCTCGCGCCTTCCATTCCACATTCCGGGGGTTCGGGGGAGGGTTCGGGGCGGGGGGGGGGGGGCGGACGGGGAGGTGCCAGGGGAGGGGAGGCCACTGCGCCTCGGCCAAACTCTCCCGGCAACACAGTGAGCAGGGGGGAGGCGAGGATGAGTGGCACGATGATGATGAGGGGTCCCAGCAGATTCAGGCAGAGCCGGCCCGGCTCAGATGTCGCGCATGAGATCAGACATTACCCAACGAGAGCGCATTAACGAGTCTTATCTCACGCTGGGCGGCCGGGAGGGGGGTGGGGGGGTGAGGGGAGGGGGGGTCGCTCTCTCAGTTGCTGTCAGTGCGTCAGTGGGGAAGAATGTGTGGCTGGGAGACAAACCCTCTCCCCTCTCTCTCTTTCTCTCTGTCTCTCTATCTCTGTCTCTCCTCTCTCTCTCTCTCATGGACAGGTGCCTGTTTCATTACATCATCACGCTGCTGCCAGCAAACCCTCTCCCTGCCTCTGGAAGTGTTCCATATTTCCCTAAATCCTTCCCCCACCCTCTCTCTCACTCTCTTTCCCCCTCTATTTTGGAAAGTATGTGGTGCGTACACTGTAGCCTGTGATCTGTGTGCACAGAACAATTAATGATGAATATGAGACCACGGCACTTGGGTTTCTTTGGTAGCTTTTGCCAATGACAGCGTAAAGATGATGCATTAAGTAATAAATCATGGTTTTTAAAGTTGTCTCTCTCTCTCTCTCTCTCTCTCACTCCCTCTAACTTTCTCTCTCTCCACCTCTCTCTAATCAAGGGAGATGTGCATCACCCCGAACCCGTCTTCCTCCCTGCTCTCAGCGAGTACAGCCCTAAGGAGCTCGCCTCACCCCGCAGCCCTGCTGTTCCGCCTGGTTTAATCAGGCCCTGCCGGCGCGCCGGATGGGGAGAGTTTAAAGCTCTCCCTGGAGCGGAGCCCAGCCCAGCCCGTCCCACGCCCGCGCGTGAAACACCTAGCCCTCACCCCAGCCCTCTCGGGACTGGCCACTTCACACACGTTCTCCATCAAGAGGCCACACCCCTCGGGGTCACGCGGTTATGACACTGATGCGCCATTTTCTCCGAACCCCTGGAATTACGTTAGCATAACGATCGCTGGCAGAAGCCCTGTTTTCGCACTGTGAAGGGGAGGTAGGGGAACTTAAGAGGGCACTTGGCCTGTGGTATTGGAACGCTGAGGCTGGTTCGGATCAAACAAACGCAAACTGACAGGGCCGCTCTAGAATGTTTTCGTACGTATTTCTGTTCGGCGCAAAGTTGGCAGTCACAGAACAGCCGTCGACAGCAACTGCGGTCTCCGTCACGGCAAATGTTAAGACGAGACACACCTACTCGACAAACTCACGACTCGCGAAGCGAACAGCCATTTCGTTTCTGCTATGTTCACTTAGCAACATTCAGTGTTTTTTTTTCATATTTTGGGAAAGCTCGAGAGCCTCCCCTCACAGTTCCCATCTGCTGGGCTTTAGGGCTGAGGGCGATACTGGGCATGCTCTAACGCCGATGCTAAGAGACTTGGCTGAAAGAGCCCATTTACCAGTGATGGGGCGAAAGAAGGGGGCTGCTCAACAGATAAACGCGCCTTTAATTTATAATGACATCAAACAGAATGTTTTAAACATTTTAAACGGGTTTCAAAGACCACCCCCGATCCCGCTCACCTGAGTTGAAGTGCCACTCGTGGTCCTGTGCGGTTGCCCCGGCGACGAGGAGGGCAACGATGGGAAACAGGAGCTGCAGTATTGCCATGTCAGCACCAACACACCTGTTACCTGTCCGGTGACAGACTTCTCACTACAGACATACCTGCCGGAGGGGGGGGGGGGGGGGAAGGAAAAAGAGGGAGGAGTTAGGTGGTTAGCCGCCTCCGCGCACGCGAGCCGTACGCTCGGAAAAGCCGTCAGTCAACACTGCAAGCAATGAGACAGGGAGGCGGGGACAGACACGGCAGCCAATAACGCAGAGCTGAAAGACCCTGCTGTGACTGCGCAGACACGATGAGAGAAGCATAAAGATTAACGCAGGCACCATGTATACACTGTTTCTCACAGAGGGGGGGGGGAGGGGGGTCTGGTACAGGGGACCCACTGGAGCCACACGGTAGAATAACGCGGAGAAAGTGCCGGAAAAGAGCTGCACATTGTCCACACCAACAGCACTTGGCACTTGGAACAATAACCTTTGCACTCCGAAGTGGGCACAGTAGGCGGAGGAGGAGGAGGAGGAGGAGGAGGAGGAGGGGGAGGGGGGCCAAGTCTGTTGCCATGGCACCCTGGTTATAAAGAATGGGGTATAAAATGAGAGAGAGAGAGAGAGAGAGAGGGAGCTGGACGGAGCTGTGTTGGAGCAGTGATCTGAGGCCCCCGGGCGAGGGCTGGAGACGGCAGACAGACAAAGAAAGTGTCCCAGCAGCAGAGGGGAGCGGGGGGGGCGCGGAGGTGACAGCTGGCGGGGCTGAGTGACAGCTCCTCGCTCTCCCCAGCGCTGCCCCTGCTGCACTGAACACACCCGACAGCTGACCTACAGCTGTGCAGGCACACAGCACAGATACGGAGGGAGGGAGGGAGAGGAGGAGGTGCAGAGAGGGGCTGATGAAAGAGGGAGGAGAGAGGGGAACGGAGGGCACGAAAAGAGGGAATGGAACAAGACAGGTGACAGGGGCAGCCTGAGCAGAGCGGCACTGTGTATGCAGTAGTGTGCGGGAGTGTGTGTGTGTGTGTGTGTGTGAGAGAGTGTCTGTGTGCATGTGGCGTGTGTTTATGTGTGTGTGTGTTTGTGTGGTGTCCGCACATTTGTGTGTATGGGGTGTGCACTTGTGTGCGCATGCGTGTGTGCGGTGTGTGGCCACGTGTGTGAGTATGGTGTGTGCATACATGTGTACGTATGGTGTGCGGTGTGTGCGCATGCGTATAGTGTGTGTGTGAGGTGTGTGGTGCGCGTGTGTGTGTGTGTGTGTGTGTGTGCACGCGCATGCGTGTATTGTGTGTGAGGTGTATGGTGTGTGTGCCTATGTGTGTGTGGTTTGTGTGCACACAGCTGAGTGCTTCTGTCCGTGAGGCAGGGCAGTGTTTTCACACACAGCCAGTGCAGCTGTCCTGGAGGAGAGGCAGGCGCAGGGAGACTGGCACACAGGGTACAAGTGAGTAACAACACAGAACACCGGCCGCCTTCTGGGAAAACAACCGCGGCTCCCAACCACAGAAAAACACAGCGAGCCTAACGACCCTGCGCTGAAATATGAGGTCTTAATACAAACTGTGTTAAAGTAGCGCAGGACACACAGAGCGAGAACTGGAACAAAGACCTAATGCAGGCCGGTTGCCTACACTGACACCACCAGTTGAGTTACCATGGTGACCTTTCAAATCAAGTTCACAACTGACCCGAATCAATACCCATCATAATTCATTAACCGCTCAGCGATGTCACAGCGGCCAAAACACTTTTATTGAATAGAACACGAAAGGAAAGAGAAGAACACAAGAAAGAATTACCTCTGTTTCTCATCATCTTCAGAGGCAAAAAAGCAACCGTGAGTAACTGCAAATATATTTAAACAAAAGTTGAAGAGGGGCTTGGCTTCGAGCAGAGCCTCGCGCAGAACGCGGAATGTCTCAAATCACCGCGGTTACGCGCGCGGAAAAGCCGCCGCGTCTTATTTAACGGGAGAACGGCGCGCGTCGCGGCTGACGTCTCCTCCGGAACAATCCATCAGAATCACTCGCCATTAAAGCGGCGATTGCTCCTCAGGGACAGCTGTGCTGTTACGGGCAGCGGACGCCGCGTTTCGCCCCGAGCCAAACTACGCCACTCGTCTCCTTCGCAGCGAGCAGCCCTGGCCGCCCAGCGGCGTTCAGAGGAGCCGCGCGTTAGCCTAAACCCGGGAGGCGGCGTTCAGAGGAGGCGTGCGTTACCCTAAACCCGGGAGGCGGCGTTCAGAGGAGCCGTGCGTTAGCCTAAACCCGGGAGGCGGCGTTCAGAGGAGCCGTGCGTTAGCCTAAACCCGGGAGGCGGCGTTCAGAGGAGCCGTGCGTTAGCCTAAACCCGGGAGGCGGCGTTCAGAGGAGCCGTGCGTTACCCTAAACCCGGGAGGCGGCGTTCAGAGGAGCCGTGCGTTACCCTAAACCCGGGAGGCGGCGTTCAGAGGAGCCGTGCGTTAGCCTAAACCCGGGAGGCGGCGTTCAGAGGAGCCGTGCGTTAGCCTAAACCCGGGAGGCGGCGTTCAGAGGAGCCGTGCGTTAGCCTAAACCCGGGAGGCGGCGTTCAGAGGAGCCGTGCGTTAGCCTAAACCCGGGAGGCGGCGTTCAGAGGAGCCGCGCGTTAGCCTAAACCCGGGAGGCGGCGTTCAGAGGAGCCGTGCGTTACCCTAAACCCGGGAGGCGGCGTTCAGAGGAGCCGTGCGTTAGCCTAAACCCGGGAGGCGGCGTTCAGAGGAGCCGTGCGTTAGCCTAAACCCGGGAGGCGGCGTTCAGAGGAGCCGTGCGTTAGCCTAAACCCGGGAGGCGGCGTTCAGAGGAGCCGTGCGTTACCCTAAACCCGGGAGGCGGCGTTCAGAGGAGCCGTGCGTTAGCCTAAACCCGGGAGGCGGCGTTCAGAGGAGCCGTGCGTTAGCCTAAACCCGGGAGGCGGCGTTCGCGCGAAGCCTCGGAATGACTTGGCGGCAAGCAGTCGCCGCCATCTTGGGGGGGGGTTTCGGGAGGGTTTGGGTTTCCAGTAACTCGCCCTCGAAGGTCTCCGGGACTCTCGAAAGGGTCGGTCAGCGCTTTGGAGCGCTTGGGAGCCGCTTCCTGAGCTGGAAAGGGCCCCGGCCCGTAAAGAGAGCCTGAATCAGACCCGCCCCTCTCTCCTCCAGGACACTGACTCAGACCTCAGCGCGCTCCGGCCCGTTCCCCTGCGCTGGCCGCAGCCGGCTGCACGTGTCGCTGGGCTCGGCCACACGGGCGCTGGGCAGTGCCAAAGAGCCATTAATGCAGTGTGTCACTGCACCGACATCGTCAAGAACGTCAGCCGTTTCCTTGGAATCTTACCCGTTATGACAGGGGGGAGAGAGAGTTAGATAATAGGTGGAAGAGTTAGTCAGTGTGCGAGAATGGGAAAAACAGTCTTTCCGGGAAGAAGTCAGTCTGAGTAAGAGGAGCGTGAGTCATTAAGACTTCCTCCCTCAATCCCAAAATCAAGTTCAAGAACATTTAAGTGCCGCCATTTCCGGACGAAAGGACGCACTGGTTTATTAGATATACCAGGACTTCAGAGGAGAAAACTCCAACAGGATGTATTTTTTTTACAGCTGAACTTCACTTTTACAAATCAAATGTGCTGTTTGGATCACCGTGTACGATTAGGTAGCCTTAAAAAAAAGGGTGAATTGGTAAGTACCTCTGGACCCCATCTGTCCAACCAACTACCCGCTTTGAAGACATGTTATGCTTTCAATACAATCAAAAATTAAAGGTGAAAAAGGTTAAATATATTTATACGAAGTCAAACTGGAGCACATATGTCCACCCAAGCCCCCTGCATTAATCTGTGGCCTCTGAAGGAATTAAGTTTGCTGGGGCCTGCTGCAGCCAAGAACAGTGTAAAAATAACTTGTTCTGGGTGGTACGAATGAGGTAACCTTCAGGATACAGGCTCGCACAGTCCAGCTCCCATCAAATTCGCCGTTCCTGAAGTTAAGGGGAGGCTTTGAGAAAAACAGCAAGAGCGGTGCATCTCACAACACAGCCAACAGCCACTTAATTAGCAGGAACACGGAGAAACTTCCATCCGCACACTGCAGCTGTGCTGCCCCACAATAAATCACATTTAGTGGAACAAATTACAGACTAGCACTGCAGAGACATTCACAAAGTAATAATGACGACTTTAAAAAAAAAAATTAAAAAAAAAATTTTTTTTTAAGTGATCATAATTTTTAAAAAATTAGAAACGGCAAAACAACAGTAATTATCCATAACCGGATAAAGCCACAGTGTAAATACACCACTCCCAAAACCGCACGTTTCCGAGCGGGAGAGCTCTGCGCCTCAGCCACAGACGACGCGAGGATGACTGAGCGTTCCTCGCGGGGCCGAGGCGAGGGGTGCGGGGGCGAATCCGGGAGAAGATTAACGGCAGCGGCCGGAAAGAGAGAAAAACACGCCGCGCCGCGCCCACTAAGAGGAAGAACGCAAACGAAACAAAATGGAGGAGCACCGCTCCTTCTCGCGTCGGGGTGGCGCGCCGGAGCTGGGGACAGCGCCGGTTTACAGGAGCGCCCCACGGAGCGCAGCGTTTGGGGAGAACGGACGGAAGACGCCGTCTTCTGAGCTGAGAAACGGGCGGCGGGAGTCCCGTTCGAGTGCGGCAAGCGCTCCCCCCCTCCCCCAAAAACTCCCGCAAATCATCGCTCCTTCCCTGGGCTCTGCGTCATCGCGCCGCGTCGCCACGCATCACTTCCTCCCGGAAGAGCCACCGCCCACGAGACCAAACGTCCAAACGGCACTTTCACACGACGAATACAGAAAGGAGCGCAAGGGAGGCGGGCGAAGAAAAGAGCGCCCCCTACAGGCCGCTTTCCCCGTTTCTCACGCGCGGGTCACGGCTGAAGACTGGAAAAGGGGGAACGCAGAAGCGTTGGGGGAAGGGCGTTTTGGGAGAACGCACCGGCGGTACGGCCCGCGGAGGGCGCAGGAACACGCCCCGTCCCCTGGGGCATGATGGGAATTCTCCGCTTTCCCATGGCGCGCATGCTGCTCTTATTTTCCCCTTCTCAGGCTGTGCGATAGCTGTCCGTACTTGTTAAGGATCTGCCCCTGATCCGGGCCTCCGGCAAAGCGCTCTCCTATTGTATGACTGCGTGGTGGGGTACGACCGCAATCAAGCCTGTTTGGGGATGCAATTTCACCCTGGCCGAAACTCCAAATGAGAGTCTTTGTTTGGTCTCGTCGACTGTGATTGGCTCAGCTGCTTCGACGCTGGCAGGTGCCGACGGGGGCTCGGAGAGGTAGCTCGCCGGGCTTCAGAACGCGCTCTGGGGTTAATTAGCTTACCGTGCTGGTGTGAGAGGGGAGAGAGGGGGAAGGGGGGCATGTGGCAGATCGGTGCTACTCTCACAAACACCAGCGAGAAAACGGTCAGCCGTTCGGCCGAGGTCTCCCCGCAAGAACCGCCCTCCTCATCAGCACAGAGGGAGAGAGAGAGAGCGCTGGAGAGACTGACCGAGGTTTGGGCGTCAGAGAGCGAGGACTTGCTCATGCAGAAAAACGGAGAGACAGTGTAACCCAGGGACGGGAAGAGAGTGAGAAACGGAACAGGTCTGGCTGAAATTTGTTCAGGCAGAAATCTTTTGCTTCAGTCAGCATTTTGAGATTGACTGAGAGAGCAGAAACTTTCACTTTTGCACGAACTAGTGAAGAGACCTTCCAAATAGGGTATATGACTAACCGCCATTAACGCCCGTTCTAACACGCACACTCACAGAGCCTGCAAACCGCGCAAAACACAAGGCTGGTGTGGGCCTGTGCACCTGGGCTATCGCATGAGTCAGCCTCAATGAAACACAACCTGACACACAACACCCGCGATCGGGGGACGGACTGTAGGCCCGTTAGCACCTAAGGGCAGTACCTGATCCACAGACCCCTCCAACCCCTCCTCCTCCTCCATTCCATTAAGCGCAACAAAAAAAACCCTGCCGTTTAACGAGTACCACCCAAACCCCTCTTCTCCTGTTCCTGTTTCGCCCTGAGCCTCGGGAGGAAAGGGTGACGTCGCCGCCCAAAATCTCACGAAACATGGATCCAGTTAAGACAGAATTCACCGAGTTTTTAAAAAAAAAAAAAAAGAAAGGAGGGAGAAGGGGAATTACGATCTTTGATGTCGGCGCTGTTTTTCTGAAATTTGCCGGAAGCCACAGGTAATTACTCGCCAGGGTACAACGTGCGCAGATGCGAGCTACCGACTGTTCTGGACTCCAGGCGAGAAAAGGGGGGGTGGGGGGGGGGCATTGCTGTGTTTTTCGCTCCGGCCTGCCTTGATTGTGTCAATGTTTTTCTCCCCCACCCGCTATTGGGAAAGACTTAAGGGGAGAGATTACAGGCTCAGGTTTAGGCCCAGAGCCAGACCTGCCCTTTTGAGCAGCACCCTGCACTCACTTCAGTCTCACAAAGGCCCAGAGAAGCCATATTGTGAGTATCCTCGTGAATTCAGCAAACCAGGTGCAGGTACTCTGTCCACTGTTCCGCAGTCTTCCTCTGTAGTTTCCACTCCTGGCAGGTACAGACCCTGGCAGTTACCACGCTGCCAAAGAACCAAGCAGGAAGTAGGCTATGAGCTGCGCTCAAGGCTTTGAGTTTCCACAGTTGCACATGTCCACATGACTCCAGAAAAGATTAAGTTTTGTGCCGTTCTACTTGTAAATCACACCAACGATAGATGCTCGATTCACTTTCTGCACACGTACGCCTGCATTTTTATGTTCCACTAAATTTTTGCTGTTTTCCTTGCTAGACATTGTCTCGAGTTACTCATTTCGAGTACTAGACAGCGGGTCATTTGCTACTGCTATTACTAAGCACCAAGGCTAATTCTGTCCCATCATCTCCCTGGCTCTTAATACCATAATCACGATACTTCACCTCCGGTCACTCCCTTTTCCATGAAACAATTTACCGCCATTTTATCTGTCAATAGAAATGAGTTTTCTGCAATTTGGGCTCTTCCGCACTGTTCACTGGGTTCACCATTACTCAAAGAACATACGACTGTCCGTGTGAACAATGGATATGAGAGGAACTGCTGTGCAATGCATCTGTTGTTGTTGAAAATAAGCATTATCCCCAATTCCTTAAGGTTTTGTGTTGTAGGCAGCTAAACCGCAATTCATATTTGAACTGATATGTTTGTGTCCTCAATACACTGCTATGCATAACAGTAATAACGTGGTACCACAGAGGCCTAAGCTACATATTGAAACACACTGTAAAGACTGTTTGCCTAGAAACAGGAATAGGCGGTTTCTGAAAGGTAAATACTTTTTGCAGGAACACAGCCATTATCAAACACAGCCATTACCAAACCATACATCTTACAGCAAACTGCATGAAGGGTAATATTTACTGTGTTAACTGTCATAAAAGCTGTGATTTATGTTGACAGAATGAAACCCTGCAATATTGGTTCAAACCTCAGCCCAGTGCCTGACCACAAGCCCTCCTGCTCCGCAATACTTCACAGCAAAACACTTTAAAATGACCATCAAACCAACCTGGCAAAAAAACACTGCTGAACCACCCTCTCTTTGAACAAACATACAGGATAATTAGTATTAATGTGCAATTCACTCCATGGACCAGCTTATAAAGGACTTAACAGGCTAAATAATTTAGATTCCATCTTCTCTAACATTTTGCTTAAACTCTTCTCAGGAACCTTCAGGAAGCAGCCTCTGTATAACCAGCATTCCTTTGATCACCGAAGCCATCTTGGAGTAATACTGAACCACAAGTGTGCTAAAGGGTTTCACCAAGATCTCCTATGAGGTTACGGGTGACACTGAGCCCGCGGTGTTGACCAAAGTCAATCAGTGAGTCAAGTGCATTAAATATAATAACGTGGCAGGGTATTAACTGCGCAGTGTGTGGTCCAAGGGGGAGTGGATACATCTTCAACTCCACCTTCATCATTCAGAACAACATTAAAATTTTACTGTTTGTGTCCATGGCGACATTGTAGTATGACTCACGACATTGTAGTATCGTCCCTTGCAATTTAAAGGATAGTCTAATAGGGTTCTCAGACCAGTGTTCTTGACAGACAATTAATCCATGTTCAACAGTTTTTATTAGCCAGAATCATCCTTTTCATTGTTTATGCACTACAGTAATTTATCAGAGCCACTAGAGGAAGCTCTTGATAAGTCCTTATGCTTTTTTTGGCAAGCCCTCCCTGTTTATCTCAAGCACTGTGTGTACTTGTCCTTTTTTAATCATTTGCAATTAAAACAAAACTGTGTAGCGCACAGACTTTTTAGGGCAGGTCCATGGGTTGGACTGCAGGGCTATTAATGGATTCCTACCCAGGTAGGGTAGAAATCTCCAAGCAACATGACAGAAATCACACCAAGCTGGGCGATGGTGACGGTGCAGGAGGGCAAGAAGTTGCCTAGCAACAGCAGGGGCAGTTTTAAGACACACTGTCTGCTACTTTTGAAAATTTAATGCAATGAAAATCACAGACATCGGTATGTAAGGCAAAGAAGGCAAGCTGAAGAAAGGGAAGAGCTGTGGGCACAAAAGTGGCCTCACAGACAAAGAGAAAGATGGAGTGGAACTGAAAGTAGAGGAGAGGAGATGAACAGAACCAGATAGAGAGAGAGGCAGACTGTCCGAATGATCAATTACAGCTTCAAAGTTGAGCTGGATGAAGGAAGCGAGAGAGGGAGGGAGGGAGGCACAGACAAAGTGGCACTGAGGAACAGAGATGGCCTCATTTCAGAAGAAAGAGATCAAATGGGACTCACGGATGGCTCAAAATCAGATATGAAATGCACCAACTGCGCAAAAAAATAAAAGCATTTGAAATAGCAGTGTGTGACGTGTCACCCCTCCTTACACAATGAATCCTTCTCCTGCCCTTATATCCCTGCTTCCTCTGTTTCCAATGCAGGAGTCACATTGACATTGCAGCGAAGAGAAATTGGATTGTTGTGCTCTGGAAGTCTAGACTCAGGGGGAAATTAGTTTAGGAACGAAAATAAACCACTTAGCAATAAAGACTTTTTTTTTCACCGTCTTAACTCAAAGGGATTTCTGGAAGAAATGTCACCATTTATCCAGTCCATGAGACCATGTCTTTGATTGCATTCGCACGATATCTAGCTGGAGCTTGAAGCTTATTTGCAGTACTCTGGAAAAATTCAATTATTTGAACACTGAAGCTAAGTGCTTGGAAGTACAGTGTGCTTCAGGGAACAGACAGAGATTGCGTGATTTGGACTGTACATTCAAATGAGCACAGCTACTGCTGCAATGTCAAAAAAACAAAAACAAAACCGCAATAAAGTGAAAATGAGAACTGTTGATACTTTCAGAAGTCAAACTTATATTGTTCGTATTGAAGCAATAGATATATTGCTGTCATTAAATAAAATCAAATTAAATGAAAGATTCTAAATTCCTGGTAAATTACAATTGTTTAGTTATTTTGTATGATATGCCCAGTTTGAACGTTAAATACCCTGGTGTTCTGAATACACATAACATGAACATTAACGGGTGAATATTGGCATGAAAACTCATTTCCAGACGTGAAACATAAATGCACTGTTCACTGGAGGTGCATTTTTAAAATTACTGCTTGATTTTAACAAACCCTTAACTGTACGGCTGTAACCTGGTTCTTACCTGAAATATGCAGACTTGATATTCAGACAGTACTACTGATTGGTTTTTATGTAGACATGTTGCTCATCTCTTAGCTATGACTCACCCCACTCCAGCAAACCGGGGCAAGGAAACCAGGGCTCAACATTATTACCAAGGAGCTCATGTGTTCCAAAAACAAAATTTCGGAGCACACTAATGCATCCCAGTTAGTACTGTAGATGTGCTCCTACATAATTGTTCCAGTTCGCACACATCAATTTTAGGGAGCAAACGCCCCTAAAATGGGAGCACTACAGAAGCCTGGCAACACAGCCGATTTTAAACCGTTAGCATCAGATGGCATATAGGCTCAAACAGGAGCACAATGAGGAGGCGTGCCCTGCCGGGTCCCCCTGCACCCCTCTGGACCTCACTTTGCTGCCACTGAAAGGAGAGAATGGGGGTTTATGACTCTTATCTGTTTACAAAACCTCAGTCAGCCTGTTTGCGCAGTCGGACCCTGCAATGCAAACTCCCCCACGTCCATCCCCAAAGCCGGCACCATCTTGCCCGCCACCACAGCTCTTACACTCAAGACCGATGTAGTTTTTCATCTAAAAGGATGAAGCTTAAGAAGTTTTACATTTTATCTGAAAAGATTAAACTGAAGTACTTTTTTTAAAATTTAAATAGGAAAGTTACACGGCCAGGTCATTAGTGGTTCCTCAAGTCGACGCCTGGAGAAGACCGGAGGCGCCTTTACCCGTTTTGAAGGGGATTTTCTTTGAAAATCAGACTGCCAAAGCCATAATGAGTCGTTTGCAGCCCTGTACGGTAAACACCATCCAGCGCAGCATGCCCAAACAATCAGTGCGCTGAGGCTACCTCAAGCCGCTTCCAGAACAGGAGGGCTAATAATCACTCTGTGGGCAAGGGCACCGCTTAACAGCCACCTGGATATCTAGCACTAAGTTTTCTGGCCCACTCATTTCCTAGACAACCGCACATCTTCACGCCGATCTGTTTGTCATCTGAAGGCTTCCGTGCCTGGCTTTGTGGAATCCCCACCAACATACAATTCTTCCAGTAGCGTTAAACGAATTATGGGCCTTCCGCTCTCTTTTATGAAATGAAGATGTAGGTCCCACGTCTTTTCCTAAGGGTTACAATTTAGGATGGATGGATGATGGATAGATGGATAGATAGATAGACAGATAGATAGATAGATCTTTATTGTCTCCAGGAGATGTGTGTCTTGGACATGCCAGAGTTGCTGTTGGTCTCACGGCAGATTTTTTTAAATTACAAAAAAAATTGCACATTCCCTACAATAATGTACCACATACACATTCTAAGAAATTGTTCTCACATTTTTATAAATAATTACCCTGCCTGCTTTGAGTAACTAGTGATACAGCGAAATGAGACATTCAGCCTTCAGAAGATACTGGTTTTTAATTCGTCTGATAGATTGCTTAAATAATCGTAGCCTAGTTAGCCTAATATAAACTGCTATAGTATTAAATATGAATATTATTTAGTATTTACCACAGTGATGCGATTGTCATATACCCACGTGGATACAAAACCCAATAATTTACATAACCAATCATAATAGCGTTGCCCACTAAGTAAAACTAAACATTTCGCCGATACCGACTGTAATTGATAGGATATTGATTTAGCCTTATCGATATAATATTAGAGCCAGAGCCAGTTGCGTAAATATAATATCCGTCTCGGTCAGACAAACAAATAGTCGCAACGTTACACCTCACTGGGCGCTTCGCTTCCCGGGAGCCGTAGCTGCCGTCCAAGCCAACTTTCCCTTATACAGACCGAGACACTTTGACGCCAATCGAACGAGTGACAGACAGACAGACAGTAAATAGCAGCATGAACACCGACACATGGACAAATAAAAAATATCTTAACACATGGGAGATGTACAGCAACACGCCTATTTACCGCAACATTGCTATACAGCGACAGGCAACAAAGTAAATGCGCGTGACATTTCGCACTCCAGCGCATATTGACTATTCCAGTTGGTGTTTGAGGCGCACAGCAATTCGTTTCTTACCTAAGACACCGACAACTGAGAAGAACTCCTTTATCGACCCGCAAGTTCCAGCTCGTTTGTGTTGTGTCTTACTCCGAGTATATCGATTCAGCAACAAGTTAAATCCAAGTGAGTGCGAGATATGCTGTTCGTTCGACCTTTGTCAATCTCGCAAAACAATAAAACACGTTAAAACCTTAAAAATGCTTTGAGCACCCAAAACAGCACGCTGTGTCCTATTTCGGACAGTCAATGAACGCAGAGATTGTTTTTGGATAGGGGGTTTCTGTGGAAGTAAAAACAAACTGCTAACTGACATACAGCTGGCTAGCTAGCTTGTAAAGTAAGCCACAGGTCTTTGGACGTCTTTATTTTTCAATCAGAGACCTGCTCTAACTGCGCACACGAGAGCACCGCTCTAAACCCCAGCTCCCCGCGAGGCTAGCGAACGCCACCAGGTGCTCATTTACATATCGGCAGTAATTCTGACCAATGACAAAGCGGAACTGTGTGTTTATTTGCATATTTCACCAGGCAACCCGCCAATCAAAACTGTGCCTGGGCGGAGCCCAATAATATCCAACAAGAGAATATGAAATTTAATGTGAGCCCCGAAGTTTGGTGGGTGGGGGGTTGAAATTGGAATGGTGAGATTTGGGAAAAGGAAATATAATACAGAGACAGGAAATAAGAAGAATCACCTTGTTAACCCTTGGCTGAGCAAAGGTGTCCCCCCTGCTCTGAGTTTGTATTTTTAGTGCTAATCACTTGGTCACATGCAATAATAAAAATGATCACGTGTTATATATTTTTATAGCACCATTAAAGAATGATGAACTTTTTTGTCCAATCATAAAATTTCAGACTCAGCAATGATATCCACTTAAAAAAAACTTCAGAGCAAAACATTATTATATGGTAGACTACAGTAACCGTACACAGCCAAGAGCCGTAATGACTGTTATTTAAAAGCTCCTATTAAAACACAGTACTTTGTGCCCTAACTAGTTACCAGAAAAAATGGGATGGGAAAAGGAGGGGGAATAGGGTGCCTGAGAGAGGAAACAAGAGACGTAAAAGAGAAATTGAGCATATAAAACTACAGATTAGAAAGGGGAGACGGAGATTAATGGTCACAGGCAGAAGATGAAAAGCAGGGCGTGTTAAAAGAGTTACACAGACCCAGGCACCAGCACAGAAAGGGAGACGAGGAGCACGGCGGGTGGGGGTGGTGGCTGGGTGTCAGAAAAGTGCCGGAGTAGGGAGAAATGGTGGGAAGAGTGCTCAACAGCAATGTGTTAATACATGCCCGTCTCTCGAAGCGAGAGGGAAACTTCACGTCAGCTGGTGGGAGTCTGCAACAGAGGAACAATGCCGGTGATTTGCAGAACGACGACGCGCCGCTCCTTGGACAAACAAAACCGCCGGGTCGCCGCTACACTACCTCAATGACTGCGCCTCCCACTCTTATCGGTGCGTCTCACAACAATCACAAAGCACCTCAGTGTTACGCCAGGCCGGTGTGAGGAAACGGGTCACGGTGACTGAGGACTCGCGTTGAGCCACACAGCACACAATAACGTGATAAAGGCACGCAGACGTGCTACAGGAACGGAGCGTACCAGAAAACCGAGAGACAAACAGGAATTTACAGACGAGTGGTGCCGTTACAGACGTGTTCTCGTTTCCCTCCTCTCCCCCCTCCCCTTTGCCTCTTTGTTCATGTGAATGGTGGGGCCTGAGTTGAATTTGGCTCCGCTTGTCCCGGCATATCATTAACATTCTATCGCCAGCTTCCAATTCACTCTTAATCCGAGCATGGCTAAATCTGTTACTTGCTGACTCCAGAAATTACAGCGGTTTTCCTTCCCCCAACTTTTAAATATGTGAGTGCTGACCGTTACTGTAGTGATCTGTGCATGTGGGCATCTCTTAAAGTGCTTACCAAGGATTTGTTTTGTAATCTTGAAGTTGTAACATTTCGGTAACCCGCATCATTAATACTTCTTTTCCACTGTCAGCATGACCAATCAAAACAGCCTTACACCCTGTAATGGTCGGAATGTTTTGGCTATTGTCAAGGGACAAAGACAGGTGGATTTTGAAATGGAGTTTTTGAGGAATATTTGAGCTGCATGCATTTAAATCTTATAAACACCATTTTATTTTTTTCTTTCCTTTTACAACATATAGTGAAACCTTTAGTCATTTGAAGGATGTGATCAATATCCTCACTTTGTCTTTTGTTCTTACTTCCTTTCTCCTACTGGTGCAGCCTTGTGGGTTGTCAAGGCAACCACAAATCCCCCTCCAAATGTTACAATGACCTTTGAGCATTGTTTCATTATTTCCCCCCACTCTCTCCTTTTTTCTGAATCTTTGAAGATTCTCTTGCTTTTGTCATCATTTCTTTTCCTTTAGAAAATCTCAGTCTCTTTAGGAACTTGCCAGGTTTTTTAAATACTTTTTTTTTTACCCTTCTTTCACCCCCCCCCCATCTCTCTCTCTCTCCCTCTCAGAGAAAAACTTAGTGAAGCGTACAAGAGCAGGTCTGATCCTGTGTGGAATTCAGGGAGAGAAAGAGTCGGAGAGAGAAATTTGGGGTAGTTCCACCTTGAGCGTTCAGCCAGTGGTCATGTTGATACAGTCAAAATTCTCTTCGAGAGAAGGAGCAAACGGTGGAATACTAAAGAGCCATACAGAAATAATGCAATGGCTATTTCCTTATTAAAGGTTGAAATAACAGTTTTCATACTTTATCATCTGTTTCTTATTTTGTAAACAAGCTGATATTTCTTATTTAATTGAGAAAACCATGACCGCCAATAACATATTTAAGTTGTTACAGAGCCCGGTGATGACAGTGATTCATGACCATGAACCAGCACAAACACTGAAGTCATGCATAATTGACCGAGTGGGCTGAAAGGACTTTGACTGCTATGATTAAACTGACAAATCCCATAAGGACATTTAAATGCAAATGGAACACATTCATATATGAGGAAATAATAGACTACGCTTTACATAAATCAACAGCAGCCCCAAAAAAAAAAAAAGTGCCCCAGATCTGAAAAAAAGAGAACTGACAGGCACACCCAGATGACTCCACACATCCCCATGGACACACACTCTCCCCATCGCCCACCTCCTAAACCAACCCCCCCCACCCCCCCCCACCCCCCACCCCCCAGTAAGGGTAGACAGCTGTGGAGGGGCTACAGGATTCTGACAACACAGATCGGTTCCAGAATGCCAAGGCTCTGGAATGTTGGGAACTGACACACACTGGCATTCCGCGCATTCTCCCGACGAAGCACCTAATCTGCGCTGCTGTCCCTCTCTCTTTCCTCGCGTCTCTGAACGCTGGCATTTTTAACATTCTCAATGAGCTTCACTGGCACGAGCACATCGAGCAACACTCTTCCCAGCTCCCCCTCACTCCTTCCCCCATCACTTAGCCTAACACTCCTGGCCCATTTTTAGACTTTCACGTTGGGTATTTTTAGCAAGCAAGCCACAAGTAGCACAAGACAATTAATTAAAAAATAATATAATTAATTGAAAATTAAAACCATTATGTCTGCTTGTTTGGCTAAATCATTTTAAACCTCATGGGGGAAATTGTTGGGTTCATTGGTCACAGCTTATCCACAAATTTCTTTTTTTTTGAATGTGCAAAAAAAAACAATGTAGGCCATGCCTTACCACGCAATATTAAATAAACCTAATTTTACATATTTGGTATCACTATAAAATAGCTATGGGCATTCAGTCAATTATATTGTGCTATGTGCTTTGTAGGCTGTCCTTTAGATATATTAAAAGATACACAAAACAATTGGCATAAGTAATTCACAAATCCAGAATGCAGGAAGTGCTCATTAACATCACTAATAGTTGGTAATGTGCCCATAAACTATAGAGGCCTAGCTCATCTGCAGGTCAATTTGTGAGATTAAGGAGGAGAGTGAGATTGACTTTGACCTGCAGGTTTACTGGTTTCAGTGTACAACTGTTGTTACAATTACGGTTGCAATGTGCATGAAATGCGATCAGAAATCAGTGAAGAATGAACGCAGTTAATTAATTTGTAATTAATTCAATTACGTTTCTTAACCCATAGCAAATAACAGAGCCAAAATACATGACACACAAAATACCAACCACATATCTCCAAAGAGCCTCAAATTCTTTGAAGGCTCTTAGAATTTTAAATCAGGCACTATTCTAGTTTCACTCCAAAGACACTGTTGTTTCTGAAACATTGGTTTCCTGTGCAACATGCATTTGTAGACTTTCCCCAGTGTTGGATCACCAGTGTTAGATCGCCAGTGTTGGATTGTCAGTGTTGGATCACCAGTGTTGGATGATCAGTGTTGGATCACCAGTGTTGGATGACCAGTATTGGATCGCCAGTGTTGGATTGTCAGTGTTGGACCACCAGTGTTGGATGATCAGTGTTGGATCACCAGTGTTGGATGACCAGTATTGGATCGACATTGTTGGACCACCAGTGTTGGATAACCAGTGTTGGATTACCAGTGTGGATCGCCGGTGTTGGATCACCAGTGTTGGATGATTAGTGTTGGATCACCAGTGTGGATCGCCAGTGTTGGATCACCAGTGTTGGATGGTCAGTGTTGGACCACCAGTGTTGGATAACCAGTGTGGATCGCCAGTGTTGGAGGACCAGTGTTGGATCGTCAGTGTTGGATCACCATTGTTCGATGACCAGTGTTGGATTGTCAGTGTTGGATCACCAGTGTGGATTGCCGGTGTTAGGTCACCAGTATTGGACTGCCAGTGTTGGATCACCAGTGTGGCTTGACCCAGGAGGAGAGAAGGGAAACACAGAGGGGCTGTCAGAGGAAGTGAGGCGGAGTGTGTCCGGGTCCCGGGACAGTCAGAAAAAGGGTGTGGGAGGGGGGGATGAAGGCATGTGTGTCAGCAGTGGGGGTCGGTAACGTGGGTGTCAGAGTCACGGTGAGTAACATGCCGGTCGGTGGTTCAGAAAGGGGTGCGTGGAATTCCGTAGGTTGCAGTGCAGGTGTCAGAGATCAGTGTGGGTGTTGGGAGTTTGAGTGGGATGGTGACACCGGGGGAAGGTGGGGGGGGGGGGGGTCTGAGAGCAGTCAGGATTTCTGAGGGGTGCAGTTTGGGGTCCTGGGATCTCTTTGTAGACCTCCAAATGTAGGGTCAGTATGTGGGCAAAGGGTCTGGGGCAGGGGTCACCCAGAGGCAGTGCACTGTTTTGGGTCTCCAGCAGGTTGCTCAGTGAAATCCGCAGAGGCTAACTCCTTTTTTCGCTCTTAGAAGAAACTCACTTTCCTTAAGTTTCCTTCCCTTAAATCTTCCCTCTCCACCCTTCCTGTAGCCTCTCTGAAGGACAGGGAAATGCCTGAACTCTGCAGTGTGTGGCGGTTGGTTTCTATCCTGCAGGCTCACTGGAGCTCTTTACGAACGTGTCTCTGGAGCCGTATATCACTCTGATAAGATATGAGCGATGAGACAGAGGGGTTTCCCAGCATGCCCTGTCTTTGACCTCCTTCAACTCCCACCCTCTCGAGATGTGGAAGAGGAGCAAAAGAGGGCCTCCGGGGCTTTTAGGGAGATAACACCTTGGCGACGGCTTGCGCCTCCCTGCCCCGCTCCTGCTGACACCCCCGGTGTTTATATCCGGGGAGGCCCTGGGCGGGACAGAGGAAGCTGACCCCTCGCGCACCGCGGCCCGTGCGTGTGTGTGCGTGTGCGCGTGTGTGTGTGTCAGGACCCTGCGGGACTTCTCTCAGCTGGGGCAGCGCGGACGTCCCCTCTCCCGGGTGTCGGGTTTCCCCCGCCCCTCTGGCCCGCCGCGGAGAGGCCGCTGCTGGCTCCCGCGGCAGCTGGGCGCACCCCAACTGTCGCCCTGTCGAAACTGCCAATCGTGCTCCATTTTGTTTTCGTTTCCCATTTCCGCGAATGGAAATGCTTTCCTTTTTTTTCTCTCTTTCTTTCGCGATAACAATGGTATTTTCGTTTCCTCGTTTGCTCTCTCATTCATCGTGCTTCGACGGGTCCTCTGCAGTTGTCTGTTGTCCCCCCTCCCTTCAGTTACTAAATTTTAAAAAAAATCTTTTTTTATGCATTCATGTCAAATTTATCAAGAAAATGGCTTCTCACCTTGTCGACTACATTGTTGTGCAGGTTTATTAAAATAAAATCACAAATGAATCGAACCTCCGTTGAATATTTTAAAATAAAACTGAATTCCAGCACACCACTGTGACTTGATTCTCCTGCCGCCATGTCATGCTTCCATGGTAACCGGACCTTCATTTTTCAAGCTCTCTCTCTCTCTTTTTCAGGTGGCAGTTTGTGCTGGGTCTCACAGTGGAGTGAGAGTGAATGGGAGGGAGGGGGAGGGGAATGGGGAGTGGGGGTGGGGGTGCTCAGTCGAATGAGTGTCATTGCGATACAGTGAGAGCCCACGCTAAAAATACATATTGACACACAGTCTCTGGCTCACAAACACAGCCACGGATAAATACACATGCTGACTCGGGGAGAAATCCACACAGATCACACGGTCACGCACTGGACACAAAGCGACGGATATAGAGGTCCACCTTGATGCAAACTTGGACTTACTCGCAAACAAACGTCAACAGGTGTATGTGCTAACACTGCCTCAGGGGGGAGAAACGAATGCTCGAGGAACAAGAGCGCAAGATCCCAAAAAATCTCCAGACCTTCCTGAACACACAGGCCCATCTTAGCGCCCCCTACTGTTTTGCCAGTTGTATAGCACACTAGTGGTTTCATTGCCCTGTTATCATGTTTACTGCGTGTTGTAAAGGAGTGAAGCCACAGTTAATCAGCAACCCTCTGGAGTTTCACTGGCACTGACAATGGAGTTAATGGCAGGGCATTCTTAACCCGAACCAAATGTGGGTTTATGAGGCTGATATTGTGGATGACCTCATTAACAGTAACAGAATCTTGTTAATCATTGATTGCTGTGGACAATCCACCCTGCTGTAACAATTGGGAAAAAGCACACAGGTACACAAATGAAACACTTTTGAGTTTTAGATTTTTTTCGTACAATGACAATACGAATGATAATTTTTTTTTTTTTTAACTGCGAAGAGATGAGTAGATTATACAGGGAGCAAAGCAGAAACTAGCCTGGAGGAGACCGTGCTTTACCATAGAGCGAGCTACTCCGCGGAAGGCCCCTGAGACTGATTCCTCAATTAATGTCAGCCGAAACTAAACAAGGCATTACACAACACAGATCCCTCTGTTTGTGTAGGCAAAGGCAGAGACACAGATGCCTTTGATCTACGGTGAGCTCATTTTACTTTTTTTGAGAGTGGTCACATGCCCAATTCGGTCTTACTTAGCACCCATTACATTGGCTAAGGCTGTGGTGTTGAGCACAAAGCGAAACTGAACAAACACCACATCATGAACTCCCAGAATTCCCATCTAATCAAAGAATGAAACAGACTTTGGCATCTGAGAGGTACCAAAACATTGATTGCAACACAATCAATGTTTTGGTACCTCTCAGATGCCAAACATAATAGTGGACTGAGGTGCCAACTACTTAGGAAACAAATTAGTTCACATTATCCGTGCTGAATCAATTTAGTTTTATAGTTGGGGACACAAGTTGATTTGAAGGAATGAAAAAATTTGTAATAAAATTTAAAATCCCATTAGCATTAATTAGTCTGGAGATATTTAACAATGTGCAAAAAATAAATAAATAAAATAAAAATTAAAAAAACCCTCCTGCCTTGTTATAATAACCAGAAAGCCTAAATTCTATCCTTATTGAAAAGGACATACATAAGAGCAAAAGTCACAACTGTGCGAGTTCCAGAACATATTTCTGCATGGTTTACATTGCCTTTTGTCTGTAGGTTCTTAAAAACAGCGCAGTTTGAATAAATTGAATTGTGATGTCTGCCGGTCCTTGTGCTCTCACAGATTCACACGCCCAGCAAAAAGCTGAAAATATTTATGACAAAAGTAATAGTTTCTTGGTTCATTCATTTTCAGGCCCTCAAATGAAAATTTGTTGCCGACGGCGATGAGGGGGCTGAGACTGCGGAGAGCGAGAGGCGTCGAAGACGTCTTACATCATGTGAGAAGAGCTTCCTCCTCGTCCGGCACTCAAAAACCTCAAACCACAGACTTCACTGGCATGACCAGTGCTTGACAACAGCAATTAATTAGCCAAATTTATGAACATTCATATTCCAGTAAATATAAATATATAACTATAATTGCAAACATATTGGTAGTAGCTTCATAATATGAAATCTCACTGCATTTGACTTGCAGTTGTCACTGAAAACCATTTTGGATGATTATTGATGATTATTATTGAACTCAGACAAAAGCAAATGAGACAAAACTGCATCTTGATGTAATGTGAACAATCCTAAAATGAATTTCTAAAGAGAAAGACATCAGTCCCTGATGTAGTACAGTGTATACAATGTGAAGTATGCATATGCAGAAGAATCAAATCCATATGTTCCTACCATACACAAATCTTTCAACACAATTTCGAGAAAATATAATTCCAGTTTCTCCTCTAAATTATGCTTTGAAGAGGAAAAAACTGAAATCAAAGTCATTTTATGATTAACAAACGATGATGTCAAAACAGCACGATGACTGCAAACCACTGGTGTAATTAATATACTGCCGCTTCTTTTTAACCCTCTGAAGAGAGGTTTTTTTGGAATGTTTTTTTTCCAAACTCTAAGTCAGTGTTCCAGAACCACTTTGCTTTCAAGTACCAGTGGTGATCGCTTCGTCAGCAGAATATTCAGTTACGAACATTCTCATCACATATCTGTGAACCTTAAATGCTAAATAGTTCTGCAACCACTTCCAGCTAAATTTTGTAATGCAGATTACAGTAAACAACAGCTACAAAGAAGTCCATCTTCAGAGTCACAAACATCTGCAATATGGCAACACACAGATTTTCAAGGAAGGACAAGAGAGGTCCAGCATTCTGATGTCGTTGCATTGATTTTATTGCAGAGAAACGGACAGTCCAGTTTACTCTGGTGTATTTAGGAATGAAACCTGGAATGCCACACACAGCACCATACTCCGATCCACACTCCAACCCACACTGCACTTGTAGTATGTCACTACAGAGCAAGGTACTTCAATTCAATCTGAACACTAACACCGGGTAGCACTTTAGTACCATTTGTAGCACAGAGCACTCTGTAACACTTCGTTACAATTTAGTGTAATACAGCGCTGTCCTGTTGCATTGCAGTGAAATGTATCAGGCACTGGAGAACTCATTCCCACAGCAGAATTTCACAATGCGACTGCGCCTTTGCATAATATAGTACTGCATATACAACTGTAGTAGTGTACAGTGCAATTCTAATGCCCTGTGCAGTAGTTATAACACTACATTACAAACTCGCTAGTACGGGACTATGAGCGTCCCACCACCGCAAATTCCAGTTTAGCCCTCCTGCCCCACCATAACCCTCCCACGCCCCCCCCCCCCCCCAATCCAAAAAACCCCTGGAAATGTCATATTGTATCTTACTGAAGCAGCTTCCTGCAAAACTACAGACCTTTGGCATCTCAGCTGAGGGGATACTGATCACTAACTGACTGAAAACCAATGACTTATTTCTAACATCAACGTCAAAGTGAGAAAAAAAGAGCAAAATGCAGAGGGTACATAGGGTACAAAGTAAAAAGGAAGAAAACACTGAGGGAATATATCATGTAGTTTTCCAAGTTAGAGGCACAGTGCAATGGAGTGAAATATATAAGTTCTTTTTTTTCTTCATTTTTTCTTTTTTAAGAGCGTAACAATGTCCACGTTAGAGGTATGCCGTTGATGAGATAAGAAGAGAGGGGAAAGCTATATGTATGTGTGCATGTGGGTGTGTGTGTGTGCGTAAGTGTGTGTGTATGTGTGCATGTATGTGAGAGTGTGCGTGTTTGTATGTATGCACGCGTGTGTGCATGCGTGTGTGCGTGTATGTGAACATGTGCATGTATGTGCACGTGCCTGTATTTGCACGTTTGTATTTGTGCATGTTTGTATGTGTGCATGTGCGAGTATGTGTGCATGTGTTTGTACGTGTGCATGTGTTTGTATGTGTGCATATGTGTGTATATGTGCATGTGTTTGTATGTGTGCATGTGCATGTATGTGTGCATGTATTTGTATGTGTGCCTGTGTGTGTATATGTGCATGTGTTTGTATGTGTGCATGTGCGTGTATATGTGCATGTGTTTGTATGTGTGCATGTGTTTGTGTGTGTGCATGTGCGTGTAAGTGTGCATGTGTTTGTGTGTGTGCATGTGTTTGTATGTGTGCATGTGCGTGTATGTGTGCATGTGTTTGTATGTGTGCATGTGTTTGTATGTGTGCATGTGCGTGTATGTGTGCATGTGCGTGTATGTGTGCATGTGTTTGTATGTGTGCATGTGCGTGTATGTGTGCATGTGTTTGTATGTGTGCATGTGCGTGTATGTGTGCATGTGCGTGTATGTGTGCATGTGTTTGTGTGTGTGCATGTGCGTGTATGTGTGCATGTGTTTGTATGTGTGCATGTGCGTGTATGTGTGCATGTGTTTGTATGTGTGCATGTGCGTGTATGTGTGCATGTGTTTGTATGTGTGCATGTGCGTGTATGTGTGCATGTGTTTGTATGTGTGCATGTGCGTGTATGTGTGCATGTGTTTGTATGTGTGCATGTGCGTGTATGTGTGCATGTGTTTGTATGTGTGCATGTGCGTGTATGTGTGCATGTGTTTGTATGTGTGCATGTGCGTGTATGTGTGCATGTGTTTGTGTGTGCGCATGTGTGTGTATGTGTGCATGTGTTTGTATGTGTGCATGTGCGTGTATGTGTGCATGTGTTTGTGTGTGTGGATGTGTTTGTATGTGTGCATGTGCGTGTATGTGTGCATGTGTTTGTATGTGTGCATGTGCGTGTATGTGTGCATGTGTTTGTGTGTGTGCATGTGCGTGTATGTGTGCATGTGCGTGTATGTGTGCATGTGTTTGTATGTGTGCATGTGCGTGTATGTGTGCATGTGTGTGTATGTGTGCATGTGCGTGTATGTGTGCATGTGTGTGTATGTGTGCATGTGCGTGTATGTGTGCATGTGCGAGAGTAGTGCTGCAGATGAAAAGAGCGAGTGGAAAGAGGCATGTTGCAAAGCGAGAGAGAAGTGAACAGATGAAAAGCCTGAAACAAAGTGGGGGAATGAATAGAGCCAGAAGGAGCAGGTGATGTGAAGGGAGAAAGGAATGACTACAGCGGAGGAGGAGGAGGAGGAAGAGGAGTCAGCGCAGCATGGCACATGCTGCCTCAGTCGCACTCGTCCTCCCCCAGGACACTGAACATGTTGACGGTCAGGTTGGTCTTGGGCCGGTCCCTTCTCCCCTGCCGGTCGAAGCCCTCGTCTTCATCGTCGTCGTCCTCGTCGTCGTCCGCGTCGCGGTCCCTCTCCTCCTCCGGCTCCGAGCTGGACTCGCCGTCCTCCTCGTCGCGGTCCCCCGCCCCCTCCTCCCGCCTCCCCTGCAGGGCGATGATTTCGCCCAGGTTCGGGTGAGCCTCCCACTTGTCTGCGGCGGGACGGAGCGGGGACGCGGGGTTTAGCAACACCCAGCCAGATTTACCGCGACCCAGTCAATACACTACAAATTACACACAGGGCGTGAAGGTCACTGTGATGAACTATCCCATTAGTGGAGAGTAAACAAAAGGAAACATAACTCTGCACACAGCGCACCAGCACCTCGCCTCGCCATAACTCACTGCTAGTTTTCATTATCTTCTGCTTATTATCACATCACCTGACCAGCACTCATGTCGTCCATTTCCGTGAGTCGCTCTGCATAAGAACGTTGGCTAAGTGATTGTAATGTGATGCAAGGTAATGGCATTTAGCTCAGTTTTCTGAACCACAGTAACGCAATGCTAGTGTAACCTCCCCCATGCTACTTTTCCCCTCCCACCCAGGTTTTGGCCCCTCCCACCCAGGTTGTGACCCCTCCCAACATGCTGTGACCCCTCCTACCCAGGTTGTGACCCCTCCCACTGAGGCTGTGACCCCTCCCACCATGCTGCGACCCCTCCCATCCAGGCTGTGACCCCTCCCACCATGCTGCGACCCCTCCCACCCAGGCTGTGACCCCTCCCACCATGCTGTGACCCCTCCCATCCAGGTAGTGACCCCTCCCACCATGCTGTGACCCCTCCCATCCAGGTAGTGACCCCTCCCAACATGCTGTGACCCCTCCTACCCAGGCTGTGACAGCTCCCATCCAGGCTGTGACCCCTCCCACCATGCTGCGACCCCTCCCATCCAGGTTGTGACCCCTCCCATCCAGGCAGTGACCCCTCCTACCGAGGCAGTGACCCCTCCCACCATGCTGTGACCCCTCCCATCCATGCTGCGACCCCTCCCACCCAGGCTGTGACCCCTCCCACTAAGCCCCTTTCCCCACCCCTTTCTCCCTCAGTGTGAACAGTGCAGTGCAGCCCTGGTGGACGGGCCGTTCTGACCTCTCTGGGAAGAGTAGCCCGGCGGTCTCAGACACAGACAGAGCCTGCCGTCGATGGCCAGCCGCAGCAGGCTGTTGGCCGCTCTGTAGACGTCGTTTCTGGCTGCCTTGGCGGTCTTGTAGCCCCTCCTCTCCGCCCAGGCTGAAAGGTTGAGAGAGAGAGAGAAAGAGAATGAGAGAGAGAGAGAGAGAGAGAGAGAGAGCGAGAGAGAGAGAGAGAGAGAGCACAGCTGTGCTAATGCACAGAGCAGTCTGGCTGCAGGGCTAAGCAATCCCGGTCCACCAATTACCCCGGCTAAATGAGCTAACTGGCCATACGCAGCAACACCTGCTCACTCAAAGGCCGAAACAGAAATATAATGAAATGTTTCATACAGGGGCAGAAGAACTGCCTTGGGCAGTCGCTCATGCGCTTATCAAGAAATGGAGCCAAAATGTCAGCTGGCGTAAATGTTGGGGCTGATTAAGTATTGAAGGCCAGAAAGTGGCCTGAGGGGCCACCGCTGCCCTATGACCTCCGTGGACTGTGCTGACAACACCGTGACAGGAAGCAGACATTTTGCAGACTTTTTAAAATGTGGAACTGGGTTTGCTGCGGACGGGTCGGGGGTTAAGCAGGGCGCGGGACGGCTACCTTCACACACGTCCCAGGCCGTCCACTTCTCGGGCCCCTCCTCCCCCGGAGGCCTCTCCTCCAGGTTGGGGTGCTTCAGTTTGAGGAGAGCCTGGAAGGGAGTCCTCTCGCACAGGTACCCCACCGAGCTGTAGGGCTCCTGCAGCTGAGCAACTGGGTATATACCAGCCAGGATCTGAGCGGAGAGGGAGAGGGAGAGGGGTGGCAGAGAGAGAGAGATAGGGAAAGGGAAAGAGGAAGAAAAAGACGGAGAGGGAAAGAGATAGAAAGGGAGAGACAGAGGGAGAGGGAGTGAAAGAGAGGGGTCACAGAGAGAGATAGGGACAGGTAAAGAGGAAGAAAAAGAGAGGGAGAGGGAAAGAGAGAGAAGGGTAAGGAGAGATAGAGACAGAGAAGGAGAGGGAGTGAGGCAGAGGGAGAAAGAGAGAGAGGAGACTGACTTTCAGACCCGAAATATCTCAGAGGCCATTAGAGCTTGGCTTTATTCCAGAATGTTCTCTCCTGCTATGGGCTGCCAGAGAGTGCAAAAGCTCCTGGTGTGCGTGTGAACTTCCCTGAGTCAGACTGACAGGCACCGCCCACATCACCATGAGGGCCAATCAGAGGCAGAAACAAAGCCAGGGCGGCAGAGGGTGCCAAGCCAGCGGGTACCTGCAGCTGCTTGTCCACGCGGGAAGGGAAGACCAGGCCCGGGCAGTCGCAGAGCTTGACCGTGGGGGTGAGGTAGTAGGTCTGGAAGTACTTTGTGTGGCCTGGGGTTCGAGACACGCTCACCACCTTCCGGCCCACCAGGCTGTTCAGCACGGACGACTTCCCCACGTTGGTGAACCCTGGGTGGGGGGGGTGGGGGGAGAGTCACCCAGCAAACAAAACACAGCGCCCTGTGAATCTTCAGCACTGATGTAAGGAACGAGTTAAGAGATTTGCCCCGGACCGAGGTGGGATTTGAACCCGTGACTCTCACTCGTCCAAAGGTTTAACAGGGAAACGCGTTACCAGCCAGCTAAAGGCGAAATCGCCCCCAGCCAAGGGCAACGTCGTGACTTTGTTTATTCGAGGGTTGCATCGCCCCAGAGTGTTGCCATGGTAACCTTCACTTTACCGCACCTGTACTGTGCCTCACACACAAACACCTTAAATATTTGAAACTGCACCGCGAGCAAAGCTCGAGAACCGCTCTCACCGACGCAGCCCAGCGTCAGGACGCCGTCCTTGTACAGCTCCTGGGAGGGGCCGGCCATCTCCATGGCGATGTCGCTCTGGTGCTCCATCAGCACGGACTCCGCCCCCTCCTCGGCCTGCTCTCCGTCCGGGCCCCCGCCGTCGGCGTCCCTCTGGATCTTCTGCTCCCAGCTGCTCAGGTCCACTGTGAGGGCAGAGGGCAGCGGGCGTGAGCGGGCAGAGGGCAGAGGGCAGAGAGCAGCGGGCGTGAGCGGGCAGAGGGCAGAGGGCAGAGAGCAGAGGGCAGAGGGCAGAGGGCAGCGGGCGTGAGCGGGGCCCGGGGGGAGGGGGGGGCGCACACTCGCGGACCGGCGGCCGGGGGAGGCGCGGCCAGGGGGTGCAGCTGTGCCAGCCGGGTGAAGCCGCGTTTCCCTTTTTCTCTTTCTGTGGCGGTTTCTCTTTTTCGCCCAGCTGGCGGTTTCGTGCCTCGGCCGAGCGGAAGCGGTCGGCCACGGAGACGCTGACGGCTTACCTCTCCCGCCCGTGATCTCCTGACACGCCCTCAGGATGTGCGTGGGACCGCCTGCCCCGCCCCACCCCACCTTCCTCCTCATCCTCTTCTTCTGGAGCACTGGAGACCGACAGACAGACAGACAGACAGACAGACAGACAGGGAGAGCACACAGTTAAGGCCGAACGGAGCTCATAAACAGTGACACATCACACCAGGCCAGCGGAAACCTCCACTGTCCACTGCCAGCGGCCTCACTGTGGCTCCCCTCTCCAGCACGTAAACGAGCCCACATTTCTGCTGAAGTGAACCGCTGTATGGGAATATCACAGCTCATAGCACACAGGGGGGAAGGTGCAATTCCCTCCCGACCGACACCATTCCGCTCCGGGTCACGGATCAACCCCATTCCAGGATGACTGCCGGGAATGGGAATGCAGGATTCCGTTCTCATCGGTTGCTAATTAGCCACACTAAGATGTAAGCCGTCTTTAACAGACTCCACATGGGAGAATAACAATAACAATAGCAATTCCCTACACGGAACGCGCCTACTAATGATATTAAACAATAAATACTCTAATTGAGAACAACAGGACATCTGGAGAGGCTCGTTAGCGCACCCTCAGAAAGTGGCTGGTGCCACAACGTTGACAAGAGCACCTGCATGGAGAAAGAGCTTTTGTTGGCGAAGCCATAATGAATGCTGCAGTTGCTCTAGTTTGTCCAGATTCTTAAACATACCTGCAGCTCCTATTTACACTGACATTCATCTGCCTTGTGCGCTCAAAGGTGCAGAATGCGAACGCAAACTCCCAGGGTGCAGGGCTAATGCGGACTCTGTGATTGGTGGCTTGTTCTCTGCAGCTGGAGCCTAACACTGCACAGCTGGCCGCTGCATGCTGTCTGGTGTTATCAGCGGGCTGTCCGTGAAATCCCCCAACACATAAATCATCCCTCTGTCGCACTCGAACGTGCTCGCATGCACGCACGCACACGCACACGCATGCTCGCATGCACACCCACGCATGCATGCACACGCACACACACACACGCACGCTCGCATGCACACCCACGCACGCATGCACACGTACACACACCCACGCACGCATGCACGTGCACACACACACGCACGCTCGCATGCACACCCACGCACACATGCACGCACGCAAACACACACGCGCACCCACGCACGCACGCACGCGCACACACCCACACTCGCACACATGCATATAGAGGTGACTCATATATATACAAATATGCATGCAAATGCACACAGATGTACACATGTGCCTACAAACACAGACGTGCATACACACAAACACACACACACACGCACGCACACAAACACACACGCACACCCACGCACGCATGCACACACACACACACATGCACGCTCGCATGCACACCCACGCATGCATGCACACGCACACACATGCACGCACGCAAACACACACGCACACCCATGCACGCACGCTCGCATGCACACCCACGCATGCATGCACACGCACACACACCCACGCATGCATGCACACGCACACACACACACACGCACGCACGCTCGCATGCACACCCACGCACGCATGCACGCGCACACACACGCACGCACGCACGCACACACACACACGCATGCTCACATGCACACCCACGCGCACACACGCGCACACACACGCCCACACTCGCACACATGCATATAGAGGTGACTCATATATATACAAATATGCATGCAAATGCACACAGATGTACACATGTGCCTACAAACACAGACGTGCATACACACAAACACACACACACACACACACACACACAAGCTGGCTGGGCTCACAGGTGCTGTAGGGCTGTCCCGGGTGCGAGGTGAAGCACACGCAGTGCAGGTGGGGGAACAGGGAGCTCAGGTAGTGGGTCCAGGCCAGCACCAGAGGTGGGGGACACAGGTCCACTTTGTTCAGGACCACAATCACCTGCTTCTGCAGCTCGCCAGTAATGAAATGATACAGGGCCGGGGGAAACTGGAGCACCTGGCAAGGGAGAGATGGCATTTAATCCACAGAAATCAAGATCACACTTGCCCCTCTAGCACCACCTGGTGGACATTCGGGGCATTTCAGGACTGAATAGGCCAAAGCGACTTATTAGAACTGATTTACTGCACATCCCCACAGCTATTAATCAAAATAACGACGCCCATTATCACATAACATAACAGGAAGGAATAATACTCAACAGGATGTCTGATGTCCACGATGAGCAGAATAATATCTGACATCTCCAGCACCCTCCAAAGCTGTCGCCAAGTCTGAGAGGAAAGAGAGGAGAGGCGGATGAAAGAGGGTGTGAGCCACACACACAGCCCATCGCTTTGCCTGGGCCCATCTCACCGCATTATCACTGCCACTGCAAGACAACAGAAATACTTTAATACCTCAATGAGCTGTCTGCAGTGGGCACACTTCCGCAGAGGCACTGCGATCAGGTCAGTTGCAAGCAAAGCTTATCCATTTTCTCATAGTTAATAGGAAATATTACCCGTTCAATAAATCAATTTCAATCTTATAAAGCTCTCCTCATTACATTACATTACATTACAGGCATTTGGCAGACGCTCTTATCCAGAGCGACGTACAACAAAGTGTATAACCATAACCAGGAACAAGTATGACGAAAACCCTAGAGAGAAGTACCGGTCCAAGCGCAGGGAACAACCGTATAGTTCAACTTGGACCCTGAAGGTCAAACTGATTAACACTAACACAAACGAGAACAGCAACAACGCAGTCTATGCAAAAATACAAGCAGTAGTTAAGAGAGGTGCATTAACTAAGTCACCTACCTCACGCCAAGGAGCCCCAGGATGCTGAAGCAAACAGCTGGACACACACCGTTCACGCGGTTACACACACATTTCAGGAAAGCACAATCGAAAACAAAATTCTTCACTTTTTAAAAGCAGCTTTTATAACCAAACAACATTTTTAAAGGAATTATTCATTATGCTATGGTTATGTGATATTAATATTACAGTTTATAATTGTGGATTAGATTATATAATAGCATACATTATTAATAAGCCATTACAGCCAAATTACATTTGCATAAAGATTATAATGCCTTTATATTATTAAAATCATTGTTCAAAAATTACATATTGTATCATATAATGGACTGCATTATTAATAAGCTATTACAATTAAATTTTATTCTGAATATATATTTTAAACAAAAAGGAGGGTGTCCCTAGGCAGAGCCTTTACGGTAGAAAGTAATCACAGGATACAAGCACCTCCTTAAGGAACGTATGATCAAGGAAGTGCCAATAATTTACATTTCCTTTGGTCCCTAGTGGTAGTGTTCACTGTGTGAACTAAACTGTGTTCTTGGCTAGAAATAGCTGTACAAAATAAGTATTGTACCTTACTGAACCTGTGTTTAGCAGTTGTCTATGACCATGAAATGCACTTTTTGTACGTCGCTTTGGATAAAAGCGTCTGCCAAATAAGTGTAATGTAATATCCCTCATCAGAGTGATCAGTTTGGGGCTGAAAGCAGTGTCTACCCCACCCATAATTAGCAGGGGTGACTCTATACGAGGATGAACCTACGCAGCTGTGCTGGGCAACCAAGCCTGACAATGATGTCAAACCGCCCAATTATGGGCCGAGTAAGAATATCAGCACCAATTAATTAAGGGTTCAGAAGGGTCCATGTTAATAGCAAATTTTAATCTATACAGAAAGCAGAACAAACTGTATTAACCACAGCTAAAATAACCATGCAAACAGGCAGAGAAAGCAACACAGGTGCGAGCATTAAAAATAATCGCCAATAAGCAGGTTGACAAAAACAGCACCTGTCATTCACTTCCTTGAAAAGGAAACAACGGAATAAATCTGGCACACCGTATGGCAGCGCCAAGGCTATTTTAAATGCTAAATATTTTTAAACGACATCGCAAACAAAAAGGTGTGCGAATGATTTAGAGATGAGAGATTCAAAAACGGCCGCGGGCGTGCCGCAGGCAAACGAGAGGTGACAACCGCGGGGTTAAAATAGAACCCTGGCCTTCCTACGCCGGCGCCATGACAACCCAATCAGACGCAGGCCAGAGCCATCAGTCAGAATCCTGCCAGGCTGTGACAGGCAGGGCCTGGGGGGGGCACGTGCGGTCACATGACCTCCCTCCTGGTGCGGACACCACCGGCAGCTCAAAGCTCATTCGTCGCAAGGCTGTTTTACCTGGCGAGCCCGGGTTTGGATGATTAGGGTTTAAATTGAATCCGTTAAAACAGAAAACATGTGCTACTCTGCTACTGAATACTATCAATAAGGTCACTTGAGGAACTAGTCAGGTTGCCTGGATGAATTTGCAAAAATACCCAGGTAACACGTCTGTGCTGAAACCAGAAGCACAACCACAACCGCAAACCAGAAGCACAACCTATTCACACACTTTCATGAACAATCAAGACAGAAAAGACAGTGCAGGAAATGTCTGGATGGAGCATATTCAAATGTCATGACTAATACCAGACTTGGAGTCTGTTGAGCATATCCTGTTAGCAGTTATTGTGCCAGCACTAAGATCACACTTAGTTCTTTATGCAATGTGCAATTACCTATGTGACATAAAACCAGGGGTTCCCCAACACTGGTCCTGGGGCCCCCCTTATAATGCTAGTGTTCAACCAGAACAGCCATTTTTCAAGTATAACCAGATGTGAACTAATCGGACACGTTCACTGTCTAATGAGGAATGATGTACATTCATGATGCCATGTTACGTCACGATCAGACAGCCATGTTGCAAGAGGGTGAGTATTTCATACAGCTAAATGCAGAAGTACTGAGACAGTAACACAGTTTTTTTTTGTTTTGGCTTTGTACTCTGCAATTCCTACACTGATCACCCGACACGGATGTAAATACCCTAAAATATTAAAGCTGACAGTCTGCACTTTAACCTCATCTTCAGTGTTTCATTTCAAATCCAATGTGCTGGACTACAGAGCCAAAGAAAAGTCCAGTCCTCTTGCATTTGACTGTATGTGCTGCGTTCACCTGGAGCCTTTTCTTTAGAAACCCCCTGATCTAAATGCAGCACCTGGGCGTCTTATCAGGATCCTGCCCTTTCTGAGAGCAGGCCAGTGATTGGCCGCCGCCCCGCAGGCCGGTGATTGGCCGCCGCCCCCCTGTCTACGCTCCGATAGGCCGTCGTCTCTCTCACCTCCAGGTTGTGCTCGAAGTGGCTGAGGGTTTCGGGCGGGTTGCGGGAGTGCAGCGCCTCCAGGTACTCCCTGAACGACTTCTCCTCCTTCCGAAGGAGCTCCTCCCGCTGCATCCCGTAGTTCCACGGGGGTCGCTTGGGGAAATCCAGCCCTGCGAGGAGTCGCGAAAAAAAAAATCAATTCAATCAGACGGTGAAAGAGGAAGGCTGCCCTTCAAACACACCGTTTCACAATCTCTCACTTTGAGCGCGCCAGCTATTCAGGCACTTTTCTACTCCCCGCAATCCACCAAATTCAAGAACAAGACCTGAATCCTTAAGCAGGCGGAGTCACAAGTGTCGCCCGCTATCAGCAGCACACAACAGAAAAGGCCTCAATGGCTCCACAAGAAAGGCACGGCGCTCCAGGACCTGCTCTTTCCACCCCGATTCAAACAGAAGATATTTTTTTGGCAGAATGTGGGTTCTGGTTTAAGATCGGTTTCAGATGGCAAAGGGCAGACTCGAAGCACTTCTGAGCAATCACTCAACAAAAAAATCGAAGCACTTTACAGCACCGCTGTAAAAAAAAAATGTGTTACTGTTTATTTAATTTTTTTCTCTCGGTTTGAGGACTTGCGCAGGTTTTTCGAGGAGTGTGGGAACCCTAAGATATCACACGGGCAAAAAAAAAAAAAACCAGATCACAGAGGTGCTGTGAAGACAGATCTCACAGACCTTTTTCGGGAGGGTAGATGTCATTGATGTCAACTTCCAGGGTGGACTCTGCCACAGGCTGCAGAATTTTTTCCCTCGCCATCTTCTTCCTTTTCTCCACCTCCTCCCTGCTCTCCTTCTCAAAGTGCAGGCGGTACCTGTGGACACAGACAGAAAGGAGCAGGTATATTGAAAAATGAATATGAAGTCTGATCACCGTGACAACTTTAATACGAGGACTGGTGTTCACCAAGGCTCAGTCTGTGGAACCTGTCCAGTTTACAAGCCTTTATGAAAAAAGAACTCTGCACTGTCATGTATCCAACAGACCCGTGTCGCATAATTATCTAAAATACTTTAGTACCTCTAAAATTCCAAAAGCTAACTGACAATTAAACTAAGCACATAATCTCACCAAAATGTAGAACATATTTCTTCTTTTATGTGATTATGTAGATTTCACGTGGCTTTGTATGATTAGTAACATTTTGTCAAAAATTCTATCAGTAATCTGTATATATATATATACAGGCAGCTACACATCATGTATATGCTTATACACCATGTCATACAACAGTTCTTGTTCACAAATATATTTTAACAATATTTTAACACATGTAATTTACATGTAAACTGCCACCTTTCTGGCCCAATATAAACCCCTATTCCCCAATCCACTGAGTTTCTATGGCTTAATTTGGATGACAGAACATGACGCATCTCCAGCTATAAGGCTGTATGGCACCCTTGTTCTCTCTCTCACTCGCACTTATTTATAAGCTGATTCATAAAAAAGTCTACCTCATCAGCAATATTTCATATTTTAATGGGACTTCAGGTTATTTCTTTAAATCCCACTTTTTTCAACAACAACAAAAAAAAAAATCAAAATCATAAAATTTTTTACTCTGGCCTTAATTTGGAATCAGACCAGAATAAAAACTCAAAAACCATGCTCAGCATACACTTGTGTGCAATTAAAACGTCCATCCAGCTGCGCTCAGTGTGCTTCCCAAAGCAATCAGCGTGCTGTGAGAAATATTCAACTCTGATTTATATGAGCCAAACCACGCTATCCATCATCACTATTCAAACCGTGGATTTTTAATGTTAACATTAACCGCAAAAACGTGGGAAAAGAAAACATATACAAACTGATTTCTTCAACACTGCCCAAAGATGCTATGCTCTCTTACAAATTTTCTTTCTTTTTTTTTGCCACTCCTTTGCAGTTTAGATGGGACCTGGTAAAATACATGCCAAATAGAATAAGGTTGTTTTTATAAAACGCTTTTAAGACACTTGACTTCAGCATTTTAATTTGTTTTTATTTAACTGAATCTTGTTATTTCTTTAGCCTGTTCTGTTTTCTTTGGTTGAACTACTCACATCGTAAATAACGAATCCCTGGGAACAAAGATTTTAAATCTATGTTAATTTCCGTCTCCCAGCACACACCTCCTGAACCATGCAAACTAGAACTATGCAAATCCAGATAAAGGAAATCAGAGTCCCAAATGGTACGTTTGCAAACGAGAGCTTCATCTGGATATGAAGTTTTATGGCTTACTGTCTTATTTTACTAGCGGACAAAGGGAGAATATAATATTGCAAATACAATTAATGTATTTTTAACCATCAACTCTTCCTCCCTTAAATGCAAAAGTAATTGGACAGCCGTTTGTCCTCTGTACTGATCTAATTTGTATTTTCAAATCAAACAATGAATATGCAGCTAAATGTCTGCATTTACTTAGTGTTTTTTTTTAATTTTTTAAACAGACATTAAACTATATGACAACAATGCCAGTCAAGTCCCCCAATTTCAAGTCAGCATAAGTTTTGGTGACAAAGTAAGTTCTGACAAATTTAATGACTTGCAAGCTCAGTATTTTGTTGCATACCGCATACACTTGAAGACTGCATTGAGTCTGTGACTCATAGACATTGCTAGGCCTGCAATGATCCTTCGACATGCTCAGACAAGCTTTTACTGCTGCCTCTTTCAGATGCAGTGTGTTTGCTGGAGTTTCTGACTACACTTTCCCTTTGAGCGACTGAAAAGCAAGTTTTATGTATGCTTTGCATCGTTGTCGTGCTGCATGATAAACGTCCGTCAAACGAGCGTGGTGGAATTTCTCTGAATTGTGGTGAGCAACATGTTTCTGCACGTTTCACCTGTCATTCTGTCGCTGCCATCACTGATTACATCATCAATATAGACCTCTGACCCAGTTCCAGATGCAGCCATACAGGCCCAAGCCATCGCCCAGCTTGCACCCTGCTTCACAGATGAAGTAGCATGCCGATTGTCCAGAGCAGTCCCTCTCTGTCCACACGTTTACCTTTCCACCACTTTGCTAAAGGTTTATCTTCATCTCGTCTGTCCATAAGACTTGTTCACAAAACTCATCAGGGTCATCTTTGTATTTTTTTTGTTGCAAATTCCAATCTTGCATTTGTGTTCTTCGTGCTGATGTGAGGTTTACATCTGGAAGTGTGGCCTCTTTCTTTTGCCTCCCTCAGCCTTCTGAGCAGTGTCCTGAGATACTTTCACCCCCTATGCACGGAACTCATTAGCAATGACTCAAGCTGAAAATTTAGGATTTTTTCCCCCTCAGCTCTTATAATCATCCTGTCCTGTCACTTTCTGACATCTTCCACAGGTGACCTGATGGTAATTCCTCAGGACTCCGGAACTTACTTTCTTCTTCAGGACATTCCATACTGGCGACTTTGGAATACACAAACATTCTGAAAGGGCTCCAATTGATTTTTTGTTCTCTTCCATCCTTACAATAATTTTCTTGGCTGTCATACTCAGTTCTTTGGCCTTCATCTTGCCTTGTATCTTTTAGCTTATAAAGTAGACTCTAAAAACACATCCATAGGACATAACACATGCCCTGACACTCACAGCTTTCCATTTATAAATAATTAAGAGTAATGTGGTAAACCAGTGAAATTTGAAACAGCTGATGGTCATTTGTCACCAATACTTAGGCTGACCTGGAATAGGGTGATTGGGCTAATTGAATGGTGTTGTCCTAATATAGTTCAATGTCTGTTTAAAAAAAAAAAAAAAACATTCAATTAAAAAAATAAATCCAGACATTGTAAATTTTGCCTCACAGTCCTTGTTTGATTTGTAATACAAATTTAATTTGGTTAGTACAGGGGTTGGTTAGTATTGCCACAATACTTTTGAATTTTTTGAATTTTATACATATATATATATATAATAAGCTGTTAAAAATATGTATACACACTTAGTATTACTTAGTATATCGTCCACCCTGAGCTATGACTCTGAATCCACATGACGAATTAAGCGTGAATAAACACACACAATAAACTCACTCACCTGTTAGGGTCATATCTTCCTTCTCTGTGGAAGGGTTGCTGGTTGATCCTCCTCACATCTGTAGTCTCACTGTCCGATGTGTCCGATTGTCTGTCTCGGTCCCTCTCTGTCCCTCGCTCCGCACTCGCATTGCGACTGTTCGGTCCTGAGCCAGTGTCCCCTGGAGACGCGGTGAGGTGGATATGAGTATAACTCAGACATTGCGCGTAAACACTTGACACACTGAAATACAGTACAGTGTGTGTATTCAGTAAGTCCGCTGGCACCACGGGTGAGGTGCAAAGCACACTCTCTCTCGCTGACCGTGTCCTAACAGCGCTCACTGTCAAGCAGAGTGCCGTCCTGAAATTGCCCCTGGTTTACTGCGAGGGTGACCGTTCTGTAACTTTTTTGGCCCAAGAACCATAACGCGCTAAGATTCCAAGTTTTCCAAATATTTACAATATCGGACATGGTTCTTTAGTTAAGTCCAGTTTAAACGCGTTTTTTTTTAACAGCATGTCCCATCAGCTTGCAAACGTTGCGAGATACTGCACACGATTGAGCAGTTCAATGATAATATAGTGATTAGCTAGCTAGCGAATGTTAGCAAGTTCAAAAAACAAGTGTTCCGCTAGCGGAATTCGTGTTAACTACAGCTAATGTTAACTTGTCAACGTTCGTTCTTTGTTTCGTTCTTAAGCATTCCCAATATGCTGCATTCCGATGAAACTAAAAGGAACTGAAATGCAGGAGAAAAAACACCTAGCAGCAAATTGCTGGAGCTGTATTGCATACAAATAAGAGGTTACTGTTAGCTGTGGCTATTAAATTAAACAGCCTGCTGTAGTTTCATCTTTGCAATTGTAATGACCGGGCACATGACATTCCTAAGGGAGCTTCTCTGCCAGTTTATCACTGCACTGAAATTCATGCTTGTTTCAGCGAAATCATAGCACCAATTACGTCGTCCCGTTTTCAGGAAGTAAATGTATTGATATATACCTCGTTTTCTCTCCCGCTTCACTTGAAGCTGTTTCTTCTTCTGTTTGTTGCTGAAAGGCTTTTTCCTTGGCATGTTTCTAGACAAGGTTAAATTACTACAAGGGAGTTTTAGCAAGTTTTCTCCTCTAGTATTTACATTCGTGAAGTTTCTCGACTCATACTTTTCAGCGACGCCATGACTGTTGCTGGCATGTACAGACGCTACCAGTGCCACTGTTATCGTTTTGTTTAAATGGATGGGAACAAGAGTAATGTGTTTTCATATGGGTTTATTGTGAGTTATTTTCGTGCATATTATTTATTTCGTGTGATTTTTTGTCTCAAATTTGCCTTGGTATTTCAAACAACCGGAAAAGACTACCCCTTCAACACCAGAAAATGGTACAGACGGTACTGCGACAAACACCCGTTTAGTGGCAATGGTATTTTCTGAGGCATAGCGGATGGTGTGAACGTTGGAAAACGTTAATCAGACTGCAGTCACATAGGAATCGGCAATCTTCAATGAAACAGTGTATTCCATTTTCAGATTAATGCGTGGTCATATTAAAGTCCAAGAACGTTACATACTGTAGTTCTTAAACTCCACGTATAAACCTTTTGCTGTCACTCGTCTTGTAGAACGTTTACTGCAGTTACATGAGAACTGGAATAACAATTTAAATGTTGGCACTGAAATTCATTATGCATTATATGGGAGGGAACCAACAGGCAAGTAACATGATTTCTTTTAAAGGACAAGTGGCTCAGGTTTGTGTTTGCATTTATACGAAGTACAAAATCGTCAGTTTTGCAGAAAGTTCCATCAATGGCGTGTTGTGTTTAAGACCACCAATAGTCAGCAATTGTGATAGGCAAATATGCAAGGGAAATACTATAACAACGAACTGAATGATGTTTGATAGGATCCCTACCCGGATAACTTGGACAAACCCGAAATAAGCATAGCTCAACTGAGTGCTCCAGTTATTTTATTTTTGAATTACCCAGTGAAGTTACTTTTTATGGATCCTTAGGCCTGTGTTTCTTGACTGTGCACTTTGGCCTGTTATTAGAGATATTTAAGCTTTTCTGTAATTATTTTTTTTGCTCCTGTGTTTGATGTCTTTTGCAACATTTATCAGAAATAATATGTAGCATGGTTATGATCACATTAAAAAGTTATGTTAGATGCAGTGTTCCATTAGTTCTACCACAAAAGCAACCTACCCCCCCAAAAGAAAAAAGACACCAGTGAGCTAGAGTTTTGGCTTGTCTTTCCGGAATCTGACTGCACATAACTTCGGAAAATAAGCAGGGGAAACAACTACGAGAAAGCCAAAGCCAAAACTCGCTGAAGCTCCTGCTTCAAGGCCGAATCACAGCGCAGGACTCAATCGACTTCGGTGTGACTGCCTTCCAAGCTTCCTGCTTAACGGAGGTTCGTGTTCAGTCCTGGCCAGGCTTCGTGTGCAGTACGTTGCGTTGCCAGGGTAACAAAACTACATCCTAGAGCCCTCAAGCCACAGTTCCTCTGGTATCTGACAGGAGCCAATTAGACTCTGCAGACCCTCACCCACCAACCGCCATCTCCCGTGGCTGAAAATTGCCTGTAGGGTTCACCTTGCCATTGGCTTCTGTGGCCCCTTGCCCGGTCCTCATAGCTTTCAGCTTGTGACACCATTCAGCGAATTACAATGCATTGCTCCATTTCGTGCGTGGATATATATTCTGACAGTGATGTTTGCCATGTGGAGGAACAGGCCTCGGGTGTGTGGGCATGTTGTTTTCAAGCTCATTATTAGATGCTAGATTCTATAAACAAACAAAAAGCGATAAAGTCTCAGAAACCAGCAAGATTAAAGCTGTCTGTGTACTGGAGTAAAAATATGCGGGTAGAGTGATAATAATGAGAAATTAATCAAAGCAAATAAAATAAAATTCACATTAATGGTGTTGCCATGGTTACAGCTCTTCAAATGTACACAGTACTGATGTGCTAATAACTGCTTCTTGCTTCAGTGGAGCAGCATGTCAATCTAATTGCAACGGGGGAACCCATTTCATTCCTGTTTTGTAAATAGCCTCCAACCCAATAATGATGTCATCAGCTAAGTGTGGCGGTATGCCAAATGATTTTAAAATTCTGACAGGTCCATTTATGGGCCGACTACTGAAAGAGAGGTACTGAGGGTGTTTACACCAAATTTGACTGCCATATGATGTTTACAGTATGAATAGCCCAATACCAAATGGATGTCAGAAATCTAGGATCATGTGACCTACAGCGATGGTCTTAATTTCCATGTTGACTGGTGAAATAAATCCAATGAACTGCTGGTATTTAAATGCCATTCCGAAACATTTAAATAAATGCGCATGTTCCTGTTTTATTCTCCTCAAAGCCTTTAAATAGTCTGCGCCCTGGTGACTCATGTTGGCCAAGAGTTTATGTGACCCCATGATTGCCACTAGAACTAACATTTCAAAACAGGCCAAATTCAAACAAATTCACCTGACGAATCGTTTCCCATCAATGCTGTCACTTGAGTGAGTGTCAGTGATTACTACATCCTACATCACTTTTTGTACGTCGCTTTGGATAAAAGCGTCTGCCAAATAAAATGTAATGACTACATAATGCAGATGGTTTTAACAAACACACTCGAGAAGATCCTCCCAAATTTTAAGGACTTGACATGAGGTAGCCATATTGGTGAAATCAAAGCACACCAGCCAACACCTTAGAGTGCAGCAGTATCGTTATGGCCTTGTGGAGAAGACCAAGAATGCAAAGATGCCAGGGGCTAACACAAGGTCAATTTGTGTGACTTTTATTGTCTTTTAAGGGGAAACACAGTCGCTTCAGATGTGTAAGTCTATACATCATGGAGTATCAGTTTCATAATAACTTTAGTTGAGTAGTAGAAGTAGCAATAATAAGAACTTGTAATCCATGTTATTCTTTTGTCACAAAATGAAATACTACAAGGATTACACATAACAAGAACCAGTCGATCACAACCTCGTCCCCATGACAAAAAAGGGCCGTGCAAGGATCTGTGACTGGTGTCAAGATACATGTCAGTGATACCTCTTATGTATGAATTATTATAATATATTTTAAACACATTTATATATATATTTATATATTTAAAAATTTGTTTTTTTTATATCAGAAACAGAAACCTCCTTCCCTTTTTTCTCGATTAAAATGTTTTTTTTTTTTTCTTTTTTGCCGTAATATTTTACAAGAGAGATTACAGAAACGGTTCCAACTGATGAGGGAAACAACCAAACTGATAACAGCCGTGGACATAAGGAAACTACATCTGTAGGAAAGTATACAAAATTCCGTCCACACAGAGCCTGAAAGCCATTATTATCAAATCACCGTTATCGCTATAGCCGCCTTTGTGAACATACCTTTACAGGGAAGAGCAACGAGATATAAAATGACAAATAATAATTAAAAAAAAACAAAACTAAAGGAGTCTCTTTCTCCTCTTCACTCACTTTCATTTCTCTCCTCATCCATTCCGTCGGTTCCTGTCAATCACGCAATCAGCCCTTCCCACAGCCGTCAACACCCTTGCGCATCCATCGATAGAAAAAAAAGAAATTAAAACTAGGAATAATGAAACGATAAGTACGAAACTAGTAGAAAAATCCACTCTCCCAAATTCTCTCAATCATTTTACATTGCTCCTGTCCAGCCTACTCTCTCCCCCCCCCCTCCACAACCCCCACATGCACTTTGTGCATTCGCTTTTTCCTCCTGTCCACTGTGGGGGGGGGGGGGGGGCGGGGGGAAAGCCATCCACCTTCCGAATCGCCAGTATTCTACCCGCCCAATTCCAATATTCTAATGTCTTCTCCAGAGCCTCCTACCCTCTCCGGCCCTCTCATTCTTCGGCCTGTATTTGGGTTAAAACGTCGCGTCCGTTCTCTTCTTTCTTGCCTTCTCCCGCTGTACAATGTTTGTATTTGTCCCCCCCCCCCCCCCCCCAACCCAACCCCACCCTCCGGTTTCCCCAGACACTGCCTGGCCCCACCCCCTCCCAGGCTCCACCCCCCCCCCCCCCCCCCCCAGCTCTACGAGTTGAGGTGCTCCACCTGGATGGCCGAGGTGGAGACGGTGAGGCAGAGATCCTTGTGGCCGGCCAGGTCCGCCACGCTGACCGGCTTGTACTGGATGTCCCCGGCCGACACCGTCTTGTACTGGTGGAGGTCGAAGGTGCAGGGCACGCCCTCCGCCTGCGGGTAGCTGCCGGGGTTGCCGTGGCCGCCTTGGTTCTGGCCCTGGCCGCCGCCCCCTCCCGAGCCGCCCCCGGTTCCGGTCGCCCTGCCCTCCCCTCTCTCCCCGCGGCCCTGCCCCCCTCCCCCGCCCCCCTGGCCCTGGCTCTGCTGCTGCTGCTGCTGCTGCTGCTGGGCGGCCACCACGGTGGCAGCGGTCAGCGGGTCCGGGTTGTGTTTCCTCATGTGTTTCATCAGGTACGTCTCCTGCAAGGCAAAGGACGGGCCCGTTAATGCCGCGCAGACAGACGGACTGAGGGTACGCTCGTGTAACCAGTCATTAACGTGCAGTGGACGGTAACTGACATCTTTATTTGTGCTATGTGGCACGTCGCAAAACCAGTGCGCCCCTGTTCCAGGGCATTGATGGAGCGCCTCAGTGATTCACAGTCTTGGCTGATCTGCGCGCTGAAATTCGATACTGCGTCCATGATTAGAATACACAGGGCCTGTTGCTGCCTGCGACAGGCAGTACATCCAGATCCACAAGCAAAGGTTCAGCTTTTGCTAAACCATAATAAAACTCAGAACTTAAGGTGTCACCACAGACCCTGTGCATCACACCACCTGAGACAGTATCTTACACATTGATGTGCAATAAAACCTTTTTTTTTTTTTTTTTTTTTAAAGCAATGGCAGATGGCCATTAGTTAAGGCAGGGGTGTCAGCCCACAGCCCTGAAGGGCAGGAGCATCTGCTGGTTTTGGTGTATTTCAGCACTTAAGCACTTAGAAGTGGCCATCCTTCATTTTTTTCCCCATATCTGATACCTTTTCATGATGGAATTTTTGTAGCAATGTCAATTCAATGCGTTTGAGTTCTGAAATTCCCACTCTGTTATGCTACTGTCCACTGGTGTGACAAGCCCTTTAAGTATTCAAATAAGCTGACGCACAGACAGAAACTTGCACTCCGAATGTGAAAGAGGGAGCAATTTAAAAAGCATCTTTAATATTAGCTTTGGTATGGTACTCAATATTATTCTGTCAGATGCCATGTTGGTTGTCTCTAGTCTTTCAATGTGCATTCCATGTGCTCCTAGTTTCGAGTAGAACTTTAGTATTTGAAGAGTAACTCTTGTGACCACCAGTCACCACAGATGTCACCAAATCCACCAAAACGGATTGTCTGAAGACCCCATACACCTGATTTCCACATTTCTGAACTGGCTGCTGAATGAAAGGAATTAGCAGAGACCTGCAGACCCTGCAGCCCTCCAGGGCTGGAGTTTATGGGGGGGAACACCTGGCAGCTCACTTTCCAGAGAGGAAAATAACCACGCAGCTGGAGCCCAGGCTCCTCCCACACCCATGAAAGTGGGTGGGTCTCCCTGACTGACAGGCAGGTGAGAAACCCAGGCTCCTCCCACACCCATGAAAGTGGGTGGGTCTCCCTGACTGACAGGCAGGTGAGAAACCCAGGCTCCTCCCACACCCATGAAAGTGGGTGGGTCTCCCTGACTGACAGGCAGGTGAGAAACCCAGGCTCCTCCCACACCCATGAAAGTGGGCAGATCTCCCTGACTGACAGACAGGTGAGAAACCCAGGCTCCTCCCACACCCATGAAAGTGGGCAGATCTCCCTGACTGACAGGCAGTTGGGTGAGGAATCCAAGCTCCTCCTACAACCCATGAAAGTGGGCGGGCCGCCCCAGTTGGCAGACAGGCGGGTGGGGACGTACCGAGGTGTACGACCGATTGCACAGGCCACAGGAGTAGAGCTTGGCGTGTTTGACGGTGTGGGTGGACAGGTGCACCTCCAGGCTGGCCGAGTCCGTGTAACCGCGGTTACAGTTTTGGCACTTGAAAGGCTTGTCCTTATTGTGCTGCCGCCGGTGAGACTGAGGGTACAGACATTACGATAATCGTCACCAACGAGGATCCAAACAAACATTAACACTTCAGTTACTGCGTGAAACAGTAAGACGCCAGGTTAGGCTCTGGGATACATTACCTGCAGGTTGGATAGCTGGGTGAACGCTTTCTCGCAGCCAGGATGCACACACTTATATGGCCGGTCACCAGTATGGATCCTAACAGAAGAAGAAACTACAATTATAACAGCCTTTTCTCAAATATATTACCCTGCACCCACTTTAGCCCACAAACAGGAACTGCAGGAATTGTAGTCCATTAAAAAGACGTACTAAAATCATCTCAGCGACCTTTTAGGTATGCAAATACGCAATTAATTCACATTAAATCAGCGCATTATTGTATAATCTTGCAGAAAATGCCATTTCCCCAAAGCCAATGTATGAGCGCAAAGTGTCATTACAGCTAAACTGTTTCGTCTTGCACAGGTCACTTCTGCCAGGGGCAGCGCTGTCGCCGTGAGCAGTCAGGAGGGATCATAAAACGGGCGCAGGGAGAAGCGTGGGGAGGGACACAAGTCGATACTAACCCACGCACCGCAGGCGGTACCTCACCATTAAAAAAACTAACCGCTGAGCAAGTAACGGCAGGCAAAGCAACGGCCCAACCCACAAGCAGATACGGGGGCAGCCAACTGTGGCCGCCTTGGACGTTCACAGCAGAAAACCATTAGCGTGTTTGTCCTCAAACTGAAAAAGTCGAGCCTCCGGGCTATAATTGCACATTAAGTGTTTATGGCCCACCCTTGTGAACGATATGTTGCCCAAACCTTTTAATTGTCTTTCCTTATACATGTCGTCACACTGGTACCTTGCTGAAACCGTAAGTTTTATTACTTTTGAAGAATCAAGAGGGGCAAACGTGGACCGAGTAGAACCAGATAAGGCAACAGGAAAATGAAACCAGGATGAGCGTGCGCTCTCAGCTCGGTTGGCTAATTTGCAGTCCGCCCCTGTGCTGCCACTTTCGCAGTATTCATCAGGAAGGAAATGGACCAAAAATATATGAGTACTACACAGGAAAAGGCAGGTTGTGAAACCATGGCATTCTCTCTTGTTAGCGTGTAATTGGAGATATTTGCGAGGGGTTTTTTTTTCACCTATTATTAGTGTACGAGAGGGATAAGCACTCTCTGGGAATTACACTGGCTGAATGGGTGAAGATAGGGAGATACATGACTCTAGTCAGAGAATCACAGGAAAGGAACTCAAATTTAAGGGCATTAATTATTGTTGTGTGCATTTGTGGTGGTGTACTCATTAACGCACAAGCAGTAACAGTAAAAGGCAAATAACTACTTCCTCTCCGGCTTGCAACACACACTGAACTGTATTAGATCTGGTAATGTTCCAGTTCAATAACGTGTTCCAGTGTTCTATAACACAACTGCTCCAGTGCTCTAGAACTCCATTGCTCCAGTGTTCTATAACACCACTGCTCCAGTGTTCTAGAACTCCATTGCTCCAGTGTTCTATAACACCACTGCTCCAGTGTTCTAGAACTCCATTGCTCCAGTGTTCTATAACTCCATTGCTCCAGTGTTCTATAACTCCATTGCTCCAGTGTTCTATAACACCATTGCTCCAGTGTTATAGAACACCATTGCTCCAGTGTTCTAGAACTCCATTGCTCCAGTGTTCTATAACACAATTGCTCCAGTGTTCTAGAACTCCATTGCTCCAGTGTTCTATTGCTTTCAATCACCAGCAGTGACTGTTACATCAACATTAGAATGCTCAGTTAAGAACATTCTAACGCTGATGTAGCCTGCCTGGCGCTCTCTGCACTTGCCTGTTGTGCTGCTGTAAGTGACTGAGCTGCCGGAAGGTTTTCTGGCAGTAGGAGCAGGTGTAGGGCTTGGCCCCGCTGTGGATGCGGATGTGCTGCGCCAGGTAGCTGGAGTTGGCGAACGATTTGGAGCAGTGCGGGCACTTGTGCGGTTTGGCCTCCGTGTGGTTCCTGTTGGAGGGACGGAGGGGCGGGGAAATGGGAAAGAAAGAAAGGGATATCGGTCATACAGCAGGCAGTCTTTCTCTCTCTCTCTCTCTCTCTCACTCTCTCACTCTCTCAATGCTTTCCCAATGTCTACAAGAGTCTATTTTACAGCACTGCAGGGGTTATTCTTCTCTCGCTGTCTCCTTAGAAAAATATATTTTACAGACCTAAACTGATAAAAACACCAAAAAAAAGGCCAAGCTGATGGGGGTAAAGGAGGAGCGGGGTGGTGTTCGGCAGAAGGGGGGGATAAGCGGACTGGGCATGCGCTTCTCAGGGTTTAGATCACTGCACAGGACCGCACAGCAAGCTGGGAGCCACTTGGTCTGAATGAAGGCCAGAGGGAGAAAGACAGAGGGATGGACAGAGATGGAGGGAGAAGAGAAGGGAGGAGAAGCCGTACGGGGAACAGCGGATGCAAAGGGGGAGAGGGGGGCGGGGGGTGCAGGGGTAGAGGCGGCAAACAAACATTCCTGCTGTGTCTCAGTGGGGTTATTCCTTCTTCTCCCACCCTTCTGCCTGTCTACCAGCCTGTGTCAGTGCGCGTGCTCGTGTGTGTGTGCGCGCGTGTGTGTACGAGACGCGTCTGAGTGCGGGTGTGTGTCAGCGCGAGAGAGAGGGAGTGAGAAGAAGGGAGGAGAGTGACGGACAGAATAACAGACAGAAAGCAAAACACAGAGTAGACGGGCAGGACCTCAAGCAAAGAGACCGAGAGACAGACAGACAGACAGACAGACGGATGGACGGACAGAAGAGGGGTACCACTGCATCCATGCATGCAACGACCATCCACAACCACCAGACGCAACGCACACAAGCACAGACACGCAGCTTCCTCCACTCACAAAAGCGAGAGTTAAGTCAAAGGCATGCATTCCAAATATGCATTTTAAGCACTTTTGACATTAACTAAAAATAAAATAAAATCTGTAAAATCATATGTAAATTAAAATGCATTTCTCAAATTCAATTTTCATTCAAGTAACTGAAAAAAATTCAAATGCATTTCATGTACGAATACAGCCCAACACTGGCCCCAGTTACACACACACGCGCGCACACACACACACACACACACACACACACACACACACACACACACACACACACACACACACACACACACACGCGCTCTACGAGGCCACTCCCGCTCGCCGACGCATTCCAGGAAAACCAAACACGGACAACCCCACGCCAGAACCACCACACGCAGCACAGAGCCAGCACACCGCCACGCCCCCCCCCCCGCCCCGCCCCGCCCCCCCACGCACGCACGCGCGCCATCCACAGGGGGCGCGCCTCTCCGCCACACAGCGCGCTCCGCACGCACACCACACCAGACAGCGCCAGCGCCGGAAGGAAGCGCAGTACCGTGTGTGCTGCTGTAAGTGACTGAGCTGCCTGAATGATTTCTGGCAGTAGGAGCAGGTGTAGGGCTTGGCCCCGCTGTGGATGCGGATGTGCTGCGCCAGGTAGCTGGAGTTGGCGAACGATTTGGAGCAGTGCGGGCACTTGTGCGGTTTGGCCTCTGTGTGCGACTTGGAGTGGATCTGCATGTCTGACTTACTGAAGAAGGTCACCGCACACATCCGGCACCTACAGGCGGAGAGACACACAGACAGGAAGGGGGGGGGGGGAGGGAGGGAGGGCGGGGCGGGGGTCGCAGGCGTGGAGACGGGGAGAGAGAGGAGCGGGAGCGGGAGAGGGAGAGAGCGATGTGAGGACAGGAGGTAGAGAGAAGTTGAGGAGAAAGGGAGCGAGGAAGTGGGAAAAGAAGTGAACGGTGGAGGAGAGAGGGAAGGCAGAAAAAGACGAGGTGTGCGTGCTCAGAAATGGGGCGGGGGGGGGGGGGAGACGAAAAGAAGACCCAGGTTGGGGGGGGGGGAGGCAGGGGTTGGGGGGTACGCAAAATCAAAGAAACAAATGACAAAAAAAAATAGCAGATAGTATATATGTATACAAGGGGAGAAAGGAGTGGAGCGTGAGAAACAGGGGTGACAGAGACAATGAGAGGGACAGAGAGAGAGAGAGAGAGAGAGAGGGTTGTATAGAGTGCCGTGTCCACCGTGCGCAGCAGTGTGTGTGTGTGTGTGTGTGTGTGTGGCTGTGAAGCAGCAGGTGTGTGTCCAAAACACAGCACAGAGTACAGTGCACATGCCACCACTGTTCCTGCCTCCTGTCCCATTAAACCTGTGACTGCATGCAACTGTGCGCGTAGCCCTGTCCGTTCAGCACACGGCCGTGTGTGTAGCCACAGCGCCAGGACGCTAACGGAAACACACGCCGTCATCAAGGGAAACAGTGCTACAGGTGTGCAGGCACGGGCCGTATGCTGGGCGTGTAGAGGCCCACAGCGAATGCTCCTTAAACCACCTTTTCCACTCTTACCTGTAAGACTTGTTCCCATCTTTGCCGCCGTGGTCGTCCTCGTCGTTGGAGAGGTCGTAAGGATCAGTGCTGTGGTGCTATAAAAAAATAAACCATGTGATCAACCACTAAGAGGCACGGGGTCAACGCACTGAGGAAATAATGCTTCAGGTGTAATGCTTCTGACCAGACACTCATTAAATATTAAATATATTTTTGTCTCATGTGGATATATATATTAAATGTAGACCAGAAGGTTGATTTTGACACACCCAATGTTTTGGCTCAGATGGATATATTCTAGATTTGTCCATCTCGTGAAGGCCCGCTTTTCTGGCACTGACACTTCTTTAATCCTCTTGTTGACAGACAAGAGCAACAGACTCTAAATGCAAATCCCACACCTAGAATCGACTGTCAGCTTTCTTCAGCACGAACCAATTATGCAGACAAACACACACACACCAGGCCAAGAAACAGTGGAGCAGCCAACAGTCCAAATACTTTTGCTCCCAAAAAAGTGTGGGGGGGGGGGGGGGCAACGTACTGTAAAAATGGCCGTCATTTCTACATTGGCCACCCGATATGAATGTAAATAACTGCAAAGTAAAGCTGACAGTCTGCACTTTAACCCCATGCCATACCTTTCACTTCAGTTCCAGTGTACTAGAGGACAGTGCCAAAACAACTAAAGCTGTGTCACTGTCGAAATGCTTACAGAGTGCACTGTGATATACATATACATATCTCACCCACAGCATGTGTTTAAATATGGCATTACGAGAAAATATTTAATGACAGACTGTAGTTCACTAGCTGGAGGCACATGCCAGTTGCAGCCTATTTTATTTTATCAAACAAGAGGACAATTGAGTGAATACTTTAGTCCAGTATGTGTAGTTTGTGGCTAAAGCTGTGCTATGCTATGCTAGCCGAGGCTCTGGCACAACGGGGTCGGACAGCAAATGCAGTACCTGCCCCCCAGAGGCCAGGTGCGCCAGAATCAACGCATCACTTCCTGTTGGGAGGGGATGGCCGGCGGAGGCAGGGCCCGCCCGCGGCAACGCCGACTTCTTTTTCCTGCCCCGCTTTGAGGGCGTTGGCATGACGACCGCTGGAGAAATGGTGACGTCTTCTTTCTTGTCTGCAGGGGCAGGGGCGGTAGAAAGGGGGAGGTGAAGGGGGAGAGAGAAGCATCCCAGTTAGGACATTAGCACTTTCATCCGTCCCATCTATATCGCCCATAATTAGGCTTAGAGGATTTCTCTGCTTCTTCCTGCAATAGGTCTTCCTTTTAAAGCATGCCAAATGTATACAAATTCATCCATCAAGGACAGGTCAAGGGACTTGCCAAAAGCAACAAGACAAAAAAAACCAGAAAGCCTGGTATGGGTACTGGGACGTATGTCTGTGCAGAACGTGTCCCTTTAAAGGACGTCTGCTCGTACAGGAAGCTCTTACGGGGCTCAGTCAGTAGAAGCACTTGGGTCTGGTGTGAAATTCACTCCACACCAGCGCTGACTAAGAGGAACAGCATGTGATTGGCTGCAGTGTAACCCGCGGGGAGGGGGGGGGGGGGTGTCTCAACTGACAGACTGGGTGGCATCTGCACCAGCTGCGCGGAAGTGCTCCTCCTGTGCAGTCAGCTGCTGGACTGTGGAATTACGGAAACAGCAGCTCTTTGGAGGAAGAGGAGGAGGCGGAGGCACGCTAGTCTGTGGCCTCCCGAAATCGCCAACAGGAAGACATCAATGCAGCGATGAAAGGAGTCTATGAAAACAGCTGGGCATTCCACAATGGGAAGGGGGGGGGGCGGGGGGGCGGGGCTACCAGGCTGACAAATGGGCTCAAGTGACACGATCAGTGAGCGTCCCTCTCAAAACAGACATCGTGCCGACCAGACGCAGAGGCTGACCCGTGCCATCAACTGCGCTCATTCCAGAATGTTCATCCGCACACGCGACACAAGTCACATTCAGATTCCTCACCAGGCTCCCATTCCCAGGACGTAAAACGGTTTTGTGTCCTTTTATACAACGCGGGCACAATTCTCTGCAGCCCAATGAAGGAAACGCCACAAACGACTCTTTGTTAATTAGAGAAAAGAGAAGCCTGGCAGACACAGCTGCCAAAATTCTCAAAAAACCCTACCCATAATCCCCTCCAGCTGCTAGGGATTTCATCAGTGAAACAGCCATTACTGCAATGAGGTGCTCTAAGCTAGTTCAGCCACGTCCTCCCTCCTTATGGCACAACCATGTGGCGGTCGGCCCCTTGGGTGACATTACGTCTTCGCTCACGAGCGCGAACGCTGGCGAAGCAAAGACGCCCCTCGTGCACAAGGACCCCCTTCGACGGCAAGAGGCTGTCCTGCACCACGCTAGTAATAATTCTGATTAAGACGGGCTACGTTTATATAAGCACCCTCCTCAAATCGCCTCACAGTGACGGGGGACTCGTCTCAACCATCACTGTGCTGCACGGGCAAAACGTGCTCAATGTACCACGCGCGCACCGACCACAAAACCGCACCACAAATACCAGACACGTCTGACACGCCCACTGCCAGCGCCTCCCGCTGGCGTGAGTCCCTAATGAGCACAGCACGGCTGTTCCGGTGGCTGCGATCCAACAGCGCCCGACCGCACACTCGCACGACCGCACACTCGCGCGGCTGCACACTCACGCGACCGCACACTCGCACGACCGCACACTCACACACTCGCACGACCGTACACTCACACACTCGCACGACCGTACACTCGCGCGACCGCACACTCGCGCGACCGCACACTCGCGCGGCTGCACACTCGCGCGACCGCACACTCGCACGACCGCACACTCGCGCGACCGCACACTCGCACGACCGCACACTCACACACTCGCACGACCGCACATTCGCACGACCACACATTCGCACGACCGCACACGCGCACGACCGCACACTCACACACTCGCACGACCGCACACTCGCACGACCGCACACTCACACACTCGCAAGACCGCACATTCGCACGACCACACATTCGCACGACCGCACACGCGCACGACCGCACACTCACACACTCGCGCGACCGCACACTCGCGCGGCTGCACACTCACGCGACCGCACACTCGCACGACCGCACACTCACACACTCGCGCGGCCGCACACTCGCGCGGCGCGCATCGAGCAAAGCCACAAATGCAAAAATTTAACCGTAGACCATCGTGCAGCTCCACCGCATAACAGAAAATCCACTTTTTCCCTATACTTCAAAATAAATAAAATTCCCCAAAAATTCCAGCTAGCCCGCAAGCTAGTTTATTATATAACAGAGGTGTGCTCTGCTCGTTGGTTACTGCTAACAAATGTAAAGTATATAAACATTACTGCTAACTAGAATACTATGCAGCAGTAATACACAGTAATTTCTGCCCATCTCCCCTGACCCCCCTGTTCCGTGCGTGAACTTCACATTAACGGCGGAGATGAGAAATCAAAACTGCGTGAAATATGCACCGTGATGGAGCGACAGGCACTGCTGGAGACTACCAAGGCGTGCTGTCTGTCCGTCCGCTGTTAATGTCAGGCTGCGGTGTGTAGCTGTGTTGGGCCGTCTAGTGTTGGTGTTAGGCTGCGGCGTGTGGCTGTGTTGGGCTGTCTAGTGTTGGTGTTAGGCTGCGGCGTGTGGCTGTGTTGGTACTTACTGTGACTGTACAGGTAGTGAGAGGAAGGGCCGCCTGCCTCTGGCAGAAACGGAGAGAAGAGAAGAAACTCAGCACACTGGGCTCACTCCCTCTGCCCCAGCAGAGCTCAGTCTCTCTCCCACAGCCCCAGCAGAGCTCAGTCTCTCTCAAACTGCCCCAGCAGAGCTCGGTCTCTCCCACAGCCCCAGCAGAGCTCAGTCTCTCTCTCAAACTGCCCCAGCAGAGCTCAGTCTCTCCCAAACTGCCCCAGCAGAGCTCAGTCTCTCCCACACTGCCCCAGCAGAGCTCAGTCTCTCTCAAACTGCTCCAGCAGAGCTCAGTCTCTCTCAAACTGCCCCAGCAGAGCTCAGTCTCTCCCAAACTGCCCCAGCAGAGCTCAGTCTCTCTCAAACTGCCCCAGCAGAGCTCAGTCTCTCCCAAACTGCCCCAGCAGAGCTCAGTCTCTCTCAAACTGCCCCAGCAGAGCTCAGTCTCTCCCCCACACTGCCCCAGCAGAGCTCAGTCTCTCTCAAACTGCCCCAGCAGAGCTCAGTCTCCCTCAAACTGCCCCAGCAGAGTTCAGTCTCTCTCAAACTGCCCCAGCAGAGCTCAGTCTCTCTCAAACTGCCCCAGCAGAGCTCAGTCTCTCCCCCACACTGCCCCAGCAGAGCTCAGTCTCTCTCAAACTGCCCCAGCAGAGTTCAGTCTCTCCCAAACTGCCCCAGCAGAGCTCAGTCTCTCTCAAACTGCCCCAGCAGAGCTCATCTCTCAAACTGCCCCAGCAGAGCTCAGTCTCTCTCAAACTGCTCCAGGAGAGTTCAGTCTCTCCCAAACTGCCCCAGGAGAGCTCAGTCTCTCTCAAACTGCCCCAGCAGAGCTCAGTCTCCCTCAAACTGCCCCAGCAGAGCTCAGTCTCTCTCAAACTGCCCCAGCAGAGCTCAGTCTCTCTCAAACTGCCCCAGAAGAGCTCAGTCTCTCTCCCACACTGCCCCAGAAGAGCTCAGTCTCTCTCAAACTGCCCCAGCAGAGCTCAGTCTCTCTCCCACACTGCCCCAGAAGAGCTCAGTCTCTCTCCCACACTGCCCCAGAAGAGCTCAGTCTCTCTCCCACACTGCCCCAGAAGAGCTCAGTCTCTCTCTCAAACTGCCCCAGCAGAGCTCAGTCTCTCTCAAACTGCCCCAGCAGAGCTCAGTCTCTCTCTCAAACTGCCCCAGCAGAGCTCAGTCTGTCTCCCACACTGCCCCAGAAGAGCTCAGTCTCTCTCCCACACTGCCCCAGAAGAGCTCAGTCTCTCTCTCAAACTGCCCCAGCAGAGCTCAGTCTCTCTCAAACTGCCCCAGCAGAGCTCAGTCTCTCTCTCAAACTGCCCCAGCAGAGCTCAGTCTCTCCCAAACTGCCCCAGCAGAGCTCAGTCTCTCTCAAACTGCCCCAGCAGAGCTCAGTCTCTCTCAAACTGCCCCAGCAGAGCTCAGTCTCTCTCAAACTGCCCCAGCAGAGCTCAGTCTCTCTCTCAAACTGCCCCAGCAGAGCTCAGTCTCTCTCTCAAACTGCCCCAGCAGAGCTCAGTCTCTCCCAAACTGCCCCAGCAGAGCTCAGTCTCTCTCAAACTGCCCCAGCAGAGCTCAGTCTCTCTCAAACTGCCCCAGCAGAACTCAGTCTCTCTCAAACTGCCCCAGCAGAGCTCAGTCTCTGTCAAACTGCCCCAGCAGAGCTCAGTCTCTGTCAAACTGCCCCAGCAGAGCTCAGTCTCTCTCCCACAGCCCCAGCAGAGTTCAGTCTCTCCCAAACTGCCCCAGCAGAGCTCAGTCTCTGTCAAACTGCCCCAGCAGAGCTCAGTCTCCCTCAAACTGCCCCAGCAGAGTTCAGTCTCTCTCAAACTGCCCCAGCAGAGCTCAGTCTCTCTCAAACTGCCCCAGCAGAGCTCAGTCTCTCCCCTACACTGCCCCAGCAGAGCTCAGTCTCTCTCAAACTGCCCCAGCAGAGTTCAGTCTCTCCCAAACTGCCCCAGCAGAGCTCAGTCTCTCTCAAACTGCCCCAGCAGAGCTCATCTCTCAAACTGCCCCAGCAGAGCTCAGTCTCTCTCAAACTGCTCCAGGAGAGTTCAGTCTCTCCCAAACTGCCCCAGGAGAGCTCAGTCTCTCTCAAACTGCCCCAGCAGAGCTCAGTCTCCCTCAAACTGCCCCAGCAGAGCTCAGTCTCTCTCAAACTGCCCCAGCAGAGCTCAGTCTCTCTCAAACTGCCCCAGAAGAGCTCAGTCTCTCTCAAACTGCCCCAGCAGAGCTCAGTCTCTCTCCCACACTGCCCCAGAAGAGCTCAGTCTCTCTCCCACACTGCCCCAGAAGAGCTCAGTCTCTCTCCCACACTGCCCCAGAAGAGCTCAGTCTCTCTCTCAAACTGCCCCAGCAGAGCTCAGTCTCTCTCAAACTGCCCCAGCAGAGCTCAGTCTCTCTCTCAAACTGCCCCAGCAGAGCTCAGTCTCTCCCTCAAACTGCCCCAGCAGAGCTCAGTCTCTCCCAAACTGCCCCAGCAGAGCTCAGTCTCTCTCAAACTGCCCCAGCAGAGCTCAGTCTCTCTCAAACTGCCCCAGCAGAGCTCAGTCTCTCTCAAACTGCCCCAGCAGAGCTCAGTCTCTGTCAAACTGCCCCAGCAGAGCTCAGTCTCTGTCAAACTGCCCCAGCAGAGCTCAGTCTCTCTCAAACTGCCCCAGCAGAGCTCAGTCTCTCTCTCAAACTGCCCCAGCAGAGCTCAGTCTCTCTCTCAAACTGCCCCAGCAGAGCTCAGTCTCTCTCAAACTGCCCCAGCAGAGCTCAGTCTCTCTCAAACTGCCCCAGCAGAACTCAGTCTCTCTCAAACTGCCCCAGCAGAGCTCAGTCTCTGTCAAACTGCCCCAGCAGAGCTCAGTCTCTGTCAAACTGCCCCAGCAGAGCTCAGTCTCTCTCCCACAGCCCCAGCAGAGTTCAGTCTCTCCCAAACTGCCCCAGCAGAGCTCAGTCTCTGTCAAACTGCCCCAGCAGAGCTCAGTCTCCCTCAAACTGCCCCAGCAGAGCTCAGTCTCTCCCACACTGCCCCAGCAGAGCTCAGTCTCTCTCCCAAACTGCCCCAGCAGAGCTCAGTCTCCCTCAAACTGCCCCAGCAGAGCTCAGTCTCTCTCTCAAACTGCCCCAGCAGAGCTCAGTCTCTCCCAAACTGCCCCAGCAGAGCTCAGTCTCTCTCAAACTGCCCCAGCAGAGCTCAGTCTCTCTCCCAAACTGCCCCAGCAGAGCTCAGTCTCTCTCAAACTGCCCCAGCAGAGCTCAGTCTCTCTCAAACTGCCCCAGCAGAGCTCAGTCTCTCTCAAACTGCCCCAGCAGAGCTCAGTCTCTCTCTCAAACTGCCCCAGCAGAGCTCAGTCTCTCCCAAACTGCCCCAGCAGAGCTCAGTCTCTCTCAAACTGCCCCAGCAGAGCTCAGTCTCTCTCAAACTGCCCCAGCAGAGCTCAGCGTCTCCCAAACTGCCCCAGCAGAGCTCATCTCTCAAACTGCCCCAGCAGAGCTCAGTCTCTCTCAAACTGCCCCAGCAGAGCTCAGTCTCTCCCAAACTGCCCCAGCAGAGCTCAGCGTCTCTCAAACTGCCCCAGCAGAGCTCAGTCTCTCTCAAACTGCCCCAGCAGAGCTCAGTCTCTCCCAAACTGCCCCAGCAGAGCTCAGCGTCTCTCAAACTGCCCCAGCAGAGCTCAGCGTCTCCCAAACTGCCCCAGCAGAGCTCAGCGTCTCCCAAACTGCCCCAGCAGAGCTCAGTCTCTCTCAAACTGCCCCAGCAGAGCTCAGTCTCTCTCCCAAACTGCCCCAGCAGAGCTCAGTCTCTCTCTCAAACTGCCCCAGCAGAGCTCAGTCTCTCTCCCAAACTGCCCCAGCAGAGCTCAGTCTCTCTCCCAAACTGCCCCAGCAGAGCTCAGTCTCTCTCCCACACTGCCCCAGCAGAGCTCAGTCTCTCTCAAACTGCCCCAGCAGAGCTCAGTCTCTCCCCCACACTGCCCCAGCAGAGCTCAGTCTCTCTCAAACTGCCCCAGCAGAGCTCAGCGTCTCCCAAACTGCCCCAGCAGAGCTCAGTCTCTCTCAAACTGCCCCAGCAGAGCTCAGTCTCTCTCAAACTGCCCCAGCAGAGCTCAGTCTCTCTCCCAAACTGCCCCAGCAGAGCTCAGTCTCTCTCCCACACTGCCCCAGCAGAGCCCAGTCTCTCCCACTGACACAGCCATGAAGCAGGGCAGTGCCAGCGCCCGGCGATCGGCATCAGCAGCAAAGGCCAAACTGGCGCCCGCAGTTCAGCGATGTTAGCATTCTGCCAGCCTATAGAGCGGGCATCGTGCCAGCGAGCAGCGGATACAGCGTTTTGCCAGTGCGAAAGCGTTAGCTGACGGCGCCTGCGCCGTGTAAGGCTAGCGTGCGGGTCGGCCGGAAACGGAGCTGGCGCTTGCAGAAGTCAGCTGCGGTGTTAGCATGAGCCGCCCTGCACTGTCCGGTCTACATAACGTTTATTTAAAAACAAAAAATCTTTGGTCCGTGTCGTGCCCCTGCAGACAGCGGTAGTGTTAGGGTACAGGACTCTTAGTACCAGCATTAGTGAGCTGCAAGGAGTCAGTGTGCAACACTACACCGGCTGCACCGCAAAGCCGGGGTGTCTGCAATTTAAATTCTTTTCTTTTAAACGTTTTACACAGTTTCGCTACGTGCTGGATTACGTTTAGCGCTTGCATTTTTCAGACATCCTCCAGGCCCTCCGGAACATTCTGGCGAAACGTCACGTGCGGCAGCGCTCTGATCGCATCAATACGCCGTAATTTAATTCTGGAGCCGCCGACAGGGAAGTGAGAAAATTAATTTCCAAAGCCCAAACCGCGGGTCTCCTTAATGACTCCTCTCCTCCCGTGCGAGGAGTCAGGAGGGTGAAACGACGCCCAGCTCGGCGTGGGAGGCAGCTCCCTGCGGAGCAGCTCGCGTGGACCCCGACAAAACAATCGAGAAAAATGATTTACATTCTTCATCATTTCAGAATACAAATCGACGGAGATGTACTTCTGCAGCGGCAGACTGCGGTCGCTCCACTGGCGGTGGAAATGCAGAGCAAACAGAAGTGCTTCAGCAGCCTTTGAGAGGACATCTGCACATTTTTAAATAGAAAATTGAAATCATAGGTCACCGCTTGGCCAATATTTTTAAATGATTCAATTTCGTTATTCTGCGTGCCGTCAGAAGGCCAGGGAATGATTTTTTTTTTAAAAAAATAAATAATGAAAAATGCAAGCCTAAACACTTAAAACTCTAAACTCTTAAAAGTGCACATAAATAGGAACAAGACAGTCAGAATTCATAAGCCCCCTCATCCTCCTATCAGACCAGTCTCCTGAGGGCTCCCAGCACTGCGCTTTACCTGGGTTGGGCGCGTGCAGAGTGGACACGATCATGGTGGTGGTGGGGTGCCCGGAGACGAAGGACTGTGAGGAGGAGGGCGGAGAGACCAGCGTGCCCTGGGGGGTGGTGATGACCAGGCCCGCTGGAGGGACGGAGAGAGAGAGAGAGAGAGAGGGGATAGGGGGCAGTGAGTGACCCGTGCACATTCACTGTGATGTCACACTGCGGGGTCACATGGCACTACAGAAACTAGTATAAAACAGCATCAGCCAGAACGGCTCCACAGTGAGCAGTTAGTGACCCACAGGTGTACAGGGAGGAAGAGACAAACAGATAAAAGAAAATATATATAAAACAGCATAGCACCAATGCACACACGCATGCCCACACACACACACGTATGTACACAAACACACCCACCCACACACAAACACGCACACAAACACAAACGCAATCATGCGCTCAATCACTCACACACACAAACAAACGCACACAAATACACACTCACGCACACCAAACGCACACACCTGCTGTCATGATGCCGGTGGAGGGCACAGGCACGACGGTGATGTTCTGGGACGTGTGCGGTGGGTGCAGATGCCCTCCGCTCCCCAGCGACGCGCCCCCTCCCCCCTCCTGCTTGGGTGCCCGCCCTGCCGCTTCCATGGCGACGGAGCCGGGCACAGTCAGCACGGCGGTGGGGTAGTGGGAGGAGGAGTGGGGGAAGGAGGGGTTCTTGTCCGGGCCCAGCTGCTCCTTCATTTTGTTCAGAAACATGGCGTTCTCAATCTGGGTGATGGACAGGGTGAAAAAGACGGAGACGGAGAGTACAGAAGATCAGAGGAGAAGAAAAGAAAGGGTAAGGCCAAGGGAGTGTGAGTGTGTGTGTGTGTGTGTGTGTTTGTGGGGGGGGGGGGGTTAGGGGGGCAGGAGAGAAGTTAACTGAAAAATTATTTTGATTATGCTCGAATATTTTGAGGTTTAGAAAAACATAGCTATATACATGTTTACTATATACAACTACTTAAAAACTTCTAGTGATGTGGGTTACGATAATCATAAAAATTCTCAGAGGAATTCATGTTTCAGTCAACAATTTTATTTATGAAATAAATGTTCATAATTATTTACAGTTTCATACTGGGTATATGCCATATCTTATCATCATACCCTTACCTGTCCTTGCACTGTTGGAACGGGAGACCAGAAGTATGAGGAGTTAAAATGGGAATCTTCCATCATTCCTGCAATAAACAAGCAACCACTTCAGCACCCCAGACTCCTTAAGAACTACTTTCATTTTCTTATGCGTGGGAGGGGGAACTGAAGTGCTTTCATGCACAACAGGGCAGACTACACGTGCTTGCACCACCGCAACATTAAGAACTTCATTCACGTGCACCCGCACGCAAGCATTTCCACAGTACAGAACCCAGCAAATGTATGGCTTAAGTCTCACACTCGGGGACACACGATTGGGCGACTTACAGTAGGCTGCTCACGCTCCTCGTGGGCACACTCAGGAGTGCCGCATGTAAACGAATCTCGCTGTCTGCTTCTCTCTCTCGACTGTACACGCCCAGTAATAGGCCAAACGAATGATCCAGCCCGCGAGTTCAGTGTATTGGGGTGGGGGGACTACCGAAACCAGTATGTATCGCCACTTCCTATACAAACAATGTCATTAGTGGACTAGCCTTTTCTCAGTGATACCACAGTAACCAAGCCAATATGCATTTTTTGCATTACTGAATTTTTTTGCATCATTTGCTGTTCGTGTTCGGCCTCACGCTTGCGACTTGCATTTAGCAAAAAAAATAAAAAATGAATGCATCCGGTTAAGTTGGTGTTCAAGGGTGCTCATTTGTGCATAACTACACACACACAATCAGGGCATACTAGACGGAACGTAAAAATGCCACTGCCATCAAATTTTTCACCTACTACTATCACGTATGCAGTTAATTCCCGCTTCTGCCAAACCACTCGCAAACTGACAGTTAACAAACTAAGCTAATCTTATTAAGTTCCACAGCACTAATGTTTTGACCAGTTAGCCAAAATCAACTGGCTAGCCATATTAACTAACTAACGAGGTATAATTATTCGGTAGGTAATTTGCTAGCCATGTAATCCGACTAAAATATATCAGTGATATGGTATGTACACTGCAACGCATATTTGTGGACAATTTCTAATAACGTTAAATTATCGTTAAGCGAACATTTTTGCCAGGAGCTATATTAAAATTATACATTAAAATATTTTATTTATTTACAATCCTCGACAACCCGAGAAAGAGGCTCCATTTCTTATAGCTAGACAGCTACATAGATGGCAATAATCGACCATTTAAAACACAAAAGACGTCAGCTTGAAAGCAATATTATCTCTGCCTCTCTCGCGTCCCTCGTCTGAGAAAATAAAAAAGAGAAAAAAAAACCTCGAGGATAAAAAAAACGCGAACAGAGAAAAAAACTGTCGACGACGAAGCCCCAGCGCGAGGCAGCCTCACACAGACTTCCGGCTGTCGAGACAGAGAAGAGAAGCGGCTCGTGCGACTCACCCAAATTAATTATCAGAAAAAAATAAGAATTAGCGGGGAAATCGGTGAATTACCGGTGCTGAAAACTCTCTCTCCCTCCCCGGGGCTTCCTCGGGCCGGGACAGTTCGGAAACTCCGTCCAAATCCGCCCGAACCCACAAATTCACCGAGTTTTTTTCTCCTTCGAATTTTTCTATTTTTTTCTCCTCTTGCAGGGCTACCCAACTAGTCTGTGCCACACTTCCGGTGAATAAGGTCAAAAAACAAAGACCGTCTGATTACTGGTGATGTAATTTCCGGCGAGTGAGGTCAAAAGTCTTGTATGGAAAGGGGGAAGATGGAGGAAAGGCAGAGGATGAAATTATACAGTTTACCTCTGTACATTCGTTAAATATTAGTTCAATCTGTTTTAACGTTCTAATTGACGATACAGCCTTTAAAATCCAAATAAGAAGAACACGTATGGCTGGAAGGAAAGTTAACCGTCAATAGCGTAACATGATGGCAAATTAAGAGAAAATCTCCATTTTGCTGTTTCAGATGGAAGACTGTTTTCAGAGGGACGGTTCAGCGACCGCTAGAGGGGGCGAAATGTACAAGAATATGAAATGCAGTCCGTTTAAGTTGCAAACGCGTTTATTTGAAAACATTATTATCGGAACGGTCGATTTTTGTACACTGCAGGCTGACTAAGTATCGATTTTACAACTTTTCGGTTAAAGGAGTGCTTTGTTCATATGTTGCAAAAAGCGGACTGAGTGAGTGAAATAAACAAGTGTTGACACGGTTCTCTTGTCACTCCACAAGGCGTCGCTTGACGAATATGTTATAATGCGCACAGAGAATGGATAGAGTAAACAACATTGTGTGTGTGCATGGCAGTCCCTGTATCGCAAACATGGAGTCACTTCCAGTATACGAGGTCACATAATGTAGTCCACTTCCGGCCTGTGAGGTCGTACTGTATTTGTATTTGCCGATGACACGTAGGCTATTAAAATAGCAATCAGGCTAACGGCAAAATGAGTGAGTGAGAGCTGACGACATAATAAAACACAAATTTAAGAATCTGGCCGAACATTGTGCTGAAAGAAAATGATAGTGTACTCGTAGGCAATCATATATGTCTCTAGAGACGTACATCTGAAGGAAACAAATTAACAATAGCTGGAGGCACCGTTAACGTTAGGACCAGGGATAGCTAAACAGATGGGGGAGGTGAGGAAACTACACAAGAAGTTGAGACAGATTGAAAATCTGGAGATCAAACCCACCCTCACCCCAGAGGAGAGAGTCAAGGTACAAAACGCTAATACCGTTTTATTAATAATAGCCACACTTCTTACGGTGTCAACTGAGCAACAGAGCTAACGTACTTGCTGTTTTGACCTCCTGCTCTCTTAGGACTGTATACAGTATTGCAGTAAATCGTACTATGACGTAATAGTACCGGGTAATTAAATTGTCACGGACACTTTGAAATGACTCCACCAAGAATCAAGTTGATATTGTACGATTTGCTATTTTAATGCAATATAATATCCGTCGTCAACAGCACAGCACAGTGTGAGTATTTTTACTAAGCGGGATTTTATCACCAGAAAAAAGAAAACAAATGAGGTAAGACGGTGATATAGCGAAAACCATCTTAGTCATTTGAATTGGAGCCGTGCGAAGCTTTAAATATTGGTCTGTGGTGTGCATGGTGTCCAAAATCCTCAGTGTGTTGATATTACACTTGATCCTTCAGAATCCTAGATGAATTGGGTGACCTGACAATGGACAGTCAACGAGAAGAAGAACGGGGTTAATTACATTGTAATTCAGTCAGTTTTGGAAATTAATCAAAATTCAATTCATTAATTGAGAACCATTTGTAAATGGCCATTTTAAATTCATGAATTGGCTGAATTGAAATGGACCTCAACCCTAATGAGAAGGGAGTCAGCTTAATATATCTTGTCTTGCTCATCTTCAGCTGTTAAACTGGAATGGTGATTAGTTGAACTAAGTTAATTATGTATCTTTATACCACACACACACACACACACACACATACACACAGAGTGAAGTAATCATAACACTAGTGAGTTGAGTTGAATGGACGATCGTAAGATACTATACTGGCAATCATTCTGCCATAGTTAATTCTCTGAAAAATAACCTGAAAAATACAGTCACAGGTTTGACCCACTAATGTAGATAAGTTCCAGTGATCGCTATTGCAAGGGTTATTGCGGTGTCGCAAAAACTGCGATCAACATTTTGCGTAGTAGCAGGAAATATCAAACAAGAGCTATTCAAGGGGGACACTAACAGCCCCCTGCTTTTCCCCAGATATCCAAGAAGGAGGAGCTTCGTGCCAGATTGGCTGAGCTGCTGCTGCAGCATTCTGCCCCCCAGCAAACCCAAGGCATTGTGGGGGACGATAAGGAGAAAATGAAAAGACGAGTGTAAGAATGAGGGACGGGTGGAAAGAGTGTGATGCTTTTTTTTTCTTTTTTTTTTAACAAAAAAGGAGTTCTCCAGGCCGGCACACGAGCTGTGATCTTTGAAAATTGCATTAAGCGCGCGCCGGTCACATCTTCGGCATGTTTCTTTTCCACATGCAGGAAGGAAGAACACGCTGTTAGAGTAATATTTTCAGTGTCACACGAAGACACTCCAGTCACCGTATGAAGTATTAAAAACAACATGGTTTGATTATAGCTGCTTTTATAATTAACGGTGGCTCTAATTAACCTATGTTTCATTGTAAAGGTATATAAAATGAAATGCTTCTACATGAAACACATGTACGTGTGTGTTCAGTATATGTACAGTCATGTAATAAAAGATTGATAAATAAGCCATACGTTGGATGAGGAACGTGAGGTGGCTAGTCCAAGATCACTAAATTGACACTGTTACCTTAAATGACCCCTGCGTAGTAGCTTTTGAACCTGTGTACAGTACGAGGCCCAAAACTTCACGCGACTCTTGTGTGCATTTTTTTTCTCCCCCGCTCAGGAGTAGAAGAGGCAGCTCAGACGGCCTCGTGTCCCAGGCCGCTGCCCCCAAGGTGCCGAAAGCAGCACCCCAGGAGGAGGGCGGGGAGGAGCAGGCGGGCGCACCAGAGGGTGCGGCGCACGATGGCCCTGCCAGTGTGCAGTCCCCCGCGGTCGGGTCTCAAGAAGGTGCTGTATCCCAACCGCTATTTCACCATCCAAATCCACAACTGTAACTCCTACAGCTACAGCATCAGCTGTATGATAAATACACACATATATATATATATACATATATCCTTGGATTTATATAGCACTTTTCCGAATGCTCAAAGTGCTTTACAGTGAAGGGGAACTCACCTCACCCACCACCAATGTGTAGCTCCCACCTGGGTGATGCACGGCAGCCATTTTGCACCAGAAAGCTCACCACACATCAGCGAAGGTGGAGAGGGAGAGAACATTTTTTTTAGCATAACGATCGAAAGTGTCAGAGAGTGCACAAACTGTCCGCCAAAGCAAAGTTACCGTTAACGCTCTCTCCCCGTGTCCCTCCCAGACACGCGGTTTGGGACGCTCAAGGCGGCCTGGGAGAAGGCGGGCTTTCGGCTGAGGCCGCTCGAGGGCCACAGCGACATCGTGACCTGCGTCCTCGCCGTGGACAACCTGGTGGTGTCTGGCAGGTGGGTAACCATGTCAACAATCTCGGCGTTACGTCTTCCTGTCTTAGAGCGAGGGCTCCCAGGCTTGCCTGCCGAAGGCCCTGTTTATCTCACGGCTCTTGTTTGATTTGCCTCGTTAGAAGTAGCATTGGGCTCGAACGCGGAAGATTTGAGATTTCACTCTGGGAGCTTTTCAAGGAACGGTGAGAACCTCGGCGAATCAAAGTCGCAGCTGTACGCGCTAAGCCCGTCTTGTTAACGCGCGCTTGTGTGAGAGACGCACTGAGCCAGCTGCACCGCGCTTTGATGAAAATATGCTCCCCCAGGCCCAATAACCCGGGATGCAGTTTTAGCGGGGGTTTTATGTTTGCCTTATGGCTGATCGGTACTGAATCTAATCCACCCCGTCTCTCTCTCTCTCACTCTCTCTCTCTCTCTCTCTCTCTCTCTCTCTCTCTCTCTCTCTCTCTCTCTCTCTCCCTCTCTCTCCCTCTCTCTCCCCTTCAGCCGCGACACCACGATAAAGGTATGGCACGTTCCCACGGCAACCGAGCAGCGCAACCTTGGGGGGCACAGCAGGGGAGTCACCTCCCTGTCCTCGCCGCCCCCCGAATACTGCAGGAGATTGGGTGAGGCGCGGCGTCCCCTGAGTGACACGTTTACACGCGCCGTCTGCTAAAGACACGACGCGCTTCTCTCGCCGCCACACCTCGGCCCGCCGCTTCTGTCAGTCACACCCTCACGGAAGCGAAGTATACTGCAATGTAGGCTGCAGCACGGTAGTGGGCTTCTAGGAAAATATAATGCCATGTTTATTTAACGGCAACACGTTTTTCTAAAAATGTCTGAAGGAGTTGCAACGTCTTAATCTGGTCTTGACGATGTGGTTTGTGTCTGTGAGGCTTGTTATAGGGTGATTCAAAGCCAATGTTAGACGTTATAACGACATCATTTGTAATTTGCATGTATGTTGGTCACATATAATATTACTAGGCGGAATGTTCTTTCACGCTGGAACGTTGAGGGCGCTCGAGTATTGTCGTTAAGCTTTGATCACGTAGCCGCGCGCGACCTGTTTTCAGACATCAGAACTGCGCGTCTGACCTTTCGTCGGAGTAATTTTTTTAAAAAAAAACAACGGGCGGCGTTTTTTGGTTTTGCCGCGGCCGGTTTCCGGCCCATCGAGCTCGGCGCTACGCTCGCTGGCCCGTGTAAATGCCAGCGCTCCTCCTCTCCTCCTCCTCTCCTCCCTCTGCAGCTCGGCTCCTGTCCCTGGGCGACAGAGAGCGCTTCCTTCTCAGCGGCTCGGAGGACTGCTGCGTCAAAGTCTGGGCCCTCAGCACGGGTCAGTTCGCCGTTCGCCGCTGTTTTACCCCTCGGTCTGCGCCCCGCTCCGGCGCACGTGACGCACCGCGGTGCGCCGGGGGGGCGGAGAGCAGGGCGCGGGCGCCGATCCGTCGCAATTCAGCAGATTAATTGAAATTCGGTTAATTTGAACATTTCCATAGAAGGCGATGGGATTTTATTTCTCTATTCATTCATTGAATTTCAGTTAATTTCCTGAATTGAAATGGAATTGAGCCCCAGCCTTAATAGAAAATTAGTAGCGCTTAAAAAAAAAAAATTCTCATTCATGAATGATTGTTATAAAAATGTAGCTTTATTACTGCGTGAAGAAAACACCTTGCCTTGTTCTTTTAAGGGAGCTGTGTCAAGTCCATCTACACGTTCAACCCAGTGTCGGCTCTGACGTTCATATCAGAGGGAGACGGGCACATCGTCACAGGCTCAGGTCAGACCACTGGGCGCGCGCGCGCGCGCGTGTGTGTGTGTGTGTGTGTGTGTGTTTGTCTGTGTCTGTCTGTATATGTGTGTGTGTGTTTGTGTGTGTACATGTGTGTCTCTCTGGAAAGGGCCAGTATTGGTACAGTGGAGGCAGAGACAGAATTTTGACTCTGTTGGTTCCTTATGCTCCACAGAAAGGCACTGATCGAGTGTCCATGTAATGGAATGTCTCTCTCTCTCTCTCTCTCTCTCTCTCTCTCTCTGCTGTCTGCTCTCTCTCTGCTCTCTCAGATGGGGGTAAAGTTGAAGTGTGGAGCTGGGATTCCATGGAATGCTGTCAGTCAGTCAAAGCACATCAGGACCGCGTGACATCGCTGCAGGTCGGTCCCTGCGTGCGTGGGCGGGACTCACTTACAGATTACGGATTCTGTTGGATTCTCTCTCGAGGCGCTCAGCCCCAGCCAATCATCTTGCGTACTCTACTCGCTCACAGTGTCAAGGGCCCCTCCTCTTCAGCGGCTCTGCAGACGGGGCCGTCTCTGTGTGGGAGACGCTTCACTCTGACCCCGCCCCCCTGAAGCAGCTCCATCACTGGAGCTCCTCCGCGACTGGCTGTGAGCCGCAGAATGGTTCCGCCTTCAGCCGCCTGGCTCTCAGTCCCCGTGGAGACAAAGTGTTCCTGGCCAATGGGAAAGCCAGCCTGAAAATTCTGAACTGGAGGACAGGTGTGAGGAACTGCAACTCCCAAGATACTCAGCGCTTGGGACAGCAAATCTTTGCAGGAAGGGAAATGCAATCAGTAAAATGTAGTTTTCAGCCTTCAACCTAATGGGATTATCGCAGATTGCATTGTGGGAGCACAACACAGAGAAGCAAAGGCAATAAATGAAATAGAATTATAATTACTCTGAATTTCCACAGTTAGGAGGAAATAGAAGTGTATTAAACAAAAAGATGCAATCAGGATGAGAGTGACAGAATTGGAACACTGGAGTACAAACCAGCAACTGAAATCAAAGTACAAGAATTATCCAACCACAATAAACTGCATTAGACAACAGCAATAATGGTAGCTCATACAGTCTCATAGGCTCTATGGTAAAAACAGTAATAGACTGAGAAAGAATGAAAACCTGCCTTGAGTAAGCACCGCCCTCTCTGTTTCACTCTCTTATTTTACCATCTCCTCATAGGCTCTGTGTCCAGGCTGGCCAATCACAGCAGCATCGCCGGGGTGACGGACTGTGTCAGTCAGACAGCGGGGGTTCTGATTGCCTCCTGCTTTGACCTTGCCACGGGGGAGAGTTCCTTGAACTGTGAGTGTCTGAGCCGTTGTGACGAGTTGCCTTATCAGTTTGCGAGCGGCACAATAAGTGCCCGCGGCTTCCCAGCGTCCGCCTCTCTTGATGTCCTTATCCGCCCTCTTCTCTCTCCCAAGTGTTCTCTCTCCCTCAGTGCGAGTACCTGGTCTCCCTCACCTGTCCGGAATCTCCCAGAAGCCTTTGCTTCACCGCGTGGCTCACGGCCAGCGGGGATCACCGTTGGGTCACGGGGGGCAGGGTGCTTACAGTTTGGGAGCAGCTCCCAAGTAAGAAAAAGCAGAGGTGAGAGACCCAGCAGGCTGTGACTCACACCGCTGACACGCTATGCCAGCCCCTCCATTCACAAAATAAACTCGCTTCAGTGACACCAGCAGTGTTATCACATGATGCTAATAATGGTAATTGCTCTGCTAATGCAAGGGGAATAAGGACAGTGACTGCGATAGCGTGGAACCAAACCCCTGCCTCTCCTTGAATATCATATCCGAGTGCGCTTCAGGACAGCATTCTTTGGACAAAAATTCTGTCAAGAACAGCACCTTATTTACAAATACTTGCATATACAAGGCAAGGAAGGCAGCAGTCAAGTGAATTGAGATGAACGTGCCAGACTTGATTATTAAATTAGGTCCTTTTTCTATTGAATTACTAAGGAAGGGACGAGTAGGTGCACAAGGAAGTGTTTTTGCAATTGGAGTGGGACAGATCGAATTACATGGCGACTCCCCTCACAGTTCAGCTACTGCAGTGCCGCTCTGTGAAAGTAAGGGTTGTGTGGTGACAGTGTCGTGTTCATCTCAGTGGTGATGTCACAGTGAGGAGAGACAGCCGATTGGACGTCCCTCCGGTGGAATCTGATGGAGACACAGACGAGGAAGAGAGTGACGGTAAGGGTCGAGAGATCCAGATCTCCTATGAGTCCTGATGTGAAACATACAGGCTTTTTCATGTGGTCACCTGTCCACAGCCAGTCTGTCCCATGTTTATTTCTGTCCTTCTTTCATAGAGTATATGTGCTCAAAATTTTTTGCCAATGTTTATTATTTTTCTATCTATATTTATAATATTTGTAGCATTATTTTATTTGTTGTGTCTCCTATCTACTATCATTCCATTATGCAATTGTGCTTGCAGATAAATCCTAGCGAATGCATGCTTTTGTCACACAAATAGAGTACTCTCTGGGCACCACTGTGTTTTTCTTTTGTCTTACCTTGCATATTTCACTTCCGTATATTCTGCTGGCACAGTGAGAATGTTTCTACCACAGCACATATCCAGTCTCAGTGTGCGTTTGGGCTGCGTGGGGTGGACGCCAGACTGATCACAGTCTAATTGTTGCTCTTGTAATTAATGACATACCTCTAAACATATATATTTATATGTTGTTGGTAGCTAAACCACAATTGTATGTTTTAATTGATGTATCAAATTTAATGTTCTGGTTTCCTTCAGGAACAATCTTTTAAGGCTTTGAGATACACACACATACACACACACACACACATTTGTGGCTCACACACATTTATCAGTAACTGACACTTATCACGTCAATGACATCATCAGTGCTCATCATGAATGCTTTGATATTAACAGCTTTGCGGGTTGTGAAAATGCAAAGTCTCAAGTTCATACCAGTCAGTGTCAATTTCAGCAATGTCCTGGTTCTTATATAGAGTAGGAAAGGTGTGCATTGCAATTCTAATTTCTAATCATCATTACCTGAATAGACTTTAAGGTGAGCTTCCTATTTCCCACAGATTATTCTGCGGAAGACTACACGTCCCAGGATGCATCTGAAACAGGAGGGGAGCCCAGTTCTTCATGGCTCCGGTGTGCTCTACAATGATAGACAGTTCACTCAGCTGCCTGAATGAGAGTACAGCACTGTAGACTGACAACTAGGAGGGAGGAAGGGAGGGAGGGAGGGAAAGCGATAGAGAGAGGGGGAGTGAAGTGTGACAGATTGAGAAGAGGGGGAGAAGCAGAAGGTGGGGAAGATTGACAGATTGTTTTCTGTATAACTGTTGTTCATAAATACTGTTTGAAATAAACTTGCCAAATTGTGATCCACTGACTCAGTGTTTATCATTTGTCTGTCTGTGAATATATGCTTCTCCATCTGTTTCTGTTATACTCAACCTGTCTGTGCTGTAAATTAATGCACATTGATTCTCTGCCTCTCTCTCTCTCTCTCTCTCTCTCTCTCTCTCTCTTTTTCTCTCTCACATTCTGTTCCTCTAAAAATAATTGAATCATTCTCACCCCTCCCTCAAATTTAGAATATTAATAAGCCCCTCTCTACTTCCTTCTATTTCTGTCTTCAGATCCATTTCCTTCTTTCTCTCTTTCTCTGTCCATTTAATTGAAGCCGTTAAAAAGCATAATTAGCATTTAAATCTCTCCAACACTGTCTCCCCCCCTCCCTCTCTCTACATGTCTCTGTCGCTAAGGCAACCAATGCTTTTTCCCACTCCCTCTCTACATCTCCCCTCTCGCTCTGTCTCTATCCCTCACTCCCTTCTTCTGCAGCGAGAGGTAGGCATGTTAACTGCTGTCGTTCCGTGCGTGTGTGTGTGTGCGTGCGTGCGCATGCTTAAAGTGTCCGTGTGTGTGTGGCAGCCTTCAGCCCTATGATCAATGCTTGTCTGGAAGTGAGGGGGTCTTTGTGGGAAGGCTGTCTTGCGCGTGTGCTCGTTTCAAGCCGATGCATACAGGTGTGTGCCTGTCTGAGCGGTGTGTGTGCCAGAGCATGTGCAGTAAATTCAGCACTCATTTCGAGGGAGTCTGGACCTTATTCCCTTCTCTGTGAGTTCTCTCCTTGTGTATGTGTGTGCGTGTTGTGTGTGTGTGTGTGTGTGTGTACGTGCGTGTGTGTGTGTTTGTGTGTGTTCCTTCAATATGGTTCTCTGTCAGGGTCTGTTTACATCTCTCGTAGCGGTCAGTTTCAAGTGTAAAAAAAAAAAAAAAAAGAAAAAGACTTCTCTTCCCTCTTTCTTTCTCTTTCAAGAAAGATGAGCGTAGGAGCAGGGGTGCTGTGAACAGCTGAAGCGATGGAGAGATGGTAAGACAGAGGGCAAGAGGGCTGGACAGACAGACAGACGCACTGACTGGCTGACCGCCCTGGAGGTGGAGCAGCACGCCGCGCGGCGCGGGTCAGTCAGTGTGCGCTCCGGGCTGTTTTAACCCCTCTCTCTCTCTGCCTTAGCTCCATCTCTCCTGTTACCCGACTGGCCGCCCTGTGCTGCCTGCTGGCTGCCGTGACCACCCGTCCCGTGTCATGTGACGGGGGCCGTGGGAAGGCAGACGGAGGAGAGAGCGAAAGTGATCGGGCGGGAGAGCTGCAGATTGACACGCTCTCGCCGCAGCTGTCAGTCACAACCCAGGCCACGCCCACCCCGCTCTGGGCGGTCGTTTGGGGGCCCACGCACCCCATTGAGGACGAGACCCCTCATTTCCTGCCCGGCCAGGAAATGGACCTCCAGCACCCGACCACGGAGTCCTGGCAACTTCTCCAGAACCCACCAACCACCAAAACCCAGCAACTCTTACTGGGAGAGAGAAAAAAAGAGGGGGAAGAAGATGAAGAAGGAGAAGCTAACAGCGAGAGAGAGGAAGGTAGGTTGATATTTCTGTTACGAGGCATCTGGGAAATGAAGTCTCTGCATAACGAAATTGATTTTTCTATTTACGATGAGGCCAGTTGAAAAATTACACCCAAACTGTGGAAATGTACAAGGACGTTTAGTTTAATTGCCACTCACGGAACACACTGCACACTGTAATTCTGCTAGACGCGGCGCATTTCCACAAACCTCTCCCTCTCTGTCTTTCAGTTGATCCACAGTTCTATGTCACAGTCACCATCTCCTCTCTGTTGATTCTGACAGCTGTCATCATAACTGCAAAACTCTGGTAAGAGTTATGTGTGCGTGTGTTTTTCACCTCATAAGGCAGGCTCAGGTTCACTCTCAGATGGTGAATAAATTATGCCTCTTGCTCAGAGCCAGTGTGTATGTTAAGTGTGTTAAGTCCCTCAACACCAGTGTACATGTAATGTGTTAACACTCTCGGTGCCAATGCGTATATTTAGTGTTATCCCTCTCAGTGCCAGTGTGCCAGTGTGTATGTTTCGTGTGTTATCCCTTTCAGTGCTAGTGTGTATGTTAAGTGTGTTAAGCCTCTTAGTGCCTTATAATTTATAGCGTGCATAAAGTTTGTTAGCCATCTCAGCGCCGGTGTGCAAAATGTGTGTGCCAGTGCGTATGATAAGTGTGTTAAGTCTCTCAGTGCCAGTGTGCATAAAGTGTGTGCCAGTGTATATTCTAAGTGTGTTAATCCTCTCTGTACCAGTGTGTATGCTAAGTGTGTTAATCTTCTCAGTGCCTGTGTGTATGCTAAGTGTGTTAACCTTTCAAATTAAGTGTGTTATGCTAATTCTCATTGGCTGTGTGTATGTGTGACTCACATGGTGCATTATAAACTATTACATTCGCTGAAATGCCGATAGAGGTCTGCACTTTGTGTACAGTACGGTGTTCGCTCCCTCTCAATGTCAGTGTGTGAAATCCAGCACTGACCTCCACTCACGCTGCGAGCATACGCCTGCGACAGTATCTCCCTCCGTCCCTCTCTCTCTCTCTCTGTCTCTCTCTCTCTCTCTCTCTCTCTCTCTCTCTGTGTCTCTCTATCGCTCTCTCTCTCTCTCTCTCTGTGTGTCTCTCTCTCTCTCTCTCTCTCTCTCTCTGTCTCTCTATCGCTCTCTCTCTCTCTCTCTCTCTCTCTCTGTGTCTCTCTATCGCTTTCTCTCTCTCTCTCTGTGTCTCTCTATCGCTCTCTCTCTCTCTCTCTCTGTCTCTATCGCTCTCTCTCTCTCTCTGTGTCTCTCCCTCTTTCTCTCTCTCTCTGTGTCTCTCTATCGCTCTCTCTCTCTCTCCCCCACCTCTGTGCCAGCGTGCCGTCTGCACTTTATTAACCGCTGTTTTTCTGGCTCTTCCCCCCCAGTTACGATCGCAGCTGCTCGCGGCACCCGCCCCCCCTCTCCCGCGGGGCGGCGCCCCCCCTGTCCCTCTCCCTCCCGCGCTCCCTGGCTCCCGAGGACAGCAGGCAGGTGCTGCACAGCACCCCTTCCTTCACAGACAGGGAGAGGTGAGAGCCTGCGCGCCGGGCCCCTTTTCGCTGGAGTCTCCACGCCGCGCGCGCTGGTCCCTCCCCCATCAGCCGCACAGCTTGGGCTCGGCCGTCTGCCTCCCCCCCCCCCGAGTTTGTCTTTTCAGTCTGCCCGTCACATCTCAGCTCTAGATCCGTTTCAACGCGCAACGCCTCCTCCCCAGCGTCGTGCGCGCCCGCATGAAATAACTCAGCCCGGGTTCGGTTCTGGTGCTGACGGAAACGTGCCGGAAATGTGCGAATGCACTGCATGCGAGACCGCCCCTCTGTGACCTAACGGGGGGTGTGGGGGGGGGGCGGGTGAGGCTCTAAATCAGGGCTGCCCAACCCTGTTCTTGGAGATCTACCGTCCTGTAGGTTTTCACTCCGACCCTAACAAAGCGTGCCTCGTTCAATGGCTGGAGATTGCGTTGAGCTGCTAATTAGTAGAATCGGGTGAGTCAAATTAGCGTTTGAAATGAAAACCTACAGGACAGTATGTCTCCAGGAACAGGGCTGGGCAGCCCTGCTCTAAATGCAAGTGGTCTCATGGAAGCCATAGGTCTGTCCTCTTTTTTATTTGTTCTGCTCTCTGTCGTTTCCTTTTTTCCCCACACGAGCACTTGTCTCCGAAGAAATTTAATTACAAGCACTGTTTTTCAGTCACATGAAGCAATCAACGAATTACCTGCTTTAACTTTCTCTCTCTTTCTCTCTCTCTCTTTCTCTTTCTCTCCCATCCCCCTAAAGAATACCTGTGGTGAATCTCTAAAGACGACTGTCCTTGATTGATTTCTGCTGGATATGGACATGTCTTGATGTTACAAGGTGTAACTGTCTATGTTATTTCCCCAACTGTGAATCATAGGGCCAGGGTTCACTCAATTAATCCTTTAATGATCTGGAGTTAAACTAAAGACGCCTCTTTTCCTCATGCTGGTACCACCTTCATTACTTCTGATATTTTTACAGGTATATTTATATAGGTAGATTTATATAGGCATTTCCATGTACTTTGGACTATACTGTTAGGATACTCTGTATATTCTGCCTCATATTCTGCACTGCAGTTCAACAGCTCAACGGCACACTCAGCAGACTAATCCTGGGTCTTCAGTGCTTCCTGCTGGTCTCTTTAAGACGGCAAGCATTGCTTCCACTGCAGTACGGTGGCTGAGCTGCTCGCTCTGTAAAACGTGCCTGACCATACCTCTGAAGTCGAGTCATTCCGCCCACGAAGGGTTAAAACGATCACAGCCTTCCCGAGACCATTTCATTGCGCGCTGACGCTGTGCTATCATGTGTGATTAGTGGTATTAACAACGTAATGTGTTGCGTTCAAATGAAACCGTGGTACAGTGTACGCAGAAAACCCAATAAAAAAAAAATCAACGAAAGAAGCTTTATGTCCCGAATTTATGGTGGTGGGGTGAAACCA